>JALJCO010004649.1:375000-807500 GCA_023101725.1 Atherinomorus stipes
CACTTGTAATGTAGAGGGTGTGCAGTGATGATATAGAGCATTTTTCTTGAATCTTGAATTCATGAAAAATTGACTTTTCAGAGCTTTTCAGCATGTTACTGTGTTATTTCCTCATAAAAAACTTCATTTAAGTCATTTTTTTCGTCATTTGTGCATATTTGAGTAATATATATGAATATTCAGGCCAAGCTCGAGCTTCCGTAACATAACTGACTGACACCGATATACACAACGAGGTGGCACCAATCACGAAGCATCAAATACGCATGCGCAGCACGCAAGACGCCCTCTTTGTTCAACAAAAACTCTTAGAGAATCCTAACCTACAAACACTCTGAGGAAGAAACTAACAGCCTGCAGGAAGATTTCCTCAGAGACAAGCAGCCATCAGCTGACAGACGTTTGATCCAGAGTTCAGGAGAAAAGCTTTTTTTTTTTTTTTTTTTTAACCTCTAGAGGACGGCAAGTTGGGAAAAATGTGGTTGCATTTGGCATGGGAGTTTATTTGTTGTACCGGACGAATCGACTTGCCAGAAGTGGTTGGATTTTATCTTCAGGAGCAGAAAAAAAACCTCAACTTTGTGTGTGAACTTCACACCTGACAACTTCATGAATCTTGGGTAGTATAGTGTTTTTTTTTCTCTGGGATTACTACTGAAATCTGACGCAGTTCCACTATAAAAACACCTTACGGACAGACAACAACACTGGTGAGTGAAAAAACGTCTCTCAGCTCAATTCTAAGTATTAGCCCATGATTTGTTTGCTAATATACTTACTTGTCAAGGTCTCTGTAGTACTTCAAACTCCATATCAGACTCTGGGTCGAGCGCATACAGCTCCATAACAGGCTGGTCCATTTTATTCCGCTGATCGGAGTTCGATTATCTATTAATGTTTACAAATGACGTCCATGTGAGTGCCGGTGTTAAAAACAATTCTGTGACCCTTCAGAATCTGTGTCTCTTCTGGGGCGACGTCATGAAATGGGCGTAAAACATTGGTCAAGAGCTTCGCGGTTCAGGACAGTCAGCCGTCTTACGTCCATGTTGGAAATTAGACGCATAGAAAAACTAATATTTAACACCAAATTAGTTTCTATAGTAGCGATGGGAACATATTTAGCTTATAAATGCCTGTATTTGACTTTTGGAACGTTTGAAAAGCATGATACAGCTCCTTTAAATCAGCTCCGGGAGCTCCATCTGTATATGATTTCATTTCATTCCTAATGTTTTCTACGTTTTAAAAATGAAAACATCACAGCTTCTCCCACATTATCTTCAACATTTTTCAAATCTGATCAAATGTGAGTTCAGCGTCAAAAACACGCTTAACGCCCAAAGTTGGACACTGGTCCCAACGCTTGACATTCAGAGACTAAATGCTCTAGAAGCCCGAGACGCACGTCAGAGCAGAGGGCTGGACCTGGTTGTTTTACTTTGCCCTTGTCTTTGTGCAGTGGCAGACAAAATGGAGCAGACTGCTTGGATTCATTTTCTCCAAAGGGCCAGAGAAAGACGTCGTTGTGCATCTCTGCGCCGTGTCTGGATTAATCAGATTGTTCAGAAGCCTTCTGAGTTTGATGAGTTTCAACATTTACTCCAGGAGCTGTGTGCTGACAATGGGTGCTTTCAGTGCTGACGACCAGCTGTCCCACATCAGGACAGCAGGTCTTCAAACCGCCATTAGGACACCCGGAACCGGACACAGACCACAGTTTATCCTCCACTGTCTTCGTAAAGTGAAGGGATTTCCCAGGTTCTTCTTGGTATTTCCCATCCCGTCAGAAAATGTGTCTCTGCGTTACGACACTGAGTCACTCTGATTGGTTGACGCCCGCGTCAAGCAGCAAAACTTCAGATTTTCTAACTCTGTGTGACAGCTGATGGTCTTGTCACTATGCCTCCAAGTGATCATGTGCCCTGGCTACTTGATCAAGGGAATATCCCTTTGGCTGAACGGTTAGCGCACATGACTCTCACCCAGGAGTCTGGTAATCAAATCTGGCCTAGGCCCTCCGTTGTCCTGCCACATCTGGTATCCACCACCTTGCACCTTACGGTGCATTCAGACCGAATGTGTTGTCGGTGGCAAAAACACCACGCCCAAAGTTTGACACTGGTCCACATGAAATAATTCGCTGACATCCAGAGACAAAAACGCTCTTGATGTGCATCAGGTACATCATACGGCTAAACACTCAAAATGCGCTGCAAGAAAGGTTTGACGCTACTTTATGTGTGTTCACATAGACTTTGCTTGTAAACCTGATGCCCCTGACACGTTCAGTCTGGACCAAGTGGCAACCTCCGGTGGCCAACTATGAGGCTACCTGGAAGAAGTCATTATTTGTAGTTCATCCTTGATCCCCTAGGGGCTGGCTGCAAAACAGAGCAAATCCCCATAGACTCCCATGTTAAAAACGCCAGCTTCACAGCAGAAATAAACATGTTTACAGCCTGGTTCAAAAAAATCATTTTCAGTTTAATGTCAAGTTTATCTTCATGTCAGCTGTGAGGGGGGTAAATTTTTCTCTAATTCATCTGTCTAGATGTTATTTAATCTTGAAATTACTCATAATTAAGGGCGTGTCCTTTTGATTGACATGCGGCAGACCGGAAACCAGTCCTGCCAACCGATGGCTAGTTAGCTCCTTGTTTGCTCTCGGTATGGTCTCAGTTTGTAGCAGAGTAGCACAATGGCGGTTTTTAGTCAGATAATAGCAAGTCTAAGCGTGTCTTACCTTCATACCACTGCTTAGGGGGCTAGTCTTCGTTAGCTTCTGTTAGTTTCAAGTTAGCTCTGTTATAGCCCAGAGTATGTCAGCTGTTGATCATGTGCCCTGCGGCTCGGAGCGGCCTTGCCTTTGCCCAGTTAGTATTTTCCGGGAGTGATGACACACATCACATGGCAAGATGGCGATGGTGGGACCCGCCCAACTGGCTTCACTTTTAGCTCTTCGGAAACTAATGGGCCACGTGAGCGGAAGGTTCGTCTCTCTTTATTAACGGTCTATGGTCTGGACACACATTACACGCGTTGAATGCTCAAAAAGCGCCACATCAGATGCCCAAAGCATGCCGATAGAAGACTTGACGCCCCTATGATGTGCATTCACAAAGACTTTTCATGTAAACCTGATGCATCAAATTGCGTTTGGTCTGAACGCACCGTAATATTTTGCAAGTCCTGCTCAATCTACAAAAAAAACATAGACAGAGAAGATCTGAAATCCAGAACCACAAAGTCTCAACTTTCTTGACCTTATGAGTTTTTTTAAAACCAGGCTGAACGAAATGAATCAGGCTTAACTCCAAAACAATGAATGAAAGAACGTTGTGATAAAATGTCATAGACATTTTAAGCGATGGAAGAAGCCGTTTCTCACAAATAAAAAGACTGAGCCCTGTTTCTTCTGGATGCAGAATAAATAATAGTGTTCAAATCCAGAAAAAAAACCCTGAACTGTTTAATCTGCAGATCAGGTGCGCACCAGAAGGACTTCATTCATATTTTATTAAGACTCCATCTGTGTCCAGTACACACAGGCATCCAGGATTTTTACAGATTAACTTCACTTAATGACCAGAATCAGGAGGTATCCAGCCAACGAGCCAACAGCACAAGTTAGAAAATAAGCTTGCTATCGCAGCGCAAGCTGTTTACGGTTGGCTGCTGTGGCACTGATCAGAGCTGAGAAGAGAAAGATCCTTTCATGGAGGAAAGACTCCCTTTAGGAACTGTCGACAACATTTTCTGTGGGTTAAACCTGAACCTCTGTCCTGCCGTGATACTACTTAATTTTTCAAGATGTTTTTTTTTTTTTCCATTTTCAAGGAAGAACCATAACAAAGATTTCATAAACTTCCACCACACTACAGTAGAGAGCAGAGAAGATCCCACAAGATGCTGCTACAAGAAAGATCATTGATGAAAACATTATCAGTTTTAGAGATAACCTACATAATCCAGTTTCTACCAGTGATGGTGCTCGGGACAACAGCTTTACCCCATCCTCCTCTTCATCACATTTCTCCACACAGGACTGATCATGAAGTGATGGAGCTGAAATGAATGAAATCGTCCTGCCTGCTGCCTCCATCTAAATTAAATCTCAGCCTTCATTGTTTGTGCTGCTGTTCAGAAACTTACAGTCAGTGTTGGAGGAGGGTTACTTCTAATCACTCTTGTACTTGGGATCCTTAATTACACTCCTCCACCTGCCACATTATGTTACTGCAGGAGTTGTGAATGATGCTCCAACAACTCAGGCTGCTATAAACAACTCACTTGTGTGGCTGCCTGTGTTTTCACCAAAGCTGCAGCCAGATGAAAGCTGATGATTCTTCTCAGGCCACAAAGACTTTAACGTCTCACATCTCTTTGTTCTATAGCATAATAAAACAACCGCTCCACACATGGAGAGGCAAATATTCTCCTGCTGGACTTTTATCACAATGCAGGAACAATGGAAAAATACATAAAGTCTCTTGTAGACCTGCACATCTGTACCAGGGTCAGATATTTCCTAATAATCTGCACCACAAAAACATGCTCTAATCAGGCAGATGCCACATTGTGGTTCTTCCAAGCGGCAACCTCTAATAAAATAAGGGGCTAATCGTCATTAGCTCCCTCCTGTTAGTTGCAAGTTAGCTTGGTTAGCATTTAGCCCAGAATATGTTTGCGATCAAACATTTGCCCTGAGCTTTGCCCATTTTTGTATTTTCTGGGAGTGATGACACACATGATGTGGCGAACGTCACGGTGGGAATGCCAAACTGGCTCTTCAGAAACCAATGGATGAGTGGAAAGTTCATCCCTCTTCATTTATGGCCTATGTGTTCTTCAGCTTCATTAAAGGAATAGTACATCCACAGAATGATTTAACTTTATTTTCCACTTACCATCATGGTGAGCAAGACTCTGGAGCACTTTTTTAATATCTCAAATGCAGCCAGAGATCAGGATGGCTTCTCGTTTTCCCCCAACTTTCATATAATGGAGTTCGATTGTGCCAGAGCCAAAAAGGTCCATAAAAGTCCACAAAAACTTGTCAAAATTCCTCCATACTGCTCGTCCAATGTAATCCAAGTGTCCTGACTGGGTAGCATACAGAATTTACTTGAAACGACATTATTTACTATATTTTTAGAGCCTAAACAGTACTACATCTTACTTCCGCGAAGCGCATATGCGCGTTCACGAAACTACGGAAGCCTCGGCGTTCAGAGCCTACTCTGCCTATAATACAAATGTAGAAGAAGAAACTTGCTGTGTACATTGTGCTAAGAGCGACAGAGCTGCAGACAAACTGGGACAAACACAAGAGGGGTTGGATATTGATTTAAAACAAAGAAAGAAAGAAAAAGAGAATGCGCGATCTCGTCCGCCGCATCGGCGTGCTTGCAGGAGATGCGATGTAGAGCTGTTTAGGCTCTAAAAATATATTAAATGGCGTAGTTTCGAGTAAATTCTGGACGCTACCCACTCAGGACACTTGGATTACATTGGACGAGCAGTATGGAGGAATTTTGACAAGTTTTTGTGGACTTTTATGGACCGAATTGGCTCGGGCACAATCAAACTCCATTATATGAAAGTTGGGGGAAAACGAGAAGCCTTCCTGATCGCTGGCTGCATTTGAGATATTAAAAAAGCACTCACCATGAGGGTAAGTGGAAAATAAAGTTACATCATTCTGTGGGTGTACTATTCCTTTAACTTATTCCATATTTGTTTCTGTCCTACACTCAGATCTGCCAGATTGTCGGCTTTTTTTCCAGACATTTATGGATTCAAGTTTCTGACTTGAAGTTTTGCTGAATGTTGTCCTCTGTAAATATGCACAAAAGATCCTTAACTCCCTATCCCACAGGATTAAGTTTCTAGAATAAACATGTTCGCAGCTGCACAGTAGCATAAACATACAATGAAACGCTGCAGAGACGTTTTATCAATCAGAGTTCTTTAGCCCCTCAAAGATGACAAGTCAGCAGTGAGTTGTCATGAGAGTTTGATGTTTGATGTGGAGAACAAATACTGGCTGAAAACGTGTTGGGTTATGTTTTCAGTGGGAAAATGAACAGCTGCTCTGCAGACCGAAGCCATATTAGAGCAACATGGTGCAGAATGGGAATGTTGGGAATGTTTCCATGGCTATTGAACACTGAGGACTAAACAGGAAGGTAGCAGTATGAGCACATGCCATGAGTCTGCTTGGGTTGAGGTTATATGAAGTATGGTTGAATAATTCTCAGAGATTTCAGTATGTGTTTTTGCTTACAAACTCATCTTCTCTGGAACTTTCTCCAGCAGTTGTTTCGTTGAAGCCAAAGAACAAGAAGTCCTTAGAAATCAGTGCTTCAGAAGAAAAAGCAACAATAAGCAAGAAACACCAAACTGAGCCACAGTTTGACATGATAAATTTATCATATGCTTGAAAACTGTGATGCCAACACAGTCCCAGATACGTCCTACTTGTGCTTTAATAATGTTAGGCTCCACAATGCTCTGCTAGACAATGAGTATGGTTACTGCTCTCCAGGACAGGAATCAACTACAGGAAGCTGTTACGAGGTTTTTCCAAAGTTTCCTGCAAAAGTCTCCTTGTTTTCTGACTGTTTAGTAATTACCGAGGGATCCTGTTCCAACCTGGTCTCCGGCATTGAGGTTCCACAGCAACAAGTCCTCCAACTGAGAGTCAAATGCATTGTTCATAACAGCATACCCCAGACTTCTTGTTAAGTCCTGTTGCTACAAGCAGATTGAAATTAAATACATTACATCGTTTTCAGGAGCAGACAACATCATTCCTTATCAGGATGAAGGAGGGGTGGAGGAGCTTAAACCATGAGGTCACGACCAAGAACTGTGTGCATTTCATGAGAACATTTTACTAAAGCACTTTATATATACACATATTTTTTAAATATATATATATATATATATATATATATATATATATATATATATATATATATATATATATATATATTTTTTTTTTTTTTTTTTTTTATTTACTTATTTATTTATTCAGCCCCCACCCATTCATGCAGCCTTCTGGTTCATTATATGATGAAAGAAGAGTGGGATATTCTGAGGAAAGCAACAGATTTTTCATATTTTATATGACCTCCTAGATAAAGAAGAATCAAAGGCCTCATATGGATGATCTAGAAGAATATAATCACAATATGTTCTGTAAACAAAAGTGAATTATATTGCTTTTCTTTAATAAAAGGATAATTACAAAAAAATTTAATAACTATAATGGATAAAAATTCAAGCTTTAAAGAAACAATGCGGATCTGAACTTCTGAATAAAACCTATTTAAATGAAACTGAGAACAGGTGGGTCTTTTACCTGGATCTTAATGAAATGAGTGTTTCAGCTCATCTGAGGCTTCCTGGGAGTTTGTTCCAGACATGTGGTGCATAGAAGCTGAACGCAGCTTCTCCATGTCTGGTTCTGAATATGAGAGCTGATAAAAGACCAGATCCAGATGACCTGATGGATCTGGTGGGTCAGGAGGTCTCCAATGTATTTGGTCCTAAACAATTCAGAGCTTTATAGACTATCAACAGAACTTTGAAGTCTATCCTCTGATGGACAGGCAGCCGGTGTACAGTCTGAGAGCCGGACTGGTGTGGTCCAGGTTTCTGGTCTTGGTGAGGACTCAAGTGGCAGAGTTCTGAATGAGGGCAGGTGTTCAACTAAGCATCCAGAGACAGCAGTAAATCCAAAACAGCAGTATATCAAAGGTTTGCTGCCAGGATCCTGATAGGGGCGCGCAAATATACCCCTTATCACTTTTAGTATTTTTTTTTTTAAGTGGGCCTGTAAAGAGGCTGTCATAATAATCAAGCTGAATACATTGACTAGTTAAAAAAAAAAAAAGACTTGTTGTGGACCAGCTATTTTACTGAACCCTTGCTGGTGTAACAGGTTTCTGTTGCAGTATCTGCTTCTGAGTATAGTGTGACTTCAAAGATAAACTGCATTGGCAACTCTTTTCAGTGATGTATAACATGTGGAAGGGAGACTGAGTATAATGCATATTTATTTGTCAAGCATGCTCCACGGGACGTCTGCCACCAATGGGTTAAAGAAGCACAACTGAATCTTTCTCAGGAAGACGCTACCCAACAACGGCTAATTCAGCATCCTTCTTGCATCCTGTCTCCTCTCTAAGAGCTCTCCAGTCAGTCAAACTCAGTCCAGTGCCATGGCTTATGTCTGCTCTGTTTCTTTCTCTCCTTTCCTCTCTTTATCTAACATTTCTTTAATAAATCAGTCCAGAGCATGTTGATGGTACGTTGATATCCAGCTGCTGGCATGTGACGCAATGCATGCAGCGAAACCTGGCTTTTCCCAAAAGGAAAAGTTGTGAAGTCTCAGCTTCAGGACACTGCCGGGCAACAACTACTCCAGGAATGCACATGGATGTCACTGTGCCACCAAAAAGAGTCAGAAATACATATTTTATCTTCCAAAGGGATGGTAATGATATCTCTTTGGAAGATATAAATGTTCAGTGAAGGTTTATACTTGTTTGTTTGATTGACAGGCTGATCAGCCAATCCCATCCAGCTGTGTTGTCTCCAGTTTGTTTGTCCCTCCTCAGCTCCACCCAGCAGACTGTTTTTCCACGAATAACATGAATATATTTAATTCAGCAGTCTGCACACCCTGATGAGCCTCCAGCTCAGTAAAGCCTGCATGCAGACAGAGCAGCACACCTCCAGGAAGCCAGAGCGAGACGTTCATGTGCTCATTGCTTCACTCCTTCACCTCCCTGCTGCACACGGTGTGTGTGTGTGTGTGTGTGTGTCTGCGTGTGCGTGAGTCATCGTGCAGCTCAGGTTTAATTGACCAGCCTTGTTGCCATGCCAACAGGGGTGTGGTAGGAGCCTGCTGACCCACTTTGCCTGTAGCGTTGTCATGGCAACAGCAAGGCTCTGCGAGTGCTACAGTCACACCGATGCAAATTCCCCGTCTCTCTCTCTCTCTCTCACACACACACACACACAGCATCCATTTTGGTTGACATGTCTTCGTCTGCTCTCTTTGTGTTTTTTCGTCTCAGCTTGTGGGAGCGAAGACGCTCTTGTCCACCGCCTTTCTCCACAGACTGGGAGGCGGTAACGCAGGAACAAAGATGGCCGCTGTGCCCAGTAGGAAGGTCCCATTTTGCACCAACTGCCTCCATTTAATAAAATGTTGATCACAGCAGAGGCTGGTGCTAATTTAGTCTGTTTGTGCAGATCTGTGAGTCTGTTTGTGTCCATGTGGCTCCAACATTCATACACAGAGAAGAATTCATCCCAGCTCTGAGGCAGATGGACGAGCACCGAGAGGAGGAGTTCAGTGCTGGGATATGAATGTGTGATGAGCCTGTGTGTGCAGTGGGGGAGGCTGTGCATCATGTTGGAACTAAATATTTTCATTATCTGTAAATATCTGCATGTGTCTGACTCTGCAGTTGTGTGTCTGGCAGCAAGAGTGTGTGTGTTTGTCCTGAATTTCAGCCATGTTATAATCCTCGTCATATTTCCATATTTGGGCTTTAAACGCAGGAAAGACCCAGTGACCTGGTAAAAAGTGGGACAGGCTGAACGCAGGCGGCTGCGTCTCTGGATGTTCAGCTGCTTTCTTTGTTTGGGAGAGAAATATTTTCAGATGCAACTGCAGCAAACAGCCGTTCTGTCCTCCATTATCTGAATGACTGCAGGGAAGATCAGGTTGTCCATCACTGCCTGGACATGTCACATTGTATGTATAAAAAAACAGGGACAGATGGTGTTCTCCAAACAACATGCTTCTGATGTTCAACATTTTATTTTGATGTTCGAGCTAGAGTGACATGAAAACACATTTATAATACCTTTTTCATTTATTATACTAATTTTAATATTTTTATGGTATTCATATTTTCTAATTTAATCATCCATTTTTATCCAATAAAATGCACTCATTTTGTAGTTTATTCTATTTGTTTTATTAATAAATTTTTGTTTTTTTGCTTTTTGTACAGGGGCATACAAAAGTTTACATACACTCCCATTAAAGAAAAGGCTAAATTCAAAATAGTAATTCAAATAATAAGAAACTGAGAAAATTAATGATGAATAGAAAAAATTATAAAACATTAATTTTGAATTGTGGTTTTAAAATTTAATTAAAACAAACAAAACAAAACTGTCCCAGACAATAGAGCAACTTGCTCATGTGGGCCAAAATACCTGCCAACAGGTGCAGAAGTCTGATTGGACGGGACAGAAAACACAGGGATTGCCTCAAAGTGTTGCTCAATAAAGTCCTAGTTCAGGAGCCCCATCATGCTTGTTTACTTGTTTTATTTTTTGTTTGTTTTTAATATTTATGTTGAACCACAACTCAAAATCAATGTCATGATTTTCATAAAAGTTTTATTTATTATAGCTTTTGACAATTTCAACTAATTTCACTGACAGCTGATTTTTTTATCTTGAATGGGAGTGTATGTAAACTTTTGTGCGTCACTGTTTCTTTACTAATCAAAATAATAGTTTTTTTTTATTTGTAATATTTTTATTTAATAAATAAAGATATATAAGAAATTTCAACAAATGGATGAAATGTATAAAACACAAAATCAAGACACATCTGTTATTATCAGAGAGGTGATTTTAGACTTTTTTGTGTCTGAGCAGGGAGAAGTATACGTAATGATTGATAATAAATAATAAAAATAATCATTTAACACCTGATGAAACAAATAGATTCATTCATGAATGAATGTATGAACGAATGAAACAAAGACAGTAGCTTAATAAATATAAAATATATTTTTAATAAACAAAAATGTTATTGACTATTATTATCACTCTACAATTGAAATATATTTCATATTTATTGTAATTTATCCTTTTTTTCTCTTTGCCAAATGGACTTATCTTTCAATTACTTTATTATCACTCTATAATTGAAATATATTTCATATTTATTGTAATTTATCCTTTTTTTCTCTTTGCCAGTTGGACTTATTATCTTTCAATTACTTTATTATCACTCTATAATTGAAGTATATTTCATTTTTATTGTAATTCATCCTTGTTTTTTCTCTTTGCCAAATGGACTAATTATCTGTCAATTATTTTTCTTTAAATAGAAGGACAGTTGAACAGATGTGCCTGTCAGTGATCAATAAAATTGTTTTAATCTTGATTATTTAGCTTCTCTTTACATTATATTAGTCTAGTGTTTCATCTAATGATGATGTTAATATTTTCAATTCAGTTAATGTAAGTAATTAATCAATTTCAGTATTGCTCTTTTTAAATAAATTCATACAAAACAGTTGATATGCCCACACTATAAATGATAAAATAGATATCACAGGTCAAATTCTTGGTTTAATACGACATTAGATTAAGTGATTTGATCATCTTATGTCCACGTCACTGCTATGTTTGAATAATAACAGATTATTTGTGAGAAGCTGATCAGAAAAAAAAAAAAACTGGAGCTCAAATTCAGACGGATTTCTGTGATACAGATTACTGTAATCACTGTATGTCATAGTAACCTCTTCGGTGACCCGAGAATCTGTTTTCACCAACGAACGTGAGTGAAATGTTATGACATGGATTTATTTCATCACTGGACTGAAATGCAGTAAAAAACTGTATCCAGTTGGGTCAGTTTCAGCAGCCACGGATATAAAAAGGACCTTTACGCCTCTCCTGCAGGTGTTGGGGTTCACAAGAGGGCGGTCTGAAAATATAAAATCAGGGTGCTTCTATTTGAAGGAATCTCGACTTAGCCTGAGAACGGGATGAGAAGAATCAGGGTCAGGAAAGATTCTGGATGTCTGCTAAGGTGATGTGTTTCAGATCTTGTACTAAAAGGAGGTTTCAGGTAAAATACAGAGATGGCATTTCTTGGTTGACCTCAGAACACTTTAATGTTCCACCAGATCCAGAAAAACTGGGAGAAGCAGACATCTGGGTCTGGTTTCCATCCCAAGTATTCAAACTAAACATTTAGTTTTTCTGCTTCTGATAACTGGAACAAACTACCAGAAAACCTGGAGTCTTATCCAATCTTATCCAATCTTGAGTTCTTCAAATTAGGTCTTTGAGCGTTCTTATTTGCCACTGCTTTTAGTTATATATATTTTTTTAAATACATTTTCTTGCAACATGACATCAACATGTAATGTATCACTGACTGGATATAACTGTAACATATATAATTTACATATTCATTCATTTTCTGTATCGCTGTCCAATTCAGGGTCATGGGGGTTGCTGGAGCCTGTCCCAGCAACTATCAGGTGAAGGGCAGGGTACACCCTGGACAGGTTGCCTGTCTGTTGCAGGGCCAACACAGAGAGATAAACAGCCACTCATGCTCACATTCAGTCCTGGGGTCAATTTAGAGTAATTAACTTAATGGCCTAGCCTAGGTAATAATAAGGTTATTATTAGGTTGGTAGGTAATAACCCCCACCAACTGCTCCCTGGGCACTTTAAGTAGCAGCCCACTGCTCTCTGAATCAGAGATGCGTAAAATGCAGAGCCCTAATTTCCCTCCAGGGATCATAACAGTTTATATACATATATATATATATATATATATATATATATATATATATATATATATACGTATATGTGTGTGTATATATAAAAACTAACATTTATGTAACATATATAAACATATCACGCAGTCCTTTCTGTTTTCTCATTTTTATTTCTTCAGATCAAATAAAACTTTCACATTGATGAGGTCACTTCAGGTGAAACAACTGAGAACCAACCGATACTCGTGACTTAAATGAGATCAGTTCTGTACTCCTTGTGCAGATTGTGCATCCTGGGAGACAGTTGGAAGCCATTTTTGTGATGTGTTCAAGTGCTGTTTTGTATGTTAAGACACTTGCAAACTCAGTGAAGTCTTCCTGTTGGTGCCAGTTCTTCACGATCCATCCATTCATTCTCTGTCACTTCCCCGAGTCAGGTTGGGGGGAACAGCAGCCTAAGCAGAGAATCTCAGACTTCCCTTTCCAAGGTCATTTCTTCAAGTTGCACGGATACACCTGTACATCTCCAAGTCCATCCTTCCCTCACTCCTGAACGAGACCCCAAGATACCTGAACTCCTCCACTTGAGGCAGGACCTCATTCACAACCCGGAGAGGATCCTCCAACCTTTCCCAGCTGAGGACCACAGTTCTTCTCAATGGTTTGGTCTAACAAGTTTTAAACTGTTTCACACCTTTACATTCCAAACAAAGGTCTCTCTTTGTTTAATCAGATCCACATAGTTCTGGTTTCACTTTGCAGAAACACACCACCCACCTTCTGAGTGTTCTTTCATGATTTTTTTTGTCATCACCCATCTGATACTGAATCCAGTCCACCTTTCACCCAGAAGATTAAAGTCTGGGATGCAGCAGGTAGAACTGGATGGATGAATGCTGAATTTACTTCTTAATTCAAGAGTTGTGTACGTGGATAGTTTGATTTCAGATTGCAGTTTTACATAATTTCCCCTCCACATTATTACTATTTAGCATTTTTCATTTTTTAAAATGTCTGCATCAATTTTTGGTCAGATTCAACAACTTTGTCTAATAAAATATTTGTCACAATGTAAAAGTCATAAATCTAAGTTTGTGACGTTGATGAACGAATCGATTCTTTTTCTCTGTATTTCTGTATTTTTTTCTGCAATTTAAAAAAAACATACAGATTCTGTAAAGGTACTTTTTTTCGTTAGCCTTTATTCTTACATACTAGAGTTTTTTACATCACTAAAATGTTCTTATGTTGGCAATTTTTGGATTAAAGTTGTTTTGCATGTCGCCAGCTTAGTTTTTATTGTGTCACAAAGATGTTTGTTGAGGAAAAATCCAAAATAGTGATCTTATTGTCAAAGCACAAAAATATGGAGCCAACTTATAAAATGGTTACAGTGAACACACAAAACAAATGACATTACAACCAATAATTCATAATATTTCCCACCAACAGTAGGATGAGTATGAAAATGAAAATGTTTCTGAAAATGTAACTTCAACGTAAATTCTGATTATGAACCAAACATCCATATCATCCACACAGAACCTTTTCATTTTAATCTCATGCTGCCCTATGATGAGCTCAATGGTGATTTTTAGTAACAGAAGTAAACACATGTAAAGATTAAGCTTAACTGTCCCAGTTTGTCCATTGTCTCACTTTACCCATACTCACCCTACATACAGTCATGGAAAAAAATCAAGAGACCACGCTTGTTTCTCATATTTCTTGGTCATTTTAATGCCTGGTACTACGAAAAGTACATTTGTCTGGACAAATATGATAACAACAAAAACACCTCATAAGAGTTTAATTTAAGAACTGATATCTAGCCATTTTCCACGCTTTTCTTGATAAGTGAGCTTGGCTATTAAAGGATAACTTTTTTTTTTTCAACCTGGACCTTATTTCTAGGAGTAAATACGTGCATTTCTGCCCTTCGGTGTACATCAGTAAAATGGCGGAGACGAGGCAGCCTCTCTATAAGATATTATCTGCAGTAAAACTCCTTTATTTCATCAATGCTTTAGGTAGAATGAACAAACAAACGAGTACTAATTATCCTGTGAGTTCAAAGTTTCGCAAATTGTGTTTTTGTTGTTGTTGTCTGGGTAGCGAGCTGCTCTTCACAGCTGGACTACGGAAGTGCGCATCGTGAACGCGTGGCCCCGAAAAGTGTGTATAATACCCTGATAACTAACGGAAAGCTAAATCTGGACTCACGGGACAATGGTACTTGTTCGTTCATTCATTCTACTTAAAGTATTGGCGAAGTTTTACTGTCTTATATAATGATTGCCCCGTCTCCGCCATTATTACTGGATGTACCAAAGGGCGATTCAACGTAATATCTTCTGAAGGACTCAAAGTGATGCAGAAATGTAAATATACATATATACTCCTAGAAATAAGGTCCGGGTTGATAAAAAAAAAAAAAAGTTATCCTTTGAGTTCTTATGCATTGTACTGCTAAAAACAGTGCTTTTAGGCATTCTATATTTTCTTTTTTTGTCTCTTTTAGTCACATGATTCACACTACAGTTGGTACTCGATTTCATTACCATTATTTTTGATGACAAGGGTGGTCTCTTAATTTTTCTGTGGCTGTATATATAGAGGGAGTATACAGTATATTGATGGAGTGTGTAAGATTGAATTATTCGGATCCAATTTTACCTTATAAATGGCTACCAGTCATCATTTACTTGATAAAAATTAGTTACTGTTGACTGAATTTTAAAATGAAAAATTATAAATAAACAAATAAGAGCAAGCCAGTCTTTTGAAATGAGACGTTTTCAGCCCTTGACGAACAATGAACAGGAATTTCTTCTTTCTTTTTGTTTAGTGGTTGTTTTAGGGAATGTCACCCCCTACTGAGCAGTTGTTGTAACTACACAACATTATCCAGGCAGTTTCATCCACACCAAAGGCTGATGCAAAATTTTTCAGAAATCCACACCCAATAAAACAAAGTCACCAGTTGCAGGAAGAAGTTTGTTGAAAGATGCTACAACAGTTATCTGACATAAAAATGTGTCCTTCAGCAGAATATGAATCAGTGAGGAATGATGAGTCCCAAATGTTTGTTGAGTGTTTTCTGACACACACTTTCTCACTAAGCCTTGCTGCTCATTAGGCAGTGATTTGGACGTGACTGTCTAGCCTGATTGTCCAACAGACCAATACAGCAGCTGTGTGTGTGTGTGTGTGGATCGCTGTGTCTCAGTTCTGAGAGGATTACTGAGCTGTCACACAAATACACAGAAATACACACAAAGTGGCCTGAAGATGCACTCAGGAGTGAAAGTCGTGCTCTAATGGAAACAACCAGCTCAGGTTCTCTGCAGCATCAAGACAGAGATGTGGTTAATCCAGATGTGAACGAACACGAGGGAGTGAAACCTGCACAGCCAAAGGGTTTGAACAGGTTTTAATAAATGGGAAAAACAAGTTTCTCATGTTTAAAATCTAAAGCAGGATTAAAGGAGGTCATTTTCATTCTATCTTCTGTGACACAGAGTTAAAGGCAGCGGACTTGGCTGGCATGGCCTCCTGAAATGATTCTTCTAGCTGCCAATCAAATTGTGTGTTCATCCATAAATCCCTCCATTCCTCTACATTTCTGCGCCCATCGCTCAGTGAGATGAAAACACTGACACACTTTCATTAGCCAATAGCAGCACATTGACAGTTCCTTTCGCACATCGCACTCACCTGCAAGTCGATCCAGGTTTTACAGGAGGAATGAATGAAACATGGCAGAGTGAGCGATCAATACACCAGCACACAGATTCTCCTCCGTACTGATACCGTTCATCATCCTTCATCACCCTGCAGCCCCAACAGTGGCTCAGCAAAATTACAAAAAGAGCAGCCATTTTTCAAATATTGTTTGTTAGTTATTGTAATAATTAGAGGTGATCAATACAGGACTGTAAATTTCAGGAGAAAAGCAAAGAGGAGACCTGAATCATGAAGCACTGTAAAAGATGAAGTGGTGGAACAGATAACTTCCATGGCAGAGTAATAATGCAGGAACTAAAACCTCTAACACGTGTGGATACTGTCAAGCTAGACGGCCGTGCAGCCACTGGACTCCGTCTCACTGGATTTTAGAAACGTTGGAGCCTTCCTCAATGTAAATTGGGGATGTCGCAACCAAATTTTCTTGATATGAATATTGCCAAAGCAATAATCATTATTTTAACGTTATCACAATTATTCTGCGTTAATTTTCCTGTTAATGTGTGAAATCATGTGAAAACATGAAAAAGATCTTTAATTTTTAATTAGAGCTGTCCAAATTAATGCATTAATGCAAAGAGAATAATCTGTGGAATTAGCATGCTTTTTTCATGCATTAAATAAGCACGACAGAACTTTTCTCAGCAATATCGACCGCTAATCAAGCAGCATCTTCACTCTACCTGCAGCATCATCATCATCCTGTCTCTCCTCTAAGACCCCTCCAGCCAGTAAAAGTGAGTCTTATCTTGACTCTTGTTTCTATCTCTTGTTCTATCTCTTTCCCTCTTTCTTCTCCTCTCCTTCTCCACTAATGTCCTCTTGCGTTTCTTAGCTGAATCAGCCGTAGTACGCATTCAGAACATCTGATGTGTTTATCCACTTGCTAACTTGTGACATGGTGCATAAAGAAAACTCAGCAGCAACATTTAGCATCCCTAAAAGGTTGTGAAGTGGTTTCTCTGCATCAGGATGCTACTGGACAGAAACAAACATAATACATGTCACTGTAACAAATGCATCTGGAACACAGAATTTTAAGGTTGAAAAGTTACATAATGCATCTAGAGCACATTGGCAACAAAGTTATCAAGCTACTCATGTCATGATAAGAATCTGAATTTGACATCTCAGTGAGAGAAGCTGATCTGGGATTTGTAGGTGCTTCGTCCCAGCTGGGAACCAAATGTACCAAAAACCACTTTATCCTCCTTATTTATGGAGATTGTGGTGTTTAATACGACAATTAATTGTGGAATTAAGTCGTAGTGACATCCCTATAAACCAGATATAGCATGAATATAAACATATCAGTAGTGATTAATTATTATTTACTGTTTTGTGTAAACAGCATCTCATTACTAAACCAAACAAGTTGTTTATAAAAATAAATAAATAAAAAAAAGATCAGCTAACTGCATATGTTTCTGTCAGAGGAAAGACTGGATCAGGAGTCTTGTGTACATCCAAGGCTAGTTCCTACCCCCCAAGTTCAACATTTCAGTTTGACAGAACTTCAGTTATCCAATAATGCAAGATTTTCTCAAGATTCATTCATCCACAGAAACAAGTATGCAAACACTACAAAAGCTCATGGGAAATTCATATTCAGCAGGAATTTAACCCTTCATGATTGCTACAGTATAAAGTCATGAGTCCGTAGGCTGCGACCTGTCTGAATGTTAAAGTAAAAGTAAAATATTAAAATATCCCAGTAATTTTCTGAAAGCACATCATCTGTCCTCCACCAACATTTTTCCTACAGTAAGTCTGCACTCAAACCCAAAAGAAAAAAAAATTGATAACCAGCTGTTAAATCCTTTAAAGAAACATCCTACAATCTGTAGGAAAACACAGCAGATAATCATCAAGAGTACCTACAAGAAGACAAACTGTAAAAATGGGTGTTTTTTTTAGAACTTGGTCATTTCTAGTATTTTCTCCTCCACAGGGTGGTGGACGGTACTTCATATTATTTTCTCCAGCTTGACCACAAGATGACGGTCACTATTCCACATAGCTTCCATAAACCTTAAAAGTCTCACACCACTACAGAACTTTTTTTTTGCAGTTTTCTCCCTATCGACGGCTAAACTGGCATCCATCTTCATCCTAGCTGTTCTGTGAGCTCCATCCAGCCAGTAAAAGACAGTCTTAGCTTGACTCTTGTCCCATTTCTTGTTCTGTCTCTTCCTTTTTCTTTTCCTCTCTTCCTCTGATAATGCTTTTTTGTATTTATTTGCAGAATCCACAATGATGTACATTCAAAACACCTGGTGTCTTTCTTCCGTTGGTAGCATGTGATGTGGTGCACAACCAATACTTGACTGCAATCTCACACTGCGCCTGGATGGAAAATGCTCGGAATATGCGCATAATGAATGTTAGTGTGCCATCAAAACAAGTCAGAAATGCATATTTTTAAAGTCAAAAAGTTACTTTGTGGGTCTTTAAGATAAGGACTTTAGACCAAATATTGTGCCAAGATCTTCTCTAAGTTGCTTAAAATCAGTTTACTGTGTGGGGGTTTTGTTCTTCATCTGTTTTCCATCTGAGGAAAAGACACGACCATGCCTTTATCAGTACTGAATTTTTATCTATGCAGTTGAACAACAGCCATCACCTGTTTTACATCATAGATGTGACAGTGTGGGGTCCTGTCACTATGCCTCCAATATATACTTGGCCACAGGGATGTCCCTTCGGCTGAATGGCAAGCCCACATGACTCTCATCAGGGAGTCTGTGGGATCAAATCTTGCTCAGGCCCTTGTTGTGTACCTTGTCACGTATAGTAAGCCCGATCCTCCTTTTCTTAAGTGTTTCCTCAAACTTGGAGACAAAACCTCTACTTTCTTCTTCTCCATCACCTCTGAGCAGAAGTCTTTGTGTACAAATGGAAATATGACTGCATGGCCTTCTGTGCACAAACCAGAACGAAATAAAACGGTTTCTTATATTTACAAGCTGCAAAATCACCAAAAAGCTGGTTCAGTTTTGGCTTAAAGCAGTACGGCGCAAGTTCCAGCTTTTTCCAGAGGTGTGCCCCTTCTGGCATCAAGTGGAAGTGACACCAATGTCGTGCACACTCATGAGCTGCTTCAACTGTGTTGGTCTTTAGTCTAACCTGCACTCAATCTGATCCCAGAGAATAAGAGTCACGATGTCTGTAATAAAGTTATAAATGTGCAAGTTGTTTATGGTTTTCCTTATTTCCATCATAAATCATATTTACCTTGTCAGCAAGAAGAAGAAAGCCAACTGTGGGTTCCGTTTTATTCCCAGAGTGAACTGGAGCTCTCTCCCATTAAAAAAAAGAGAAAAAAAGGCTGCTCGGTTGTTTACTCCTGTCTTAACCCTGTGTTCACACCGGGCGCCTCAATTCGCATACGCGCCTAGATTTCCACACGTGAATGCTGGATGTTTACTTGCTTGATTTGGGCGGGGTTTTTTTCTCCGCGTGAATGGAGCGAATAATACACGTAAATGAAGTGTATAATACTCGTGAATAAGTCATCAGTGTTGTCTTGACTTGTGCTAATGAAGGCTGAATACACAACACCGGCCACAGCCAGACGAACAAGTACGCGCAGCTCGTCTTCCCTACATGCGCCCCCTTGAGGATTCGTACCCAAAACTCTCGCGTTGAGCATGCAGAAACAGTACTATGACAACTGCAGTAAAGAGAGGTCGGCGTATTCTACACACCAGGCAATTGTAAGAGCATGTGGAGGAAAGAAAAAATTGTATTTAACATTTAAACTTGCGCAATGCACCTTTAAATGATTAAAAAAGATTGTTTTAGTTTTAGACACTTACTAGATCTCATACTTAAATTAATGGTTCCAAGTGTGTGTGAGATCTCTGAATTCTGCCATTTTTGAAAGAAACAAATCCTCACATTAAACAGAAATGAGTGAAAACTGGAGTTAATTTGTCTGTGATTACGCTTTTCAGTGTGCAAACAGCAACCTATAAATACAAACACAACCAGACCAGAGACATTTCAGCCATAAATCTTCTGGCTTTGCTCCACTTTCAAGCCCATAAAGACGATGATGGAAAGGTATCGTCACCAGAGGAGGAGCCTCTCCTCAACCATCACAGGAACCTCGACCCGAGCAGAATTCATTAAGATAAGAGTTGTTTCAGTGTTCCTGTGGTGATACATGCAGAACCTGAACCACTCCCTCCTCCAGCTCAGAGACAGACTGTGGTGATGATGTCATCCTCAGACTGAGGTTGGAGCGACTCCATGAAGCGGAGAAAACGGGCAAAGCTGCCAGGACTCGGTGACAGCAGCATTGCTTGTTGTTTCACCGAGAGGGAGGATTTTCATTTGGATGCAGCAAACACACAGTAAACACATGCTTACCGAGCCCATGTGAGCGCTAATTTGTCCCATTTTCTGAGGGTTTGGAAAGCAAACGTACCAGAGTGCAGGCTCATATGTGGATGAAGGAACTGAAGGGACAAATCCTCCACCAGCATCATGGGTAACAGTTATAGAGCTAACCTCCTCCTCACAGTGTCCAGCCATCTGCTCGTTATGTGAAGGTGAAACACTGCAGAGCTGAAGCAGATTTCATGTCTTGTTTCAGTGGACTGTTATGAAATTATCTTCAGAGAGAGGGGGGGGGGGGAGAGGTGCTGTTCTGCTGGTATCTGTTTCTTCCCTCCCTCCCCTCTGTTGGTCTGCAAAGTCAATTTGTATTGACTTGTTCTTCCCTCCATTAAGTTCCTCTCTATTAGTGTTCATAATAATGAAATGGATATCAGGGAAACACTCAAAGTCCACTTTCAGTTACAGGACAGCTGTTCATTCTCACTCATACCTCTGCAATAAATCAAAAACAAATCAAATAAAAAAATATTTCAGCCAGCTGCTGAGTGTTTATATGGAGAACGACCAATTCCAGCTACAAACACAAACCAGACCTGGATCAGTTGGATCTGAAACCAATTTATCAACATGCTTCACATGTTAAACTATTCTCTGTTAGTGGGGGTTTCGAGGTACCTCAGGAAAAAAAAAGTCATCCCCATCAGCTGATAAAATGGATAATAACATAACTCCATCCTGCAAATCAAACATGAACACATCAAGCAAACACAGCTGACAGACCTCTGCAGGTTTCTGTCAGATCAACCCGCTGCAGCTTTACTTGTTTTTTGTTTTTTATCCTTGTTTTCAGCTTCCTGAAATCACAACTAGCTCTCATTAGTAATGATAGACCTGTTAAATTTGCTCCTGAGTCATATGAAAAACAGAAGTTTTCCTGTTTAGGACTAAAGAGCAGAGTCAAGACTGGAGGACCATCTCCTGCAGTTGCGGGATCATAGAAAATGCTTCATTACACTCATTGATGAGCATGTAAGTTAAATGAGTCGTGTGGAGAACAGAAATCTTCTCCAAGTTTATCTGAGACGATGCTGAGCAACTACCATAAAATGTAATGTCTGCTGCTGATCAACAGGTGAAAACACTGAATGCTGACAACTAATTGATAGCATCAGCTGTGATCTAACAGATTGTTGATGAAAATGATGAGAAACCAAATAAACAAAGATAAATCTAAAGTGGAAAAAACTTAAATTTCCAGCTGATGCCAAAGTTTCACCTGTACAAACAGCTGCAGATATTTTAAGAGAAACTGATATCAATACAATCATTGGCTACAGTGTATGTAGCTGATTAGAATGCAAAAACAAAAATACAGTATTTAATTAAGCATGTGGAGGTTTTAGAACCACAGCAGTAAACTCAGCTGAAAGAGTTCAGAAGATACAGTCCCAACAGAGGAAAGCTTCATCATCAGTTTTAGAGAGGTTCGGGTGCTTTGTTTTAATTTGCTTGATTTTATTTTATCTTATTTTATTGTGTTTGCTGTTATTTTATTTCACTGGGCCAGATTGCTCTTTGGGAATTGGAATGAATTCATCCAATCCATCTAACTGTTCATCTTCTTCCACCTACATGTATCTGAGGTCAGGTCGCATGCCAAAGATGACTATTATTATTATTATTATCATCATTATAATAATAATAATAATAAGAAGAAGAAGAAGAAGAAGAAGAATACATTTTATGGTCAACAAATATAATCCAGATTTTTTTTTTAAGTAGGCCTATTATAAGTGAAATATAAAAGAATAAAATCATTTTTAAAAGCAGGTTTTCTATTTCCATTTCTCTTTTCA
This sequence comes from Atherinomorus stipes, assembly GCA_023101725.1. Taxonomy (NCBI): domain Eukaryota; kingdom Metazoa; phylum Chordata; class Actinopteri; order Atheriniformes; family Atherinidae; genus Atherinomorus; species Atherinomorus stipes. The sequence continues at coordinate 397,517 of JALJCO010004649.1, forward strand.
TTTCCAAGTTTTCTAGTTTATTCTGGGAGTTCCTAAGGCATTCCCAGGTCATAAAAGCTATGTTATCCCTCCTGGTTCCATCCCTGGGACTTTCTACCAGGTGGGCACGTCCCATAAAATCAGAAAGGGAGGGAACCAGGTGGCGTTTTATAATCAGATACCTGAACCACCTGAATTGGATCATTTGATTCTAAGCTTCTTGCCCATGGATGTGTATATTCAATTTTTTTTTTTTTAAACAAGAAGTTTATATCTTCAAAATAGCCTGCTGTTCTCCTGAAAGGATGCTCACAATTCAACATGTTCTAACGTGAGGATGTACTCCATGAACCCAACCAGTGACTGAGTGTATAAAACAGCTGAAAACAAGAACCTGAAACCTGCTGACTGATGGTCTGAGGCCTTATCCTGCCACAACCCAGGTGAAACAGCTATGTGTTGAATTCCAGGCTGCAGACAGACTGGAAGCTCGTTCAGATGTGAGGATGCCATCACAGCTTTGATGTAAACAGATTTAAACTTATGCTACGTCTCCAGGTTGATGAGTCCTGAGCCACCTCCAGAAAACACCAACGCAGTGCAGACTATGCAAAGGAAACCTGCCAATGATCTAAACCCAGCTTAGCGGTTAAAGGGTTTTCTTTAAGCTCAATAAAAAAACTTTTCTTTGCATAAGTTTGTTTTCAGCTGATTAGCAAATGAAATGTGAATTTTATTGGCTAGACCCGATGCTGGCATCTGTTATCTGAGCCTCAACAACCAGAACATTTACCAAAATGATGGATTTTGTTGAGCTGAGTGATTGATGGTTGATGATATTACCAATCAGTCATCAGCTCTGCTGGTTAACTGGAAGAATTATTACAAATTCAGACATTTCTTAGAACACCTTAACCTACAGACCAAAGAAAAGCAACAATAAAGAGAAATCCAAGCACCATATTTCTTTCCTGAAACAGCCAATTTCCTTTCTCCTTCATCTCCCCCTCACCTGTCCTGCCTTCACACACCTGTATTCTGTCAGCAGTAAACTGTTTCCAAACTGGGAGAAAAAGGAGGGCGAGGTCAGAGAGAACGAAACTGAAGCAGGACGTCAAGAGAAAGAGAAGATGGAGAGTTTGGCCTTAACATTCAGGATGGAAACCGGTTAAATGGACGAACAGAAGGAGAGGGGGTGAAGGCTCGAAAAAAAAGTGGCTGGAATGAAAAATCATGTTTGCTTGAACACCATGTCTCCCATTCAGCTTTCTGATTGGCTGGAACGGTTTCTTCCAGAAAAAACACACAAATCCGCCAATCACACTACAGAGGACAATGTCTTAATACTGTAACCATAGATACAGTCTTAATAAACATTAATACAGTAATATTTTTATATAACTGAGAATTTCCCATCAAAAAAATTTTCATTCATTTTTCTGAACCTGTGAAAATGGCGATAAAAACGTCTGATTTATATGCGAAGGTGCGATGAAGAAGACGGACACGCCCATTTATAGCCCCGACAACAACAATAACAATAATAATCATAATAATTCTCATTATGGAAGGATGCTTAAAATCATTAAAATGCCATCTGGAAAAATCCATCAGGAAGTCAGAGAGATTAAATCAGATTTACAGGTAATCTGGACCAAAACAGAGAAAGGGAGAAAGGGGGATAAAAGGAGGGAACGGGCAGTCTGAGATGGAGGAGAGCTACAGATGAAGCAAAATACAGAAAAATAGAATTTTCCAGACAGGATTTTCTGGCTGCGTCCGTCTGTCTCCTGTTCTCTGAGATGGAACGCCAGGGGAAAAAAACATAGGGAGAGGGCTTCTGATTGAGAGATATGAAGAAAATGGAGGGAAAGGACAGGGAGGGACGCAGACGGCAAAGAAAGGAGGGAGACGTGCAGAGAGCAAGGAAAGAGGAGAGAAAAAGGCGTTCAGACAAGCGTGAAGCATCAACAATGGAGGCTAACAAAGAAAATCCCAATGGAAGCATCAATCACTGCCCCACTTATCCCCCTCCCTCTGATTTTTACTCTTTATTTCAAGGTTTTACCCCCCACTCCCTCCTCTCTGTCACCCTCTTCTCCCCCATTCCTCCCCCACAGCCACTCCCACCTCCTCCATCCATCCATCCATCCATGCATCCATCCATCTGTCCGTCCATCTGTCCATTCAGCCTCCAAAACAACACAACCCTCCAGTGTCTGTCATCTCCTCTCATCTTTTACCAAAACAATCTGCTTATTTAAGCATCCATTCATCGAACACAGGAGGAAAAAGCTTCTCCTGATCTGGAGGTGTTATCTGGATCAGACGTATAGATGCTCCATCAAAATTCACAGCCCTTTTTCTTTATTTCTGCTCTGAACAACCACACAGAGAACTGTTTCTGGACTCTACATGAAGAAAATATTCATATTAATTGAAAGACAGAAACGAAAGCTTAGTTTTTTCCTGCAGGGCATGAACGCCGTCTTCTTTCTCTGCCCACAACACACACAAAGGAATCCCATGATAGCGAGAAGGATGGATGAGCAGAACAATGGAAACAGGAGCAGCTGATGAAGGATAAAAATGTACAAGTTACTGGTCGCCCCTACCTTTCTGGCTCTGCGATTCATCCATGTTTTCCTCCATTGTGGCAGGTTACAGTCCCTTTGTCTGGGTTTCGTGTGAATCTATGTAAAGCCTCTTGCTAGCTCTCAACACAGTGTGCGTGTGTGTGTGTGTGTGTGGGAGGCGGTGTGTGTGTGAGCGTTTTTTTTCCCCCTCCCTGCAGATGATGGAGGCTCAGGGAAGTCCCTGTTTCGATGCTCCGCTCTCTCTCCTTGCTGCTGATGGGATGTGGTTTTCTCCAGCATCCAACCTGCCATCAGTCAACAGCCATTATGTTCTGCCAGATGATTTATAGCAAACACCACAGAAAAAACCCACCAAAAATCACCAGACACCACAAATACCAATGAACACTACAAAAAACCCACCAAAAACCACAAACGGAGATGTCCACAAGTCTTTTTTTGCAAGTCCAAGTCTCAAGTCACTTTCATGTGTAATGAGTAATTTCCCATGCAACACCTGCAATCTGGTCTGCGTAGAGGACTGCATTATATCCAAGCAATTTATCTGTACTCACCCTTTATCTACAAGCAATTAGTATCAGCACTGATCTTTAACTTTGCCTAACAAATACTCTGTACCTCCCCTCTGGACAATTTATCTGCTTTACTGAATTTGGAAAACATGTACATGAAAATTTATTCATACAGTGGGGAAAACAGTGTTGAACACGTCAACATTTTTCTCAGAAAATATATTTCTAGTTGAGCTACTGACAAAAAATTTTCACCAGATGTTCTCAACAACCCTAAGTAATGCACACACACAAAGAAATCCTAACATTTATGTCCATAAATCAAGTTATGTGTCATATATTGAATAATATAATTGAGTATTAAATGCGCTTACTGAAATTTATTTAATACTTAGTGCAAAAGCCTTTGTTGGTGATTCCAGCCTCAAGATGCCTCCTGTATGGAGAAACCAGTGGGATACAGATGTGATTTTGGCCCATTCTTTCACACAAACTGCCTTCAAATCTTCAAGTTTCTGGGGGGCCCTTCTGTGAACTTGGATCTTCAGTTCTTTCCAAAGATTTTCAATTGGATTCAAGTGGGGTGAATGACTGGGCCATTCTAGCAGCTTTATTTTCTTTATCTTAAACCAGTTGAGTGTTTCCTTTTCATCTTCATCAGATGGCAGCAGATTCTGGTCAATAATGTCTCTCTACTTTTCTCCATTCATTCTTCCTTCAGTAATATGAAGTCTGCCAGTACCACATGCTGAAAAACAGCCCCACACCATGATGTTCCCACCTCCAACCTTCACTGTTGCTCTGGTGTTTTTGGGGTCAAGTACAGTGCCATTTCTCCTCCAAACATGTTGTGTCTTATGACAGAGTTCCGTTTTGGTCTCATCTGACCAGACAATTTTTTTCCAGAATGTCATGGGTTCATCCAGATGTTGTGTTGTTTTCTCTAATACAACTGTACCTACTGATTCCAGGTCTTTTTGAAGCTCTCTACGAGTGGTCCTGGGCTGTTGGAGAACCTTTCTGATTATTGTTCTGACTCCTCTGTCTGAAATGTTGCGAGGAACACCTGGCCGTGGCTGATTTATGATGCCGAAGTTTAGAAATGCACCTAGAACCAATGCCTTCAGTGTGGTTGCAATAATAAGGTTGCGAAGGCCTTTAGACAGCTCTTTGCTTTTACCCATCATGGAATGCTTTTTGTCTGACACCTTGGTGATGAGAAACCTTTATATATATTGAAATTTCTTCATTTGGATAAGCCCCTTGAAATGAACCATGTTGTTTTCAAGAGGGTCCAACACAAGCAAGACAAAAGTTCAACATACAAAACATACTTAAAGCAATATACAAACAAAGAAAAAACAACAAAAAACAATAATAAAACAAACAACAACAAAACAATCCAGCAAGACAAACATGACCACAGAAACTACAACATGAAAACAATATTACAATATTACCATAAGAGGGCCACAGCGGGCAAAAAAATAAATGTGATAGTGGCTTATAGTGATTGATACCAGTATGCAAAAAGGGTAAAGACATATGGCATCAGTAAAAGCAGGAGCAGGCCACCATAAGGTGACAAGACAAAGCACGCCTAAAAATACCAAAAGAATAAGATCTTATATCAGCAGGTAGGTTGTTCCAATCAGTTGGTGCTTTACACTTAAACAATCTTCTTCCAAAAGAATTGTTAACTTTGGGAACTGAAAAATAAAGCTGGGAAGAATGTCTGATATGATTACTTGGAGTATGTGGTACAAGATACTGCTGTAAGGAGGGTGAATAATTAAAGTAAATACAGGGAGTGCAGAGTTATTAGGCAAATAAGTATTTTGACCACATCATCCTCTTTATACATGTTGTCTTACTCCAAGCTGTATAGGCCGAAAGCCTACTACTAATTAAGCATATCAGGTGATGTGCATCTCTGTAATGAGAAGGGGTGTGGTTTAATGACATCAACACCCTATATCAGGTGTATTAGGCAAACATAATTATTAGGCAACTTCCTTTCCTTTGGCAAAATGGGTCAGAAGAGGGATTTGACAGGCTTCGAAAAGTCAAAAATAGTGAGATATCTTGCAGAGGGATGCAGCACTCTTAAAACTGCCAAGCTTCTGAAGCGTGATCATCGAACAATCAAGCGTATCATTCAAAATAGTCAACAGGGTCGCAAGAAACATGTGGAAAAACCAAGGCGCAAAATAACTGCCCATGAACTGAGAAAAGTCAAGTGTGCAACTGCCAAGATGTCACTTGCCAGCAGTTTTGCCATATTTCAGAGCTGCAACATCACTGGAGTGCCCAAAAGCACAAAGTGTGCAATACTCAGAGACATGGCCAAGGTAAGAAAGGCTGAAAAACAACCACCACTGAACAAAATACACAAGCTGAAACGTCAAGACTGGGCCAAGAAATATCTCAAGACTGATTTTTCTAAGGTTTTATGGACTGATGAAATGAGAATGAGTCAGATGGATGGGCCCGTGGCTGGATTGATAAAGGGCAGAGAGCTCCAGTCCAACTCAGACGCCAGCAAGGTGGAGGTGGGGTACTGGTATGGGCTGGTATCGTCAAAGATGAGCTTGTGGGGCCTTTTTGGCTTGAGGATGAAGTCAAGCTCAACTCTCAGTCCTACTGCCAGTTTCTGGAAGACACCTTCTTCAAACAGTGGCACGGGAAGACGTCCGCATCCTTCAAGAAAAACATGATTTTCATGCAGGACAATGCTCCATCACACGTATCCAAGTACTCCACAGCGTGGCTGGCAAGAAAGGGTCTAAAAGAAGAAAAACTAATGACATGGCCTCCTTGTTCACCTGATCTGAACCCCATAGAGAACCTGTGGTCAATCATTCAAATGTGAGATTTACAAGGAGTGAAAACCGTACACCTCTCTGAACAGTGTCTGGGAGGCTGTGGTTGCTGCTGCACGCAATGTTGATCGTGAACAGATCAAAACACTGACGGGATCCATGGGTGGCAGGCTTTTGAGTGTCCTTGCAAAGAAAGGTGGCCATATTGGTCACTGATTTGCTTTTGTTTTGTTTCTGAATGTCAGAAATGTATATTTGTGAATGTTGAGCTGTTATATTGGTTTCCCTTGTAAAAAATAAATAATTGAAATGGGTATATGTTTGTTTTTTGTTAAGTTGCCTAATGATAATGTTTGCCTAATACACCTGATATAGGGTGTTGATGTCATTAGACCACACCCCTTCTCATTACAGAGATGCACATCACCTGATATGCTTAATTGGTAGTAGGCTTTTGGCCTATACAGCTTGGAGTAAGACAACATGCATAAAGAGGATGATGTGGTCAAAATACTCATTTGCCTAATAATTCTGCACTCCCTGTACATTTGTAAATTAAAAGTAACCAGTGCTTATGTCTTCTAACCTTCAATGATAGCCAGTTGAGTCTGGTGTACATTATACAATGATGAGTGAAAAAAGTAACCTGATTTACATCATCTGGGTGCGTTCAACAAGTACACGCGGGGGCGTTCCCTTTCCTCACGCACTCCATCTGAGTAAGGCGACAGTTATAGGTGATTTCGTCTGGTTAGAGAATAATAGGAGCCAATCACTAATCGCGGGTGGGACTTTTGAAGGATGGGCGGCGTTTTGGCGTTATGTTGCCTTTTATCCGGAGGTTTTCTTTGCACATTCGACAAAAGTCGTTCACAGACTGTACACCGCTCGTACTAGCTGTCGCCGCCGCCGCCATGTTGTTTGACTGAAGCTTTTTGAGCTTGATAACATGTTTTGATAACTCGATCCTCTATGCGTGGTGGCTCTGGTGTCGCTCTGAGTTGCGTCACGGGTTGCGTCATTCGGTTCAACGTGAGTGGCTGAAGTAGCGTGTCAGTCAAGATGACGGACAGATCTTCTATCCAATCACATGCAAGAGTTTTAGAAAAAAAAGACTAATTTGAAATGACATCGGGTTAACTCCCTCCCCAGATGGTATTGCAAATACCAGGTGGCGGGAGTCAGGTTATGAAAAAAGGGCATCTAAGAACCAATCTGCAGAGTCTCTTGTAAGCAGAGCAGTTTGATATATGACATCGCAATAATCAATGATGGGGAGTACAAGTTGATTGGCTAGATTCTTGCGCACACTAAATGAAAAGCAATTAAAAGAGCAAAACAGAATACCAATACTAAGATTGACATTATGTAGTAGATGATTAATAAGAGTTTTAAAGGTAAGTTCAGAGTCCAGCCGTACACCAAGATATTTCAAAATGTCAATTTTATGCAATGGTGAGCCATCCTTGCAATTTATTACACATAAACCAGGGTTGCATTTCATTTTTTGCTTGGTATCAATTATCATGATATGAGATTTATTGAGAAGGAGTTCGTTAGCTAATAACCATTTCTGAACAGAGGTAAAGTCAGATTGAAGAGAGGACTGGATTTGGTACATCAAACTGAGATGTATATGGCCACGTTCACACCGCAAGTCTTCATGCTCAATTCTGATTTTTTGTAAGATCCGATCTTTTTGTGTGGGTGTTCACATTACATTTCTAAATGTGGCCTGTTCCGACTGCAATATGAACCGCTCACGCTTCTGAAGTGACACACATGCTCATGTGACAGGCCCTCCATTGCCTACCTTGCCACATTCAGTTAAACATGCACGACATCACGCACGTAAAGGTGTTCATGGAAACCAATGCAAAAAAAAAAAAAACATGGAAGTTACTGGTATTTGCGGACTAATGTTGAAAGCAATTTGCAGTGGCAGTCTGCAAATGTTCGTGTGGGTTTTGTGTAGACGGAGGAAGAAGAGAAACAAATTTGTGATGTCTCTGTGTGGGACAGTTGCTGCAACATCTGTACAGAGAAGTGTATGGATGCAGTGTTGGAGCAGGATGGTGGATGAGGATTTTTCAGATCAGATGTTCTGAGGGAATTAAATCTCTCCATAAATATGTCACCAAGCACTTCAGCCGCGGTAGAAATTAACTCATAGATCGCAGTGATCACCTGATTACTGAGCGTGCATGGGGAGGGGGGCATTATGCTGAAGGGAAGTGGCTGTATTTTAATGCCACACATTTATTACCCGCTGTTCTTCTCTCTACCTGCTGTGATCAACTTCTCTTTCTTCATCGGATGCATTTCACACACACCTTTTCTCTTCTGGCCTCGTCCACAGCGGCACACCTCCCCTGTGCGTGCACACCCTCTCACTCATGTTCACACACTGAGCTGCCTGGACCACATAAAATTTTTCCCCAACACTTTCATTAGTTTCCAGGTTGATGTGCAATCAGAGCCAGAAAAACATGATTTAACTGTTCAGTCCATTGTTTATATTCCGTCCCCTCTAGTGCAGAAATAAGGACGTACGTCTCTCTCACAGAAGAGGTCGGATGGAATGCGACAAGCCCATACAGACTGCGGTTGCTTTGACACAGATTAGATGTGTATCCAATTCAATACCACATTTGAAAGTGGCCTGAATCCAATCCTAAATGTGACTTGTGCTGTTCACACGGTCAGAAGCAGATCAGATTTGGGTCACATTTGAGCGAACACAAATGAGGGGGACGAGATGGGTTAAAGGGGGGAAGGGAAGGAGTTAAGGCAAATTCCACAGGGCCTGGTGGAATTGGATTCAGGTTGCATTTACCTGCGGTGTGAACGTAGCCTATGACTGTATCATCCACATAAAGTTGAATGTGGCATTTAGCAAGACATGATGGAAGATCATTTACAAAAATTGTGAATACAAGAGGGCCAAGAGTTGACCCCTGAGGGACTCCACTTTGTATGGTAATGAGATCAGATTGAGAGCCATTTAAGGCAACACACTGTTTTCTATTGTGAAGATAAGAACTGAACCAACAAACTGCATTGACAGAAAGACCAATATTGTACAGTTTGTCTAATAGCAAATAGCGATCAACAAAATCAAAAGCTTTGGTTAAGTCAATGAAAATAGCGCCCATTAGTTGCCCGTGTTTTGCAACAGAAAACACATCAGTTGTAAAATTTAAAAGAGCACTTGTTGTTGAATAATTAAAACCTAAAGCCAGATTTAAAAGGTGATAATAAATTGTTAATAGTGAGATACTGGGAAAGTTGATTATATATTAACATGTCAAAATTTTTAGCAATGGAACATGTAGTTGAGTTTGGCCTATAACTGTTGGTATCAAGAACATCACCTCCTTTATGGAGTGGAGTGGTGCGAGCACATTTCCAAACAATTGGTAACTCACAGGTGGACAGTGAACGTTTAAATAAGTCAGCAAGTGGATACATAAAAACATGGGATGCTAACTTAATAAATCTGTTCTCTAAACCATCCAGTCCTGGACTGCTATTCAATTTCAATCATTAATGGCATTCTGAACTTCAACAGGAGAAATTTTCTTAACCCTCATGCCTCCCTAAGAAAAAGTTACGTTAAGCTTCTTAAGGGCACACACTGGCCAATGTCCATTAATGGCCTGTAAATATTATCTAAAAATGAAAAGTTGCCATTTTCTTTCATGGCTGTCATCACAGACATCTGGCCTAACCATCAATATAAAAAAATTAATGAGTTATAAAATTTTAACCCTTTAAATTTCACTTTACATACACGCTGCTCCAACTTCCAAAACTGAAAATGGGGTTAAAATAAATGTGATTAATGCAAAAAAAAAAAAAATTTGTGCAGGATTATCAGAGCCCTGGAGTATTTAAAAAAGGTATAAAAATGTTTGTTGATGCATCTATACTTTTTGTGTTGCAGTGTATTTAAAAAAAAAGTTACGTTAAGCTTCTTAAGGGCACGGACTGGCCAATGACCTGTAAATACTGTCTAAAAATTAAAAGTTGATTTTTTTTTCATGGCTGTCATCACTGACTTCTGGCCTAACCATCAATACCAAAAAAAATCAATGAGTTTCAAAATTTTAACCCTTTAAGTTCCCATTTGTACACACAATGCTCCCATTGCCTAAAACTGAAAAGTGGGTTATAATAAGTAAAAAATAGCCTGTAGGTGGCAGACTATTATTAGGTATACAGAGCAGACCTCAGCATAGATTATAGCAACCACAATTAAAAAAGCTCAATGGGAAGTTGTTTCAAGATAAAATGAAAAAAAATATGGGAAAAATTCCAGTTTGAACAGGAATGGCAGTGCATTACAGAGAGGGAACTAAATTCCCTGCAAAAGACTGACCTAAATAATTAGCTGTTTTTTATACATGTGATGTGACTGATCAAAATGCTTGAAAAAAAAAAAAACTCCAAAATTACAAATTTGAGACCCTTTCACGCTCAAATAACCTCACATGAAAGAAGAAAAAACAGTTTTTACTTCATTGGATATGTTAAGCATTTTTGAGTTTTTGAAGGACACTGATTTGCTGAAAAAACATTGAAGTCTATGGGTTTTTTCATCACTAAGGTAAAAAGCGGGGCCCTTTTGAGTAAATGGTCTTATGTCATGGAAAACAGTTCAAACTACATCACTGAAGTGTAGAGCAAGTGTGTGAGGTGAAAAAAATTTTATCCTAAAAATTTATTCGGAAATGGCATTTGATTATAGAAAGGTCATTTTCAATGCAAGTCAATGTGGCACGGATTGGCACTAAGGAGGAAATGAGGTGGATTTTTATTAGAGACCTAAGAAAAAGAGTTAGACACCCCATCTTCTAGAATATCATGAGTCAAGCCAAAATACACACCTTGACCAAGTTTTATGCTGTTTGCATTAGTAGAAAAAAAGTTACAATATAAAAGGTTACTCACTACCCCTTCAGAAAGCTTAAGAAGCTATGAGGGTTTCTTAAATGAAAAGGAATGGGGACTGGGATTGTCTAAGATATGGCTTGAGGACGATGTATGTGTAGCAAACTTGGATAATAGAGAAGAACAGACAGTGGAGAAATGCTGATTGAAAGTTTGGGCAATGGCTAAAGATTCATTAATTATAACGCTGTCAGCTCTTATTTTATTAATGGTATCTTTGTCAGAAGTACTGGTAATGTTTTTAATTTTCGGTACACTTTCCAATCAGCATTATCTCATGTTCTGCGGGAACAGCTCCAGACCATCACACTACAACCACCCTATTTTACTGTTGGTATGATGTTCCTTTTCTGAAATATCGTGTTACTTTTACGCCAGATGTAATGAGACCTACACCTTCCAAAAAGTTCAACTTTTGTCTCATCAGTCCACAGAGTATTTTCCCAGAAGTCTTGGGGATCATCAAGATGCTTTCTGGCAAAACTGAGACAAGCCTTTATGTTCTTTTTGCTCAGCAGTGGTTTTGGTCTTGGAACTCTGCCACGCAGGCCATTTTTGCCCAGTCTCTTTCTTATGGTGGAGTCATGAACACTGACCTTAACTGAGGCAAGTGAGGCCTGCAGTTCTTTGGATGTTGTTCTGGGGTCTTTTGTGATCTATTGGATGAGTCATCGCTGTGCTCTTGGGGTAATTTTGGACGGCCAGCCGCTCCTGGGAAAGTTCACCACTGTTCCATGTTTTCACCATTTGTGGATAATGGCTCTCACCGTGGTTCTCTGAGTCCCAAATCTTTGGAAATGGCTTTGTAGCCTTTTCCAGACTGATAGATCTCAATTACTTTGTTAAATTTTTTCCTGAATTTCTTTGGATCACAGCATGATGTCTAGCTTTTGAGGATCTTTTGTTCTACTTAAATTTGTCAGACAGGTCCCATTTAAAGCTATGGTCTACGATTTCAGAATCAGTTGAAAAATTTTGAAAAAAGCAACCTGCCCCCCCACATAACCCTCCCCTCTCTGCTCGTTGATCCCTCCCACCAAGTGCGTACAGCCCTCCTCCTCAACCACAGCCAGCTTTATCACAACAGCTTCACAGTGTAATATTTATCCTACATAAATGAACAACAAGAACATCTGGTCACATAATATTTGCCTTTCTCAACCACCAGGAAGTTTACGGTGTGTTTTAGCTGGACTTTCTGCATCACCACGACATTCCAGCGACTTCATTAGTTCATTGAATGCATTCAGGATGACACTGATGACAACACGATAGTTCACAATACCAAAAATTAACAGCTGGCGTTCCAACACCGTTTGTCCACACAGAGAAAACCACCAGCAGCATTTCCAGTCATTAGCAGCATCCTCATAAACTTATAAATTTATGTACAACTCACACAAAAAAATAAAAAACCAACAGCCTACCTGTTCAACTAAAAGTCTGCTGTATCAGCATCAGTTTCACTCCCAAATCCTCACGGAGCTTCCACCAGCTGTTGACCGATGTTTATACTTCGCTTTCAGTCCGTTCTGGTCTCTGCTTCTGCAGATTTTCCCTCCTGGTCCAGCAGTCCTGGAGCGTCCTTCACATCACCGGATCCGGTCTTCCGTCCTACATTGGTTACATTTTCCTCTTTGTCTGCCTTTTTTTCGGCGGGGAACGTACCACCCGGCCAAGGCCTTCCCTCCTGTTGCTCACATTTCATCTGCCTTTCTTTCTCTCCCAACTTCTGCCGGTGAGCAGAGGCCACTTCCTGCTGCCGCTGCCTTTCTGTTCCATTCTCCTCTTGTTGTTAAGCTGCTACTCAGCTACTTACTTATTGCAGAAAGTTTCAAACGCAAAAGAAAAATAAATTAATAGTTAATAAATATATGAATAAAATGTTTAAACGCGGAAGAGGGCGGGGCGAGGGGACGAGGCGGAACAAGGGGAGACAGCAGTCGGGGAAGTGGTGTCAGCTTGAGCAGGGTATTGGACTGAGAGCAGAGAAGTGAGACAAACAGCTACATTGACCAATGTAAGCCATGTGGCCTGAAGGTTCATATTGGTTAACGTTTTTGCAGCCCAGCAGCCACTAGAGTGGACGGATTTTTTTCTTTTTTTTGCTCTTCATATTGTGTAGATTGTACTATGGGACCATAACCACCACCTAAATGAGGTTATCAATAATGATGAAACTTTCAAATCGTAGACCATAGCTTTAAGTGATTTATTTTGAATGAGAACAGTGTGGCAGTAATCCGGCCTGGGTGTGGCTGAAGGAATTGAACTCAGCTGTCCAAAGATGTGATAAATCACAGTTAATTTATGCTTTAACAGGGGGGCAATCACTTTTTCACACAGGGCCATGGAGGTTTGGATCCCCCCCCCCCCACACACACACACACACCCACACACACACACACACACACACACACACCACTTATAACAATCTTAATTTAAAAACTGCATTTTATGTTTATTTGTGTTATCTTTGTCTCACATTTAAATTTGTGTGACAAGTGTGACAAACATGCAAAAAAGTAAGAAATCAGGAAGGGGGCAAACACTTTGTCACACAACTGTACAATATTCTGTCTGGTCAGCTTTTCTTGAATTGTATGTTGACAAACATATGCATTATTAGTCAAAAGTTTTGACACTTTTTTCCCATTAGATTCAATTATATATATGTATATGTTAAAAAAAAAAAAGGAAAAAGTTCAAATATTTGTCTGGTACTGTAAATATGCAACAACTTATGATCCAAAGCACCAAAGCAATCAGTGACAATTCGATGATCAAAATAATCATTTGTGGCAGCACTAAGGTGTGGACGGCCGTGTATGTGCATGCTGCTGTACGTCTCCACACAAACTTAGTCTCCTGTTTAATTTTGTACCTTGTACTGTATTTGTATGAGAAAAGAAAGATAAGTATTGCTTTTAATGCTAAAAGATTAAGTAATTTACTTTGTATAAAAAGTACTTTCTGAATAAAATTTGATTTGAAAATGTTTGAACTGCATAGTAAAGCACTTTCTCATATCTGATGTGCTTTCAATGTTTTGACTCCACTGTCAGCTCTCCCAGAAATGAGGCAACCATCACCTGTATGGAGGAGAATGGCATCAGTGCAGGAGGGTCACTAGCTTGCAGAGTACCACACCTTCAGTAACCAATGCCGATATCTGTTCTCTGTAATGACTGATAGGATGCTTCTGCCATCAAATACTGGGGCTCTACTGCCATCAGGTGGTGACTTTAGAACATGCACCATATTTTAGTTTGCCTTCCATGCTTGATGAATTGGCATTTTACCCATGCTAGTTCACAGTTTGCATTTTCTTATTCTAAGTAGGTGATAAGGCATCAACAGCTTACAGTATTGCCATCATTGCTTGTATGCATGAGACGTGACATCCACCTCAGTTGTGTGACATGGTTGTTAACTTAGCCAGTACTGCCGAGTCTTTCAAACAGCAAAGCAATTGACAGTATTGAAAACCGTGGCTAAGCCAATACAAAAAAGGCAGACATGTCATTTAGGACTGAGGGTTGCAGATATATCCCCAGAGGTAGTTCTGAAACCTGTTTGAACACTAAATAGGATGTTATGGGCTTCCAAATAATCAGCAAACTGACTCTGTTTTTCTACAGCTAAACATTGCAGAAGAGAAATGGGCCCATAATAGTTTGGTTCAGCCTGATTGCAGCCCTCAGGACAACCAATTTCCAGGTGTGAGGGATGTGGGAGTGTTTCAGAACAGGTTAAAAATCTCTGAGTTGCAGTTTTGAAGAGGAAAGGATCCAGCTCATTGAATCCTGGTCCAAGGTCCAAGACCTCACATGCAAAGACAACTTGCACCACTCCTTGTCTGATAATGAAAACCTACCAACCAAGCCAAAAAGCTGGGAGTAGTCCTGAACTCAGACCAGAATTTCAGCATTTAATAAAAAAAAAAAAAAAAAAAAAAAAAAAAAGAGGGGGGGGGGGGGGGGGGGGGGCAACTAAATGCTAATTTTGTTACATGATGCTAGTATTTTCTAGGAAAGGTCTTCCCTTAAATTTTTAGTTCCATGATGTTTATCACCTGTGTCCTTGACTTAAGAGGTGGGTAACATTAATTTGATGTGATACAATATTTTGGGAAATCAACACATCCCCAGATAGTCCCCAGCCAAACAATTTTCTTGAAAATATCTTAAAGACTGACAACTCATCGAGCTAACATTTAAAGTCTAAAAAAACATTTGAATGTCTTGTAGTTTTGAGCAGAGCTAAATGGAGATTTATAAAAAGGGGTTTAAAAAAAAGTTACATTATTTTCAAAAGGACACTGTTCTGCTGACTTGTTAGGAAATAGACTGATACAAAAATTGTGCCATGAGTCAATACAACCAAAGTGTTGCAAGAGGAAAAATTTGTCCAAAATATCCATGAGATTTAAAGGTTGAATATGGAATACGGGCAGAACAGCGACATCACTTGTCTCTAGGTTGTAGTTGCAACGGCAGGAAAACATCTCCAGCCGCTTGGTTGCCAGGTTCACTGCTGATACAAGTGACCAGCAGCCTGCACCATGTCCAACATGTAATGCAGAGATTATAACTGACAGCTATCAGAATATAGAAAATCCCTCATCCAGAGATCTTTAACTGGCATCTTGTTCAGTGGCAGAGCCAGAAATTTTTCACTGGGGTGGCCATGGAGAGACCATTACTCACATAGGGGTGGCCATAAGTAGATACCTCAAGAGCGTGTATGTATGTGTATATATATAAAAAATCCATCCAACTGTATTGGGTAGCTAGTGTGTAAAATAAGGAAAGGGGTTTGGAAGCAGTTTTGAAGCTCCCTGTGAAGCAGACATTTTCTTCCCCCAATCGCAATATCTCCGCGAGAAAAGCTTAAGTGGGATTTTCAACTTCTGCATGTCCAATCTTAAAAATTCCAACTGTATGGAGTAGTTTGTGTCCAAAATAAGAAGTGGTTGGGAAGCAGCTTGCAGTCTCTCTAACTTCAAAGTGTTGCCCGGTTAAGGCGTGGGGGTGGCCTGTGATTGGGCAGGGTCAGAGCTTCTGTCAAAACCCATAGCTCTGCCCTTGATCTTGTTCCAATGATGGGAGTCACACCATCGCATGGAGTTAAAGCTTCACTTATTTTAATCAGATTCAAACATTTTAAAAATTACTTTGTATAAAGACAATTCAAACTTATTCAGTGTTTTAAAAAAAAATGCAGCATTTACAGAACATCCTGAACACCCAGATTAACATCTGAAGCAGTAGCTTTAAAACATGATCTTCCTGAGGCAGCCAACTATTCACAGCTCAGATGCACATTAGTATTAACATTCTAAAAAAAAAAAAATGAATATTACAGGATATAAAAATATTTTGTATTTACAGCAGAGGCCTGGAACAGAATATAAAATAAATTGAAAAGCTTTGTCAGTGTCCAAACATCTCTTGCGAGGCGTAGGTCATGTAGAGGAAGCCATCCTCATCCTGGTGGTCTTTGTACACCTGAGCCATGGTGAGCGACATGCTGGCCAATCCGGTGTTGTTGATTAGCAGGTAGAAGGCCTGGCTGGGCAGCAGTGCCATCCGGTTCCTGAGAGACAAATCAGAGCTTCCGTCAAAACCCGGGCTCTGTCCGGAACAAAAGGCCCCTCCCAAAACCAGGCCTTATCCAGCTACAGAACCCAGACCCACCCAGAACGAGGCCTCATTTTTTTTTTGGGGGGGGGGGGGGGGGGTTAAAGCACACACCTGAAAATACTGGAAAATCTAAGCTCCATACAACTTTATTTTTAAACTGGATTACATGCAAAGGGAGTTTGTTCTTACTAAATGGTTTTGATAAAAAACTACTCCAGACAGACATGGCCAACATAAGATGTCAGAAGCTGGAGAGAGTTCCTGAAGATTTCTGCTCCTCCAATAAGACCAAGGATGCCGCCTTGTCTTTTCCAAGTTTGTACTCCAGTTAGCCAACAGCATTAATTACAACCATGTACAATGTCAACAGTGCCACCTAATGACCACATCACAAACCAGCTGATGGAAATCAAACTAAATAGTTTCAGTGAAGAGACAGTTTGTTTTACACATAGTTTTGATTAAAGTCCAAACTAACTAGTCATCTAACAGATAAGGCTGATTGTCAAAATGGATAAAGGGGAGGTTTATGAGTTCAGTTTCTACCTTCCTGACAACCATCAATAGAAAATGATTAAATTGACACCCTTGTGAGAAATTCTTGATCCAGCCTTCATTTATCTCCAGTTTGTGCTCAACTCTGACCTGTGAATCCTTAAAGCAGGAAAAAAGGGTCTTAACTGAAAGGATGAACCAAAGCTGTCAACACATGACACCTTGGCAAAGAACCAGTTTAAACTGGCTCTTTAAGCCATGTTACCAGCCACCTCACAAAGACATCACTTGTTCCAATTTCTTTAGTTTAATCTGTGAACACCAGCCAAGAGCAGACTTTTTAAAAGCAGCAACAAGGTGATTCCCAAAGAGCTGTTAGAAACTTCACATCTCATGGTGCAGAAACTCGTTATATGGACAAAGTCTGAGCTTTAAAAAAAAAAAAAAAAAAAAGTCAACAGCAAAGACCTGAAACAGGACTTGAAATGCACCTGGATCTTCAGCTGATCAATCTGTTGGCCAAAGCCTCATCAGAAGTGGGCTCCATGGAAACATGGCTGTCAAGATGTTCTTAAGGCTGAGATATGCAACATGGCACAACTGTAATAAAAGATCAGTGGAAACAGGTCTGGTGGACTGACAAATCCTCCCCAAAACCCCAACATTATTGTAGTGTGGGATCATCTGGACAGGAGAAAAAGGCAGAAAGTTTTGGAAAGTCTTTCAAGGATCCTGGAGAGCTGGTCCTGAACTACTGAAAGACATGACAAAGCTACGCCAAAAGGGAAAAAAGTATGGCTGCACGGTACCTAGAGGGCTGCTGAAAAAAAATTTCCTTTTGCACGTGGGCCACGAGGGCCTTAGGACCTCGAATTTTTACTGTTATTTATGACTGGATCAGTTGCAATGTAGCTTCCCTCCACCTGGTGACAGTAATATCAAGAGTTCAACAAACACGCAGCTAGCAGTTAGCCTGTAGCAAACACGTAAAGAGGATCGAAACGAAATGAACACAATGGTCCCAAATTGCCCCTAAAAGGCAAAAATCAAATCCAATTTATTAAATGTGGATTAGTAAGTGGAGGTGACAAAGCAGAGGTCTGGATGGAGCACAAGCTAACACCAACTGAAGCCTGAGTCTTTCATCTGCAAGCCGCCTCTAGAACGTAAACATCCAACACTCATTGGAAAGAAAGGATTTAAGAATAAAAATCAGCCATTGATGCAGAAAACGTCCGTTTTGTTTGGAAGTTCTAAGTGTAATAAATTGTTAAGGAAATTGTGCTTTAATGGCCGTCTAAGTAAATAAACCACAGGTTTATTTAGACTGTTTACTTACAGATTTAAATTGAACCTTTTCATTTTTAATATGCGATTACTGCACCATTTTCTCTTTAAAAAAAATCAACTTCCAATTTATTTTGTCTCAATTTAGTCAAATGTAGTAGATCCTGATTTGTTCTTGTAGGAGTCTGATTTTATTCCATGAACAGGCTTTATGCACAGCTCCAGTACTTCCTAAACTTACTACACCTTTGTTTCCCGTCTTTCATGATTGGATGAACTGATTAATCCAGGTGTGTCTGATCTCAGCAAACGGTCAGACACACCTGGATAAATCAGTTCATCCAGTCATGAAAGCCGGGAAACAAAGGTGCAGTATTAAGTTCAGGAAGTAGTGGAGCTGTGCATAAAGCCCATTATACATGATATTCTGTATACACGTTCGTGACGATCTCAGAATATTTAATAGCATGTTATTCATTTTTATCACGCCATATTTTACTAGGTTCAATCTGTTAAAGGAGCTGTAACATGAAAAATGGACTTCACAGTAACAGGAAAGCTCTTATTTCCTAAAAAAAAAAAAAAAAAAAAAAAAAAAAAAAAACAAACTTAGTTTTTTTCTTCATTTGTGCATATTTGAGTAATATGATTCAGGCCAAGCTCTAGCTTCCTTAAAGGGACATTGTGTAATCGGGAGCAGCTCCCTCGTACTTTTCATGCTGCATTCGCGTGAAACCGGGCAGACCGACGACAGCCGATGCATGTTAAGTTATCACCGGCCTCTATGTGAAGACGTGGTCCATCAGTTACAGTGACATCAGTCCACATCTGATTTGTTGTCATGGCGATGTATTGTTTTCCCTGATCCATGTTTTACCGTCTTTTGCTCTGCTTCATTGATTAAAATGACATCTGGTTTGTTACCAACGGCCGTCTGCCCGACTGCACGTGAACCCAGCGTCAGTGAGACACTAGTTTATCCCCACTGCAGCACGGTGACTTTTCAAAGGCATTACCTCGAACTGAGCTGAAAACTCCGGTGTGTCCGGTGAGTTTCTGTGGTTTCCTACTGTCACGCTTCTCCCGAACGCAAAAACATGGCGATACGACATGGCAGCCTCCACCGAGCCGCCCCGCTCGATGTGTAAATGAATGATATGAACGACAAATTTAGAACTTAGAGGAGCACTTCAGTTTGTTGATGGGAGTGATTACTGATTAATGAAAACACTTTTGAACCAAATAATCAGTTTTTGTGAATAAAACACAGGAGAACTGACACAATATCCCTTTAACATGACTGACCACTGGTGTACATAATGAAGTGGCACCAATCATGAAGCGACAAACACGCATGTGCAGCATCGTAGCAAGACACCCTCTTTGTTCAACAGAAACTCGAGAATCCTAACCTATGCACGCAGACAGCCTGCAGGAAGATTTCCTCAGAGACAAACAGCCATCAGCTAACAGACATTTGCTCCAGAGTTCATAAGAAAAATGTTTAAGCTCTGGAGGACAGCAAGTTGGGAAAAATGTGGTTGTGTTCAGCATGGGAGTTTGTTGTACTGGACAAATTGACTTGCCAGAAGTGGTTGGATTATATCTTCAAGAGCAGAAAAAAAAAACCCAAAACTCAACTTGTGTGTGT
Organism: Atherinomorus stipes; assembly: GCA_023101725.1. Lineage (NCBI taxonomy): Eukaryota > Metazoa > Chordata > Actinopteri > Atheriniformes > Atherinidae > Atherinomorus > Atherinomorus stipes. The sequence continues at coordinate 417,458 of JALJCO010004649.1, forward strand.
GAACTTCACTCCTGACAACTTCATGAATCTTGGGCCTAAAGTGTTTTTGTACTGGGAACGGCGCCAGGTTTCAGAAGTAATCCCAGAGAAAACGCGCCTCACGGACAGACAACACCAGAGAGTGAAAATGTCTCCCAGCTCATTGCTAACTGTTAGCCTATGATTTGTTTGCCATTTACTTGTCAGGGTCTCTGTGGTACTGCGTGTACTTCAAACTCCATGTCAGACTCTGGGTTGAGCGCAGACAGCTCTATAACAGGCTGCTCCATTTTATTCCGTCGATTGGAGTCCGATTATTCATCAATGTTTACAAATAACGTCCATGTGAGCTGTCGGTGCTAAAAACAATTCTGTGACCCTTAACTCATTCACTGCCATTGACGTCTATAGCCGTTTTCAGCTGGGGGAAAAGTATTGAACAAGTCTACATTTTTCTCCGAAAATATGTTTCTAGTAGAGCTATTGACATGAACACAATCTGGTGAAAATCCGGCGACATCTGGTAAAAATTTTAATACTTTTTTTTCCCTGCTGTATATGGCTATAGAAGTCAATGGCAGTGAATGAGTTAAGAATCTCTCCTTTCCAGGGCTGAGCGGATGCTCTTCTGCACCTGCAGGTTAAATGGAGTTATAATGAACAGCTGATTGAGGTGGTGAAAAATATGAAATTGTGTACAACACGTGAGGCGTTTAAATACAGACATCACCACGCGCACAACCCCGCCCTGACAAAGACCAAGTTTGCTGTTAAATATAAACTCAGTCTCAGTGATCCCCTGCAGATGAAGCTTCTCATGGAGGAATAACTGGACCAAAACGAACTTGCTGTCCCTTCGGCCTCCAGAACACGAAGTTCTCTCTTCTCCTGGAGTACAACAGCTGTTTCAATCCTCCGCATATCCATGCTGTGTTCACCTGACCGCCTTTCACGTTTGTTTTTCCTGTGTGTGGGGGCTATGTGCGCTCCCATTGGCTCAAAAGAGCGCACTGTAGCAAAGGATCATGGTCTACAGTATGTAGTTCAGTATATCACACTACGCATAGAGCGGACAAAAAAAAAAACAACTTAGTTTTGTCTCGAGATACGCCGTTTAATACCGTGACAACACCACGACAATTTTGTAGCAGTTTCCCTACTGCAATAGACAATATATCGCCAAAGTTACTTAGAACTAGACCAACTCTGGTTGTGACTCAGATACTGGATTTACATTTATGCTGAAACACATTTCAGCAAAATCCCTGCAGGAGATTCCCCTAGAAATGGAGGTGGCTCCAGGCTTTTGCAGTTCTGAACCTCAAGACACCGTAGCTCCATCTGCAGACTGACTCCACTCAATGAAACTGTCATAATTACTCAGCAGAAAGTTCAGAGTCACAATGAGGAAGTTTAGAAATCTGGAAAGAAGCAAAATCAAGATCACTAAGAAAATAACCAAATAAAACAGCTGTAAAGATTTAGAATGCAACCTTTATAGATTAAGTCCAACATGCTCCAAGTTTGACTTGGAATTTACAGAACAGACTAAATTCCTTTGATTCAAAGCACATTTGTAGTTTTCACCGTTTAACTTAAGGAGTCTGAACTTTGTCTTTTCCTCCTTCAGAGATCACTCAGGCTACAAAACTCCCATGTGATGAAGGAACTCCATATACAGTGATCCTGTCCTCCAATCCAGAGAAAATCTTTCAGACCAGCGATTTATTGGAAACCGGGGACTCCTCACACAGACTGTGAGAGATTGATTTTAGGACACGAGGAGCCAGTGTGTGTCATGTTTAAGTTGCCCAACACTCTGCAGCATGTGAGCTGCTCAAATTCTGCCGAGTAATCATGACCAGCCAGAAGCATTTGGAAAATGTGCAGAGAAGTAGTGCAGGACAAGAATCAGGAGATTAATGAGCGAGGACTGGCTTTCCATTTTCCAGAAATTAAACCAGACCCTTCAACAGACACTGATGTTTACCATGTCAGTAATATCCTTTCACAAACCAGACAGCAAGAATTTCCTCTGTTTAACTAAATTTTCCCTCGTTTTAGCAGTCATCCTCCGCGTTTACCCTGTTCATGATGATTAACAATTCATGAACGAGCCGACTCCGTAAACAAAACTACACTGAAAAAAGTGAATCAGCAGTTGTTGACTTTAAAACAATTTGTTCAGTTAACAAAATAGGAGTTTGTTGGATAAAATCATTTTAAGCTATCTTAAATGTGATTCTCATGTTGTCCCTAATGTGTTGCATGAACACGATTCATTCAAGTACTGTGAACAACAAACTATTTTTTCAGCTAAACATATTATAATGTAGAACCTGTTGACATAAAAACAATTATGCAAATCAAAGATTCATTTTTTGTGTACTTCCATTTGACGAGCCCAATCTTCAGAGAGAGGGGGGGGGGGCTTTTGATGGGTAAAGTCAGCCAATCACTAACAAGGATCATTTAGTATTTGGACTGCAGTTGCTCAAGCATTTTTACATGAATCTCAATTTTGGTCGGTGATGACCCACTTGTCAAAATCAACTTGAAATCAATAGTTGAAGCCATTTAAAATGCTTCCATTTGTAATTAATTCAGTATCAGTAAACCCAATTTATTAAATTAGTTCAACTCCAGCCAGCTGTAGCCCACTCATAATTTGGTACCAACTGTGCAAAAACTCATGGAAAATTCATGTTCGCCAAGAAATTAACCTTTTAGTAATTGCTGTGCTATAAGTTTGAGTTACCTGCTTTACTTCCTGTTTCATGTTTACATTCAGACATTGCAACATTTAGTTTTAATGCTAAATGTTTGCATTGGGTCGGATGGTACAGGAAGAGAAACCCACCTGGCTGGTTTAAAGTGGTTGAAGTTACCCTAAACATTTCTTACTGCAGAAAAAAAACACTCAAAAAGCCATGATAAAATATGTATATATTTATAGTATAGTTGACACACACACACACAGCTAAGAATGTGGATATCAAGTTAGTTTTGGGTAAAATATTTGATTTGCAACTTGAATCTTTTAAATTGATTTTCCATAAAATTGAGTCAGACCAATCAGATAATTAGAACTAAATGATTTGAGTAAATATGGCTTTAAAAACAAAGTAAATTTACTTTATAACAGAACGTGGATAAACCAAACTCCATCAAATGTTACTGATTTAATCCATTTAAATTGGTTGAATTCTCTTTTTACAGTGTAGGTTCAAGGCATTGTGAGAAAGAATGGAGCAACATTCAGAAGACAGCAGGGTTTAGAGACGGTGAGAAAGAGACTTCAACATCAAAATTATCCTCTGGAATAAATTAAACACTTTTCATTCATTAAACTGTTTGCCTTGTTGTAGTTTTGTGCTCAGTTCGTTTAAAAGGTTTGCCAAACATTAAAAACCCTTACCAAAGATTTGAACAAAAAATCCTTAGCAAGCAGTTCAGAATAGTAAAGTTAGGCGAAAGTAGAGGCTCAGAGTGATAAACGAAGAGCCAGCCGCTATGGAAAGTGTTGGCTCGTCGGGAACGAACAAAGACAAACAGCTGTTTAAAAATAAATGGACTTCCCACCTACTCTCAAATTCAAGTTTTAAAGTAACATAGGAGCTAATTTCCTCCAAGACACAATTTAACCATTTGATCCATGCACAAATTTATGCTGAATTCATGGTTTTGCAGAGCCACACTAAATCATCAGCATCATGAAACGTGAGCAGTTTTACCTGATGATGGTGACGAACTGGGTCATGGTGAGCTCGTGCGGCACCAGAAACTTCGTTTTGTCCAGCGGAGGCAGAAATTTTTCCCTCTCATACCTCTCGATGATGACCTGCAGGAATCAGCGGAGACGTTAACCCGCCTCTGCGGCTCTGCTCTCTGGGTAAACACTCTCCATCTCTGCAGGCTCGGACAATAGGCTACTCCCCGCACACTTACCGGGATCTTGTTGGGGAACTTGGAACGGATCCCGGCCACTTCCTGCTTCCTCGTGGCTGCACAGAGAAAAGATAACAGTGAGTAAAGTGGGAACTTTCTGCTCCGGTTCTCCTGCGTGTCGCTCGGATGGTTTACCGAAGCTCTTCCTCTGTTTGAAGGGTTTGCTCTGCAGCGGGGCTTTGTCAAACGGAGGCATGCTGCGTGTCTGTGATGGAGATCCGCGCTCTGAGCTGCGCGCGGAGGTCCGAGGCGGGAGTTAAATAGAGGCGGCTGTGGCGCATCAGCTGATTAGCACATGGCCGCAGTCACAGCGCCAATCATCTGCGAGTTTAATCGAGTTAAGGGACACAGCGCATCTTTCAGGACCGCGCACAGGAGCTTCAGGGGCCCACAGACAAGAGGCCGAGGCTCCAACCATCATGAAGGTCTTTTCTCCACGCCCAAACTTTTCTGCTTTGGTCTCATCACGAGTAAAAATCTCAGAAATTTTCTGAACACACAACATTCTGGGTTTTGGTTTAACACATCAAGCAGATTAATTACAATCCATTTAGTGGTTTTACTGGTTCAGCTGGAGTTAATTTGAGGCAGTAGATGAGAAACTGGATTAACTCAGAGCCAGCACACTGAAGAAAACTTCCTCTTCATGACACATTAGCTCTGCTGCAGATGAAGCATGGGTTTTTGAAAAGGTCACTGAAATGGAGTTTCTTTGTCTTCTGTCTTTGATGAATCACATACAGTAAAGGTTGAAAATTGAAAAAATTGAAAAAGATTATGATGAAGCGATATGGTACTGGATGAGTCGATGTTTTGTTGTGTAATAATTTTGTTGTAATAATTTTTGTTTAGTTTGTTTATATTTTGTGTGGTTTCCTTTAGTGTATTTGAAGTATGCTAGTCTTCTAAGCTGAGGAGCACTTTATTTTGATAAGAGAGAAAGTCCAGAGTGCTCAGAAGATTCATCCAAAAAAGTGTGGTGAAGGTGCTCTTTGGTAGGGGAAACCAAGGTCATCGGAAAAAGCAAAGGACCAAAGCACTCTTCTCTTTTTTATGTGGTGGCTAAAGCATTAAAACATGTAAGTTACAGCCGTAACCGACATGTTTTAATGTTTTAGCCACTGCATAATAAAGGCTTTTCATATTCTAAGAAGAGTGCCTAGGACCTTCACTTTTTCTGATAACACTTTCTTTTATTTAAATAAGGGGCAGATATTATAAGTTTGTACATCTTTCTGCTCCTTTTCATTCATAATTTCTTTTAGTTGCAACATGAATTATTTACATTCATTATTGAATGAATGAAATAAACAAATGAAAAATTTAAATTAAATAATTTTCTGAAATGCTACTTGACATTTGTTCATATATTTTTAACTTAATTTTAGACTGGATGTATAACCGACAATTATTAATATTTGTATTCAATGTATGCATTATGAGATGAACTTGTAAAAAGCAGGTCAACTTTACTTTGCCTACATAGTCCTGTTAAAGGGGATGGGCCTTTTTTTCAAAACTCAACATTTCTGGACCATAAAGGCTCATGGGAGATTCATATTCAACAGGAATTTAACCTTTTGTGAATGCTATGCTATACATTTGAGTTATTTGCTATGTTGTGGTTTACATTTAGACAATGTTGGCAAGTTCTGCTGTTTTTTGAATTGTAAAGGTGCTACCATAAATGAGAAGGATATAGTGAACAGATAAGTAAAACCACGGCCAGTTATTGTGGATATTTCTTCATCTTTGTCTACACGGTTAGATTTATTGAGTCTATCCCGGTTATTAAAGGATACTCTTAAATATTATTTGTCTCTGTGAGATTTTCAGTTTGATGCAAACTGAGTAGAAGTAGAACTTTATCAAGACAATGTAAAACTCAATGCCAAAGTTGATAAATACGAGTAAAGGTTAGGCCTACTTAAGTTATTCTTGCATTCTTGCAGGAATAACTCATATTTGCAAGTAAAGTGTTCTTGAAAATAACCTTTGTAAAATTTCCTGGACATTTCTGCATGGAAAAACTTACCTAGGGTTTTCTAAGTAAATAATAGTCCAGATTTTTTTTCAGTGTATTTATCTCACAATATGGAGGTTCAATTGTTCTTAAAGTACCACCCCAATCTTCCTTTTCGTTAATTTAAAAAAATTCTAGGTGGTCTTTTAATTATGATTATGATGTTTTTAGCCAAAATTACAAGCTGCGCCATTTTCCAGGACTCTGCTTCTGCAGAGCACCAGTATTTTTAGCAATTTGCCTCTGAATTGTGGGCGGAGTCAGCACTGCTCAGTGTCCCAACCCCCCAAGAAATCTTAACCTTTGCTCTCTCACAGCAGTGTTTTGGTAGATAATGAAAGCTGATGTCAATATTTTTCTTCCTAGCATTGCAACCCACTACAGCACATTGTCTACTCCTCAGAGTCTGAACGGGTGAAGCAGGACAGCTTATGGCCCACCCAGTGGCTTTGTGACATATGAAAGCCAGCTTGTCTGAACCTGCCTTTTAGGGCCTGCTGTTGGTTCATGGTGATTTGAATCCAGAGATTCTGAGAAATGCAGTTTTGAGTTTAGTTTTCTCAACATATGTCCTAGCATAAAAAAAATGTCACACGAAAATGTAAGCAACATGATAAACATGATTTTAATCAGAGTGTGTCTTTAAAAATGGAGTTGAGGGCTGCATAGATTTATGGGCGCATCTTAAACCTCACCTAGAAATGACGTTTTACTGTTGTGCACATGTTCAGAAAGCAGAAGTGGTTTGTCTCTGGATAGGTTAAAAAGTTAGAACATCAAGGGTCACAACAGGGCTGACTGACCAGAGCCTTTCCCAGCAGCGTCTGCCAGCTCTGCAGGCTAACTAATATTTTCTGTCCTGATGGTTAGTTTGTACACTTGCAGATCAGCTAAGAACCCAAGAGGACATTCCCAGAGGAAGGAAGAGAAGAAGAAAAAGAGAAGGAGCAAGAGATAAGAGAATATTCAGGCTCAACAGCTGTAGAAACGTTTGTACATCAGCCATGAAGTTGACGTAAAGCACTGCACATTTCCATGGTCATTTCACTCTTGATACATCTCAACTTTGCTTCTGAACCTCTCCACAGAGGTTCAGAAGAATCCATCACAGTTTCAGCTTTCTGAAGAAGAAGATGAGCGTCTGATGCATCTTCTTAACCAGTTGAGTGGTGTAAGCGGACCATGTCAACTGAGCAGAGAGGACTTTCAGGGTAATTCCAGTGTTTCCTGACCTGAGACTTCCTGAAGTCAATGACCATCTCTTCTGTGTTACTGGTAGCTGTGGTATCCCTATACTCAGTCAAATAGTCCATTTCCAGCCTCACCATCCAATCATCAGCAAACTTAACTGTGTAGTTGAGATGCAGATGGAAATACAGTCACAGGGTAATGAGGTGTGGAGCACTGGACTCAGCACACAGATTGGACAGCTAAAGAACAAATAATTTGGTCTAACTTACATCTGTGAGTGCAGGACAAGTCAGTGATATACATTTAAGCATTTTCCAGGAAAAACAAACCCTAAAATACCTTTTAGAAATGAACAAATAATTATTTTATGATTATTGGACCAGATGTAGGTGGAAAGGTGATCTCACACTGAAACAGTATTTAATTTAATAGACACTTTAAAGGAACAATAAGTGAAATTCATAATTTCCAAGTTAAAAAAGGATTAAACATTTCCAATGTGAAGCTCTAGATGTGTAATTCCATCTGGAAAATAGCATGACATCCTACACCATCTCTGTTGATATAGGGGATTATCACGCTTACCGGAAGTTCCCGGATTTTGGACACTTCCTCTTCCGGGCCATGTTAACGACAGCCGTTCCTGCTCTGTTATACTCTTTAAATCGGATAAACTCCAAACATACTCAAGTTTTCATTCTAGACTGAAGTGATACTAAGGAAGAAGTGGATCAAAGCAATCGATTTGCCGTGGTGAAGGGCCGAACTTTATAATATAGCACACGTTTGTTTGTCGCCGGTGGTGCACAACACCGGCCCTTCACAGCATGCTAGCATTAGCCAGCTAGCGTTTACTGACGTGCTTAACATTGTGCGTCTTAAAACACACAAACATCTGAAAATCGGGTCTGTACCTCCCCGTTTCCAGTGGAACAACTGGGGACTGCCAAGAAAGGAGACGCTTTCAGATGCTTGTGTGTTTTCAGCCGCACAAAGTTAGGCACGTTATCGAGCTGGCTAATGCTAACCTGCTAACACGACTGCACAGTCTGCCGGCCACAAACAAACGTCTCTCGTTTTATTATAAAGTTCGGTCCTTCACCGCGGCGAATCGGTCGTTTTGATCCACTTCTTCCTTAGCATCACTTCAGTCTGGAATGAAAACTTGGCATTGGCGTTTATCCGATTAACAAAGTTAAACAGAGTAGTAGTCGGCGGACTACTGTTAGCAGGTTAGCATTAGCCAGCTTGATGACGTGCCTAACTTTGTGCGGCTGAAAACACACAAGCATCTGAAAATGTCTCCTTTCTTGGCAGTCCCCAGTTGTTCCACTGGAAACGGGGAGGTACAGACCCGATTTTCAGATGTTTGTGTGTTTTAAGACGCACAATGTTAAGCACGTCAGTAAACGCTAGCTGGCTAATGCTAGCATGCTGTGAAGGGCCGGTGTTGTGCCCCACCGGCGACAAACAAACGTGTGTTTTATTATAAAGTTCGGCCCTTCACCGCGGCGAATCGATCGCTTTGATCCGCTTCTTCCTTATATCACTTCAGTCTAGAATGAAAACTTGAGTATGTTTGGAGTTTATCCGATTTAAACAGTATAACAGAGCAGGAACGTCTGTCGTTAACATGGCCCGGAAGAGGAAGTGCCAAAATCCGGGAACTTCCGGTAAGCGTGATAATCCCCTATTGAGCCTCTTGTAACTGGCCAGACACACCTGGATTAATCAGTTTGTCCAGTAATGAAAGACAGGAAACAAAGGAGCTGGCTTAAGTTCAACATGAGGGGAGCTGTGCATAGAGCCCATTAGTGTATTTTTGGGTGGCTATACACAGCCCTAATGTGATGAAAAAAAAAAAACAGGAAAACTAGTTAGTTCAAATGTTTTCCACCATTTGCCTGTAGTGTCTCACCTTAAATGATGTTTTAGGTAACTTCAGTTGTTTGTTTTCATACAATTCCTGGTTGATCAATATCTTAAAACTAATACATAAACAGACTTTATAAGTCCATAAAGAAGGGCAGAGGTGCATATCCCAGGTCCAGAAAGTAAAAATCCTGTTCAGCAGTTCCAATCAATCACTAATCCAGCTGAATTAAATTAGCACAACTCCTCTGCAGGTAGATGAGCTCCCTGAAAACCCGGTTCTAAATGTACCAAGGAAGATCCAAAAACATGGTAGGATTTTTATTTTGAAACGTCCACCTCTGAAGTAGAGGATGCTCTATTATTTATTTATTTATTTAGTCTTGTGCTATGGTCTTGTGTAACGTTACAACGTCTTATTTTGAAAGCTCGACCCGGAAGTTTGGTTCTTGTGTTACCTCCAGTAGCTTCACGGGACGTCATCTGACAGCTGGTTCACGCAGGAGTTGTGTGGTCCAGCACGGAGGACCATTGATGGACTATATTTCGCCGCAGAGGGTTTTTAACCGAAGCGGGTGACAGTACCGGACCGAGCCAGCCCCACACTGTCCCGGTCCGGCCATGGACGAGCACGCGGGCCCCGGTGTGTTCTTCAACAGCAACAACAACTCGGGCTCGGCCGGTGGGGGAAACCTCAGAGCTCCGCAGCCCGGTGAGGTCAGCGGCGGAGAGGCGGCCAGGGCTCAGTACAGCATCCCGGGGATTCTACATTTCCTCCAGCATGAATGGGCCCGGTTCGAGGTGGAGCGCGCGCAGTGGGAGGTGGAGCGGGCCGAGCTGCAGGTAAGCATCGCCGCGCGGCGCTTCTCGGTGGGTCGGTTTCGCCTGATGTGCTGTTGCTAACCAGCTTAGCGGCGTTCGAGGTGGTTACGGTGGGTTCTGTGAGAGCAGCTGTACTTAACGCTTTTTCGCTTGTGTGAATGACATCACAACCAGGTCAACCTGCGTGATGACGGCACTTCACCTGTCTGAAGCAAAAACAACAACAAAAACCCTGCGTGTAGATCCATTATCGGACAAAAGGAGAAGCCTCGTTGCCGCCACTAGCCGGTGCCCGTCTTTGTTTTGATCGTTTCCCAGTGTGATGTAATCCCACCTTGCACGCAAACATCACACCGTGGACCACTCAGAAACGGAACCGACATCAAGTTCAGTCTCCCGAACATCAGACACAGAGTTCACCTAAAACCTGCTAGGTAAAGGATGAGGACCAGCGAGCTGTCCGATAAAGGACGCATGGCGGTTGGGTTTCCGTGCAGCGTGTGATCCCTTGGAGTCACGTCGGTGTGATGTTTCAGCTGTAACTTTACCTTGGAATCAGGTCCAGATTGGGTCCTGTGTTTCCTCTCACCTGTTCGGACCGGATCATTCAACAGATTAGAATATTTTCCCTCAGAACAGAAACATGCTCAGGATGAAAAGGTCCATTAACTCAGATGGAAGGTTCTGGAGGGGAGCAGTAACACCTTCCCTCCGGTTCTGTTCAGGTGATTCTAATTGATCTCTATAAACTAGTTCATGTTTATGCCTTTCAGGTACTTGGACCTCCTCTGGAGGTAAATCATATTTTAGCATTTTAGTTTTTACACACAAACTGAACTTCAGAGACCTTCTTGAAACTAACCTTTTTTATATAGTACGAAAAAATCAAATTTTCATTTATAGTTATTCAACAGTTCTTCTTATTATGGTACTAAATGGTAACAACTAGATTTGGTGATGATTTTGGTGCTGAGAGCACATTTAAGGTGAGATATTTAAAAGTTGCATGTATTTAAGTTGTGGCGACATTTGGTACTCAGTCACTGGCTTCAGTCGGGTGGCATAGTCTGACAATTCTGGACAGCGAACATCAGAAAGTGGTTCAACAACAACATGAAGAAAGGAATGTGTGTGAACGTCAGCGAGAATCAATCAATCACTTCCAGCAGCTCGGATTATTCTAGCAATGTGACAAGCAAGAGAAGAAATCAACCACAGGTGTATCCTCCTCCTGCTCTTCCTCACCATCTGCAGCTAGATTAAGTTTGTTTCTTTCTTACAAAGAGTAGTAAGTTAGAATTACATGTTTGGTATGTTGGGTCATTTCTGTGGCAGATATTACCTTCATGTTTTACTGAGTTGAAGTAAGTTACATGAATGAACCAGGATCAGTCTGGTTGAGTTTAGAAGCCTGGGCAGGTTAGTCTTCTTCTGTTGCTTCTTTTTTTACAGCTTTTGTGTCCTCCATTTGACTCTGTCAGAGCCTCGAACATCTGCTGCAGTTGGTTCTTCTGAATCCAAATAATTCTGATGTGAAATGAATGAAAACCATTGTGTTTAGCAGAGAAGGAAACAGTCTGAGTTGCAACATCTTCTCTCTGTTTATTGTCAGATGTGACATTTCAGTTTCTTGCTTGTTTGTTGGCTGGATCTGAGTTAGCTGATTGTAGAAGGACTCAGAGTTCAGTGATTGAGGAGATGGTGCCCTCTAGGCATGTGCCGGTATGATAACCTTGAGCCAAAAATATCACAGTTTCACAGTATACCATGGTAATATGCTCTCAATTATTGTTTTTTAAATGTCTGGGTAAAAGAAAAACAACTTATTTTGGTTGAACAATACCTTTTATTGGAACATCATATGAAATATTTGTAACGAAGCAACAGGTTAACATATATTTAACTTTTTAAGATCTTAAATAATCACTCTTTTTCTTTAAAAACTGTGAAAATAAAAATCGGACACCTTTTTGTAGTATTCCCAGAATGCTGACTTCATTTTTTTGCTTGGGGAAGAAGTTTTATGTGTTCACCTCCCTCAGCCATCTTCCACGCTCTGGTCACACACCACCGGGGAGCATCCATACCCTCTTACCGCACCTGTGTGCAACTATGGTGGTAGACCTGATTTGCACACTCTTTTTGCGTTTTATGACTGATTATAGTACCACGGTATGGTCTGACAGAAAATGTAATGGTATTCATATTGTGAGTTTTTCATACCTATGGTATACCTTGAAACCGGAAACCGGCACATCCCAAGTGTCCTCAGGTGAAGAAATGCATGTGATTTAAAAAAGACCCTCAGATACAACGCTGATGGTTCACCGAGCTTCTCCATGTTTTCCAGAGGCACTGCAGGCTGACTTCAGCTGGCCAGTCGTATGTCTGTGGGTTGAGACTCACTGTGATCAGATGTATTGAACTATTATGTCTGAAAATCCCCATTGTCGATTTCTTTAACTTTCCCCATTCTCCTTAAACTGGGAAGTTTTCAGTTTCTGTTCATATCTGACATTAAGCGGCAAATGTGAAACGTAAGATGCTGAAAGTATCAAATCGATGACTCATTTGGCTTCTCTTCCTCTGCTGAGCCGTCAGCTGATATGAGCTCATCAATCTTTTACTCATGAAGTTGTAAAACTGCTCTGGCGTTACATAAGCGAGTCATTGGCCGACTTGAGCGCCGCCAACGTGATTCCATAAAGGGAATCACTTCCTGTGAACCGTTTCCCCTCACTGCTGCCTCCAGCCAATCACACGGCAGCATCCTTGTCTCTTGGCTGTTACGGGGGCTTTTTCTCTGAGAGTTCGGCAGTTTTCCACTCCACAGAGCAGAGAGGAAGTCCCACCTCGGCTCTGCAAGACCAAATGATTGTGTTTTTTAAAAATGACCTTTCCATGGAGCTGATCAGCACCAATCTGAACCGATCAGAGCCAATCGGAGCAGGACAGAACCGGCCGAACAGCAGGACCTGAAATTGATTTCAGCTTTAAATGCACTCGTTCTGCTGTCCTGCACTTTGAAGACAGATTGAATGTCATTAGAGGCAGAGACCAAGAGTGCAGCTTCCTCTGAGGTTATCCTCTACAGGGACGAGGAAGAGGTGGAAGAGGATGCTGGAACATGGGATGGGAAGGTTTCTGTTTTTTGGTCCACAAACAAAAGAAAAGGCCCTGATCCAGTCCTGGTTAAACTCTGAAAACTCCTCCTCCTCCAGCGTCCCCATGTTGATTAATTTATTTGATTTTAATGATTTTTTCTATAGTTTGATATTTTAAAATTTACATGAAAACATTAATTTTCAAATATATATTTGTTTATTGAAAAAATGTATAACTCACATTTAACAAAGTTTATTATTTATATTGTATTGTATGTATATTATAATAATAACAATTATTATTATTATTATTATTATTATTATTATTATTATTATCATTGAATTTACTTTCAGGGATTAGTATTAACATTTTTCAGTATAAGTATTTTTCATTCAATTTATTTTTGCTCCTGAAATTGATGTTTTAAAATCTGATTTATTCAATTTATTTAATATATGAATACTTTATATTTGATCACTTACATTATATCTAGATATTTTTATTAATATTTATTCAATTTTTCAAAATTAGTTTTTATCCATTTTACATATTGCATATTTACTCATCTACACATTTATTTGAAGTTCCAGACCACCATGAATCTGTAAAGCCAGAAAACATTTAAACCCAGATATATGGAAGAGGAAAAATACAATACTTCACATCATGATCAGAATAAATTTTCCAGATCTAAAAGTTACTTTAAATGTACATTTCCAAATGTGTGCTGTAATTCTCAGGTATCAATAAAGTATCTTTATTTTGATTTGACTCTGGCTGAACCAACTCACCTCAATATAAAAACTGTTATAGATTTAAACTAGAAAAGCATTTATGATCATTTACAAGCATTAAGTCACGGGCTATATGCAAGACTCCACTACTTCCTGAACTTCAGACAGCACCTTTGCTTCCTGTCTTTCTGTACTGGACAAGCTGATTAATCCAGGTTTGTTGGCCCAGTTAGAGAGGTCAGGCACACCTGGATTAATCAGTTTGTCCAGTTATGAAAGACAGGAAAGCAAAGGTGCTGTCTGAAGTTCAGGAGGTAGTGGAGTCGTGTGTATAGCCCAGGGGTTGGCAACCCAAAATGTTCAAAGTGCCACATTGGACCCAAAAAAACAAATCTATCTGGAGCCGCAAAAGTTTAAAAGTCTTATATAAGCCGGTCAGCAACCTTTACCAGTCAAATAGCCATTTAGACCCGTTTCCTACAATAATGAAAACACTGCAACAACCGACTTTTGATATTTAAAATTAAATAAAACTTTTTCCGTTGCCTTTTATGTTAAATGTGTTGCATTTAACATAAAAATGAGAAAAAAGAAATTACATTTATGCCTGCAGCAAAAACATTTTAAACTAAAAATGAAAAGACGTCAGGTTGAAGGTTACTTTCAAGAAAATGTCTATTTCAGTCATTGTATTTATGGAGGATGGACAAAGACGCAGCTTTAATAATCTACCGGCAGCAAACCAAGCATGCCATCCTGTCCGTGTGCCCTCATCCTTTTACTGGCGTGTGCAGTAAGCGGTCTTCCCGAAAAATAAAATGACTATTTCACAAAATATGAACATATCTACAGAAAGTAATCTGGTCAGCAGTGAAAGTAGCTAAATGAACCTGCCCATGCAGCACTGAATTCTCCGTTTTTATCAGACACTTTTCTCCGCTGCGCGTCGTGGTGTTCTAGACTCCACGTCATGCATTAAAACTGTATAATGCACGGCTCCTCGTTGTTTAGTCCTTACTTATATGACTGTTAAAGTTGTGCCTATTATTTGTGCCACTGCCTCAAATTGTTTTGGTTTGTCCTGATTAAGCTTAAATATCCATTAGAGATGATTGATGTTTAACCTTTTCATCTCAGTCAGTTCAGGACAAAAAATGTAAACAAAAATCCTTTTTATGATACTCAGTAAACTGCATAAATACGGGTAAACAAGTTATCAATTTAGATGTATTTGCTTACATGATCGGTGATCGCTGGCTGGGGAGGGGTTCGAATAATTCCAACCGTGGCCTTCCTGTGTGGAGTTTGCATGTTCTCCCCGTGTATGCGTGGGTTCTCTCCGGGTACTCCGGCTTCCTCCCACAGTCCAAAGACATGCATGTTAGGTTAATTGATCACTCTAAATTGCCCCTAGGTATGAATGTGAGCGTGAATGGTTGTCTGTCTCTCTGTGTTGGCCCTGCGACAGACTGGCGACCTGTCCAGGGTGTACCCCGCCTCTCGCCTGATAATAGCTGGGATAGGCTCCAGCAACCCCCGCGACCCTGAACAGGATAAGCGGTACAGAAAATGACTGACTGACTGACTGATCGGTGATCGGTTTTTTAAAACTCTCTGATCAGTGATAAGCCCCAAAGTCCTGATGTGTAAATCCTAGTTTTCACCGCCATCCATTTAACCCTATTTACTAAAAAGGAAAGAAAGTCAGTAAGGAGTTTACTATAGAGACTTTCCTCCGCTTTAACTTGCGCTTATACTTTCCAAACCCTGAGCCACATGTTGTGAAGACGCTTTGCCATAGGAAGAGGGAGGAGACAGCAGCAGTGTCTCCTCCCTGTGTCCCACAACACTTTCATTAGTTTCCAAATATCACATCCATGGTGATTTGCGCTGTTCACACTGTCAGAAGCAGATCGTATATGGGTCATATATCAGGGAAAAGATCGGATTCAGGTCGCATTTACCAGCCAAACAGTCCTTCAAAAAATTCCTAGATCCAAACGGTGATCTTGATCAACACCAAATTTTTAATCAGTTCTTCCTTGTCCCATCAACATTCCCTGAAATTTTTTGAGTAATTTTACGAACAGACAGAAAAATGCCAGTGATTACATTACCTCTGCCACTCCTTGGTAGATGTAAAAATGAAAAATGGACACATAGGAGTTGCAGTTGCTTTTTAAAAAATACTACAGTTATTATCCTCTATGTTATTTTCATCTTGTGGACCAGACTGGACCATCTGATGGACCGATTTTGGTGCCCGGGCCGCCTCTGTGACACCCGTGCTCGAAAATAAAAGAAGCTGGGGCTTGATACACTCACACATATGAGGGCAGGTCATGCGTGAAGTTTGTGTGTTATACTCGCAGCTCGGGCTCAGGAGGATGTTTGCCGCTTGACTTCCTTCCTGTTCGGACTATAAATAAAATCCTGCAGGAGGATGCCAGCTGATCAATGCGTGTGCACACACGTGAACAGACTTGTTTAATTTCATCCTGAAAAAATGGCTCAGCTCAGAGTTTTTGCTCCATCAATCGAGCTGCTGAACAACCAGAATCTGCAGTTTTGTGACAGAATCAGTTTAATCTACAGGTGGTCTTGGGGTCTTCTGTGGTGGTCCGACCCGGCTTGATCCAAGGAGGCGAAGCAGTCCGGATGGGAGGGCTGGTTACTGAACTATTAATGTCTGCCATCACTGTAATTTAACTCCAGTAGAACACAACGTGAAATACACTACTCACAAAAAGTTAGGGATATTCAACTTTCGGTTAAAATTTAAGGAAAATGTCAAATGTTCTCACCTTATTGATATTATATCATGAATGTTGGACATTTAACTGGAACTATGATGTGGTAATTCCTCCATCTCAAACAACTTATTGAAAGAAAAGCTAAGAACAATGGTGGCTAAACCAAATATCCCTAACTTTTTGTGAGTAGTGTAAGTAAAGTGAAAAACATCTGGATAATGATCAGCTGAAGCAGTTCTGCAGCTGAAGGCAGTTACGCAGAGAGCGTAAACGTCACCCGTTACAGCAACATGTACTACAGCTGCGGGGTTGGGGAGGCAGCGGTGTTTCGGAACGGAGAGGTGTCCCTCTCTCCTTCTCTGACATTAGGCTAGATAACGTTTGCTAGTGAGATAAGATGATGATGAGATTGAGATAAACTTTACTCCCCCCCGAGTTGAACTATTATGACAGATGCGCGAAGTGGCGAGTGTGTTTGTTCTTTACCTCACCACAGGTTAGGAGGAGACCTCATATGCGAAAACACAACTCATTTTTTCATTTATTTTTATTCTATAAAAGCATCTCTTGATTGTCAGCTACAGTATAGCCTAGCGGTTAATATAATGTGCGATCTTTCTATAAATTCGATTTTCTTGTCTTTTCTTTTTTTTTTTTTTTTTTTGGTAAAATGAATATTTTTTGTTTTTAAAAAAATCTCAGGAAATATTAACGGAGGTATTTACCTCGGGTACCTCATAGCTAGTTATGGCCTTGACCGCAACACAAGAAGTGGACACTATAGTTGAGGCGCATGATTGACAGTTTAAAGGAAGATAAAATGGTTGTGGTGTGTGTTGGGGGTTTAGGCTAATGCTAACTTTATAGTTAACTCTATAGTTAGCATTAGCACACATTAGTAATGTGTGTAATAGACTAATCCGGCCAAACGCCACGACTAAACTGTCAGGCTCCCCCGGTAATGGCATTCTGTACATGTGTAAATAGAACATATGAGAATCTGACTTTTTTTTTATTAAAGGTAGAGTCTGAAGTTCCCCCATGAAAATAAACGTTAGACTTGAGCAAGTGAAATCCGTCTCAAACCACGCCTTTGGGCCTCTACTCGCGTGCCATGGTGCGTTTGAATACAACTCTCTCTCCCCCTGCCTGTAATTCACTCTTTCGTTTTGTTTTGGTGTGTCAGTGGCGTTTCTGGGTGACACAAGTCACTCGAACTCTCGAACGCACAAAAAAGAAAGAAAGAAAAAACGGCAGATGCACCGAAGAAAAGGCAAGAGCTTGAGATAGTGCACTTTCAAAAAACCAGGGTTAATATTAGTTTGGCTTTTACCTGCTTCTGAGCTCTGAAGGAGAAGCTTGAAGTTGAATAGGCTAGCTAGAACGAGGCGGCCATTAGCCTGAGAGGGAGGGGCGCTCAGTTTGACTACTGCTGTTTGCAAACAGAAACACTGGAGGGACTTCAGACTCTACCTTTAACAACATGGAGGAAATCTGGAAGTTTTGTCACATTCCTGGTTGTTGGAACAGCAGAGGATAACTTTAATTGTGGTAATAAGTGAATAAGAAGATCAAGGTAATTTATTACATAAAGATTTCTGCAGTCTGTGACAAAAGTGGACGGTGCCGCTGTTCAGCTGCTCCAGACACACCTGGATTAATCAGTTTGTCCAGTCATAAAAGACAGGAAACAGAGGAGCGCTACTAACATAACTACTGTTATGTTTTTTCTTTGTGTTTATGATGTTTTTATTGTTATGATTTATGTTTTTTCCAGCTTGGGGCTATTAGAGTTGCAAGCAGTGCTCTGGTTTCCTTAATTTTGGGTGATTGGCGATTGGCCAATTGATACATGTGAGACCGATAAAAAAATCACCACAAAGCTGAGTATGCTGAATTTGAAACCAGCAATCAAGCCAAGGCAAAAGCTAAAGCTAGTGGAGGCAAAGTAGCCCAATGTTGCTTTGGGTGGTTGCCGTACCAGCTGAACCAACTAGGAAAAAAATAGAGACCTTCACAACATCACTGTAGAAGTTTTTTATGTGACGCAGATAAAGGATCATAAACAGATTAATTTGGTACTGTTAACTTCTTTAATATAGAACTTGCCTGACAGGAGAGACCACACACACATAAGACTATGCTGGAAACCTTTCATTCATACTGTATTTGAGAAAACTACCTTATGTGCAGTTAGAACTAGTGTTTGACCAGTATTGTTCATTGTTTTTCAATATAACAAAATTGTAACGCTGAAGCTGTAAGCTGTCAATTATGATTTAAAAAAAAAATAAAAATCAGTATCTGCAAAAATTGGTATCAGCAAGTCAGGCTTTATTTAGATCGTGATCTGCCAGAAAACTGTAAAACTCAATGTTTTGTCCAGTTTTCTGCTGGTGATGGAGATGGGCTCATTTTATTATTAATCTCTGTGCATCCTCTTATTTGACTTTTCTGAATGCAGCTGATGTTAACATGCAGATGAGTAAAACAGCCACGACCACGCACAGCTAGCACATCAGTTTTCATGTGGATCTCTGAAACACATGAAGTCTTCTCTCACCATAGGTCACGCCCCCAGTCAGAAAATTGTCAGAAAACAACAGGATACATGGACACATACAACAAGGTCTCGGCTTCTCTCAGGTACACATTCAGACCTCCACTCATCCACGTCCGGGAGTGTCTGGTGTCATAGATTTAACAAGGTGTTGGAAACATTCCACAGAAATTTCGGTTGATATTGAAGCGTTGATCCAAGGCAGGATGGATCCATGCTTTCATATTGTTTCCACCTATTTCTGAGCCTACCATCTGAATGTGGAGCTGAAATGGAGACTCATCTGTCCAGGCTCATCATCATCATTATCTTCTTCATTCATTGGTTGGGTGATGCTCATAATCTATCAGGAATGGATGTTGTGTAATCTTTGTTTGCAGCTTCTGACTTTTTACTCCTTTCAGACCTGAATACTGGTTCATTGATCTGGCATCAGTCTCACATCTAAATAAATAATCTATTTGTGGTTTGCAGAAGTCCCAGCAAAGATGTTCCGGTTGGGCAGCATTTCTGCTTAATTTTCAGTCTGAGGGAATGAATTCACTTTGAAAACACAACGTGTCAGCCATTAAATGTCACCTGTAGACCTCCAGCTTTATTCAGAGGCAGCAGGTCACACTCTGCTGAAAGCAGCAGAGTTTTCGAGGAGTTAATACTTGCATTTACTCACCGGTAACATTTCTGTATCACTTTGACTCATTCGGAAGATATTTTGTTGAGTAGCCCTTTGGCGCACATCCATATAATGAGAGGGACGGGGCAGTCTTTTAGGGGTATCAACGTTTACAGGTTTTTCTACTTGTGTAATCGTGACTACTACCTGTCATGTACACGGTTACACGTCGGAGACAAAAAATCTTTAGGCTGCAGGTGGTGACGTCACCTACGCATTTCACTGTACTCCCGCCGTCATATTGAAGACACACAACGTCTGACTCATTTTGATGACACAGCAACATTCATTATGCGCATTTTTGAGCCGTCACTGCCCAAAGGCGTCCCAGAGCTCAGAAACAGCAGTATGTACGTTTCCCATCCAGGACGGGGCTGTGATGTTGCAGCCGACTATTGTTTGCGCACCCTGTCACTCACTAGCAAACAGTTATGAACCAGACATGAACACAGGGGATATTTTGAACGCACATCGTGTCGGATTCGGTAAAGAAATGCAAGGAAATATTACCGGAGGAAAAGAAAAAGAGGAAGGGACAGAACAAGAGTCAAGATAAGACTGTCTTACTGGCTGGAGTGAGCTTACAGTACAGGTATGATGCAAGATGGATGCTAGTTTAACCGCCAATTGGGGGCGCGTCACTGAGAAAACTGCTAAAAGTTCCGTTGTCTCTTTAAACTCAGAGCAGAATACACTGTAGTGGAGCCAAAGTAAGGTTATAAATATTTGTAATTTTAATCCCCTAGAACTAAAACTATTCAATGGAAATATTATATTTTATTGGGTGCAATACAAACGGAGTCCCTGTAGAAGTTTTCAAACAGCTGACATCAGCAAACTGGATTTTTCCTGCATCTATCCAGGGGGGAGAGTTACGGGGGTGGCCGCAGTCACCCCTGGCCAATCACTGGCCACCCCCACGCTTTAACCGGGTGCCACTGAAGCAGTTATAGAGACCCCAAGCTGCTTCCAAACCACTCTTCTGTCTTATTTTAAACACTAGCTACCCCATACCCCGATCCACTCTGGGAATAAAACGGGACCCACAGTTGGCCTTCATCTCACTAACAAGGTAAATGTGATGGATGACAGAAATAAGGATCCATAATATTGCAATGCTAAGTTTTTACCATGTAAATGCAGCCATATGACTGTTCCTGGGGAGGAGAAACACTGGCCCCTTGTTACATTTAGTTGGTGCGGAATTTGGATATTTGATCTATATGCTAGTGTTAGCCTGTTGTTACTGTTAGCATACGGTCTGTCACAGATTACTCAGCGATCAAGCCGTTAACAACTTGCAGTTTTATAAGTTTATTACATCAGGAGACATCATGACTCTGACTCTGGGCTTAGACAGGGTGGGTTAAGGGCGCATTCAGAAAGCATAGTCCACGAGTCTCTGTCCATTTGGGGGCTCGGTTCGGCTGGGGGCGGGGGTGGCCTTCTGGACCGAGATCGCATTCATGTTGCACCATAGCTAAACAGGCCAAACCTTTGCAATAATGTTCCCAATCTCAGGTGGCGCTGCGGCTTCTGTTTCCTCCACAAAAAGACATTATTTTTGTACGAGGAGCTGGATATGCTTTCATCAGACCAAATATCGATTAAAGCTTTTACTTCCTCGTAACTCCACGTCTGACCACGAACCATCTTTATAAGTACTGCAGCCCCACACGTGTATTTGTTGTTGTACCGCTGACCCACGTTGCCCAACGTTTTACCTACAATGCCAGTGCAGTTTGTAGTCCACCGCACTTCCTGTCATTGGTTCACTTGAATCAGACCGAGACCGTTTGTAGGCGGACCGAGTTCGGTTGTTTGTTCCGGATCAGAGTCCGTTTGCGCGTTCACAACTCCCCCAAACGAAGCGGACTTTCTGGAAATGGACTCTGATTCGAATCAAAAAAGCTTTGTGAATATGCCCTCAATTACAGACCAACGTAGTCCAAGTAGCTCATGCATGTGCACGACATTAGTGTCACTTCCATTTGTCCACTTGTGACCAGAGGGGGTATGCTTCTGGAAAAAGCTGGAACTTGCACTGTACTCCTTTAAAACCAACCAGGTAGACCAAAACCAGGAAAACATGGCTTGGAGTTTTAAGGTAAATGACTTCACCCCAAAAAAATTTATAAAATGTTACAGGTCTGAAATCTAAAACTAAATATATTGTAATAGATAGAGTTACATTGATGAAAACATGTTTTGTATATGTCGTCAGGCAGCTGTTCTGCAGAGTTCTGATTGGTCCTTGGTTCTTTACTGCTTTCTGACTGAATAATGCAGCTGAGAAGCTTCTGAGTGAGGTTCTGTGAGAAGTGAAGTGTGTTATGCAACTCTGCCTTCAGCCCAGATCAGCTCTGATGGCAACACTACTTCTTCTGGGTTTTTGTAACTCAGCTGGATGACCTCCTTCCTCCTCCTCCATCCTTTCCTTTTCCTCTTTGTCTCTCTGTGTTTTAAAGTAGCCGTATAAGGAAAGGCATGCACACCTGCTTGTTTTGCAGATGGGCATCTGCTGCAGGCGAATACCAGCCGAGCCACGCCCGGTGCTGTAATCGTGCTTTGTTTAGCTAGGCCGGAAGCCAAGGTTTCTCAACATGAGCTCTCTGATCCCCACATGGGCCAGGACACGTTTCTGATGGTCAAATGTCACCTCACATCTCGTGAGATAACGGTGGTTGGAGAGTTGGAGGATGACTGTGGTATCTTGTAAAAATGTCCTACATGTTTGGGTTTCTATACTTTTCCTCCTTTTTGCAGAGCTTGATGTTGTCTTGTTGCTTTCACACTTGATAGGTGTTTTCTGAGTAAATGTTCTCGTTTAACGATCATGGGTTGCTTTACGTAATTTACTAGTAGGTCATTAGAGGACAAAAAGTTCTCTCCCAACCTGACAAAACTCTTACAAACTCATGTTTTCATATAATAGATCTTTCTTTCTTGCTTGCTTTGTGTCTGTCTGTCCGTCTGTCTGTCTGCACTGAAAAAAAGGAAATTCTGGGTCTTTGGATACTATACTTTCCTTTAGGCTTTACTATGATAAATCTAGTCCATTTTACACAATTACTTTATGCTCCCTCTGTAAGCATGAATTCATCACGTTTATTTTACCTGTTTAGAGAGAATACTGCATGTGCAAGATATAATTATGCTGACTGAAAAGGTTTCAACAGGAAAAACTGAACACAGTTTAATTATGTTCATTTACCACCAATATTTACACATGATACATGATACCTGGTTACTTGGCCACAGAGATACAGTATACCGTATCCCTTTGGCTGACTGGTTAGCACTGTGTCACAAAATTTACTTGCATTCAGCCACATTTAGCCCGATGGTGCTATTTTTGGCCAAGTTAAGTGGTGGTAATGCTCACTGAAAAAAGTGAAACTGCCTGTTTATTCAAGTTTCTCAACTTTGCTTTCTATGGCAGGAGCGCCTCAACATTTTGCCTCCAAGGGTCAAAGTGAAATGTGCCAGTAAGGCACGGGCAAATCACACAGATGCTAAGGGTGTAACTCAAATAAATGTAAAACAAAGTTCTTTAAATTATTGTCCAATATTTTCAAATGAACGCATTCTTTTCCATCAGAGTAAATAAAACGCTACATTAACACAGTTATGGCAAAATAACAAGCCCGAGTTAGGAGGTCAACAAACAATAATTGTGGCCACTAGACTGCAACGAAATATGATTTTTCAAGTTGATATTGTAGCGGTTCCTGTGATTGGTTCCTTGTAGATGTGCTTGTTTACATATATCCCATCATGCCTTGCAGCATCCTCTGTTCTCTTCACCGTGACTTAAATGTTTATGTAATCCCATGAGTCCATCCCCATCTGGTACTTAAGACATGTACTGACACCATGGCTGGGTGATAACAGCCTCAAATCTATATTGTGGAAGAATCTGAAACACGTGCGGTAATGTTATGTATTACGATATATCTATCTATCTATCTATCTATCTATCTATCTATCTATCTATCTATATATATATATATATATATATATATATATATATATATGTGTGTGTGTATATATATATATATATATATATATATATATATATATATATATATATATATATAATATATATTACACACTATATTGCCAAAAGTATTTGGTCAGGTTTTCCACAGGTGTATAAAATGAAGCGCCTAGGCATGCAGACTGTTTTTACAACGAGTCGACGAGTCTGGGTTTGGTGGTTGCCAGGACAACGGTACTTGTCTGACTGCACTGTGCCAAGTGCAAAGTTTGGTGGAGGGGGGATTGTGGTGTGGGTGTGTTTTTCAGGAGTTGGGCTCGGCCCCTTAGTTCTAGTGAAAAAACTCTGAATGCTTTGGCATACCAAGACATTCAATGCTCCCAACTTTGTGGGAACATTTTGGAGCTGGCCCCTTCCTCTTCCAATATGACTGTGCACCAGTGCACAAAGCAGGTCCAAAAAGACCTGGATGCAGAGTCTGGTGTGAAGGAATTTGACTGGCCTGCACAGAGTCCTGACCTCAACCTGATAGAACACCTTTGGGATGGATTAGAGCAGAGACTGAGAGCCAGGCCTTCTCGTTCAACATCAGTGTGATCTCACAAATGCGCTTCTGGAAGAATGGTCAAAAATTCCCATAAACACAGACCTGTACCTTGTGGACAGCCTTCCCAGAAGAGTTGAAGCTGTTTTAGCTGCAAAGGGTGGACCAATGTCATATTGAACCTGATGGATTAGGAATGGAATGTCACTTAAGCTCATATGTCAGTGAAGGCAGGTGAGTGAATATTATATATATATATATATATATATATATATATATATATATATATATATATAGTTTTCTTTTTTAAGAAAATTTAATGGAAATGGAAATAAGATGTTCCAGTCAAAGGCATTGTTCAACCAAAATAAGTTTTTTGTTTGTTTTTTTACGCAGACATTTTAAAAAACAATATTTATGAGCATATTCATAATACCATGGTATACAGTGAAACCGTGACATTTTTGCTCAAGGTTATCATACCGTTAGAATTTCATACTGGCACAAGCCTATTCACAACATGACTTGAAGTGGTCGTCCTCTGCTGCAGCTCTCTGTAGAAAAGCATCCCACACACTTCTTCAATCCTCCGTTCATCTGTAGCCAGATGGATTTGTGTGTTTGTTCTCTCCTTCTGCCTCCTGCATGTTCTCATGCACAAAGCTGATCGATAAGTGCAGTGAGATGAGAGAGAGAAAAAAATGTCCCTGCGAAAGATTTGGCTGATGTTGCTCTGAAATGGCGTCTTCTGGATCCTTTAACAGCTTCAGCATTTTTATGGGGAGCTCATATTCAGGTGTTTACCTTAGTGTTCATGGATCACAGCCTCTGAGTTTGTCCCAGAACTGGACCTCCAGTGTGGTCCAAACAGCTCATTTCCTCAGAACACAGAGACTGTAAAGAAACTGAGGGTCAGACCAGGTCTCATCTTTTCAGGGTGGTGATCAGGCCTGCAGACAGTCTCGCCTGAGCCCTGGACAAGATAATAGAAGAGAACACACATTTGATTAATGGGGAAACAAATCACACCCTCATATGAGCGTACTCCAGTTAGATTCTGTGACTCCATCTAAGCCTTTCTTTGTCATGCTGGATATAAACCAACACACATAACGGTGTACACCTGGGTATCAGGGCCAATCAGAAAGACTGAAGCAGGGGTGTCAAAGTGATTTCTGAAAGGGCCTTGTGGCTGCTGGTTTTCTTTCCAACCAAGCAGTAGCACACCAGACTCCACTCAGCTCATCAAGTGAATCCAGTCTTAACTTGAAGACTTGATGAGATGAGTGGAGTCTGGTCTGCTACTGCATGGTTGGAAAGAAAACCAGCAGCCACACGGCCCTTTCTGGAATCACTTTGACATCCCTGGACTAAAGGAATGTTGGATACACCAGTCAAACCGTCCGCACTCGGTCATCCTGCTGCCTTACATGCAATGCATGATGGGAGCAGCAGCTCTGTCCTACCTCCAGCCTGATCTGGGTTGACCTCCACTTCACACAACCAGTGAGGCGGATGTGACGTCAGGTGGAGCTTTTCCTGCTTGAGCTAAGGAGGGTCATCATCATTGTCATCATCAAGCAGGGGAAAAATCAGTCATCAGATGTTTGTGGTGTGATGATGAAAATGTGACCTTCATCACCTGGACAGGAGAAACTAATAGATGGGTTTCCAGTTTAGAAACACTGGCAGTTGCGAACGCAAGCAGGGGGCAAAAAGCCTGTGTTTGTACTGCAGTTAATGGCCAAACCCACTCATATCATTCATAAAAATGTAAAGTAACCTGACGAAACAAGCAGAGATCGTTGTGTTTTGAATTATATTGTATAAATCTGTATTTTGATGGCTAATAAAAAATACAGACTCAGCGTTGCTGTTCTTTGTTGTTCTTTGTTTATTACCATTACTAACTTGGCAAGGGAGTCATTACCTGGAAACATTTTTCCTGTTAAAACATGGATATTATTAGTGTTGGACGTCATTTGAAATTTGCCTGAAAAACTTGAGTTAGAAAGCGGCTTAAACTTTCGTTTAGACTCTTTGTTAAAACCAAAATAGGCCACAACAGTCTGCGGTCTGCAGCAGGTTCTGCTCCGGTGTTGACTTCACCTCCACACAGGAGCAACTTTCACTAGTTTGGGATTAAACCAGGCAAAGACGACATCGACACTACGTTTGGAGAGGAGGAGATTCCAGCTGTTAGGGACTCACCTGCATTGCTGTGGGTAAGTCTCGCTGCTTGTGTAACGTTATGCTTCATTGTGACGGACTGGCTAACTGCTAACAAGCTAATGGTATAAACTCAAACGCCATCTGATTTACGACCCCTGTACTTCGTATTTAATCTCCGAGATGCAATGTTATGCAGCGTGAATGTTTGTAAACGGCTCCACAATCCGTTGTTTCTTCATTTTATTTTCCGTGTCTGAGCAGAGGACGGCTGTCACACACAGCTACAGTGTTTACAGCTTACAATGTTGTGATGCATCTGTGAGCCGTGAACTGATCAATGACTGGTCACGGCGGTGATACTGGTATTGTTACCAGTCTCCCACCTACAAAACAGGAATAATTTCTGCCAC
Organism: Atherinomorus stipes; assembly: GCA_023101725.1. Taxonomy (NCBI): domain Eukaryota; kingdom Metazoa; phylum Chordata; class Actinopteri; order Atheriniformes; family Atherinidae; genus Atherinomorus; species Atherinomorus stipes. The sequence goes on from JALJCO010004649.1 coordinate 444,244, forward strand.
AGTGGTGGCTTAATCTGAGATGATGACCATGGTGAAAGACTAAATAAATAATGCAGTCTGAACCTGCAGTTATCCAAGACGTTTTTCTGAAGACCGTCACTCCTACTGTCCTATTATCACCATTTTAACTGTTTACATCCATTAATGTTTTGATTTTTGCGAACGAACAAATACGAGGACTCAAACATTATGTTTCCCCGACACTTTCTCGTCATATCATGACCTCATCTGCATTAAAAGTCGAGTCTTGCATGTAAAACACACGTCTTCTCATAGTTCAGTAATGCTTTTACTGTTTATTTTTTGTCTCCTGGTTGCACGTGCATCTTATCTGTCGTTGCTCGGAAACCCATCTCTGGAGATGTTCATGTTTTTGGTCCTCATTCACTGTTCTGTGATGAAGATATGAACCCAGACTATTCTTCCTCCCCCATCTCCGTCTGTTCGAGGCCTGTGGTTCTAATTAAAATCTTGTCGGCCTCAGAGCAGCACATTTTGTCGTCACCACTCCCCAAAGTGAAGTGTTTCGTCACGGCGCTATTCTGGTTTATCCCTCTACCCCCCATATTTTCTCTTCTGTTTTCTGTCTTTTTCTTCTTGATCTCTTCTCCTCTGGGCATGACATCAGTGGACTTACTCACATAATCTTTAGTGTCTTTCATTCCCTCATCATCATCCTCTGTGCCTCCATCCTGGTCCTCTCCTCCTTTGTGAGGGAGACAGAGTTTGGTGTCATGGCAATGCCAGCTATGTGGGTTGTTCCAATTTTTCAACACTCTATGAAATAGTAAATGAAAAAGAGGGAAGATTTGGAGCTTGTTGGTGGAGTGAAGGGCAGAATTTATTGTTGTTTACATCGCTGCGGTGCTGGAGGTTAAAATACAACATTTTGTCTTCAGAAAATACACATGGCAGCTTATCCTTTCCCTTCCGGTTCCCTTCATCATCTGGAAGAATAATCCCTTCACTGCTTCAGATTTCGTCATCAGGAAATCCCAGCCATACCCCGTCCCAAACTAATGTGGTTGTACATGACAACGGTGTAAATGTTGCTTGGCGGGTGGTGGTTTTAACAGAATATCAGAGGAGACATTTTCTGCCCCGCAAGGAGTTTAAATGTAATCTGATCTCAGAGCAGGGGTGTCAAACATATAGCTCGGGAGCCAAAATTGGCCCACCAGAGGGTCCAATCTGGATCAGTTTGGTAAATGTAAAAATAATATAGAAGATTTTCGTAATAACGTTTTTGATAAAAGCAACTGTAATTCGGCATTTGTCCATGTGAGGTTTTTTTTTTTTTTCTTACATTTAAACCTAAAATATTTAAAGATAAACTATTTATTAAGACTGTAGTGACTTCCACAGTCACTGGAGAAGCAGGGGATGAGTCAGATTTGCAGTCTATTTTCCGTGCATTCAATATGCTTGAGTTCAGTTTTTGAACGAACGAATAAGCTCCATTCTCACGAACAAAACGCTCCATTCTTTTGAATAGGATGCAACATTCTCACAAACGAGATGCTCGGTTCGTGCAAGGAAGACACACTTTTGGGGCTTTCCACACCACGAATTTACAACAAATGCGCTGCCTCAAGCTGTTGGCGTATACTTGCGTCTGTAAATTGACTTAACATGTAATTTGAACAAGGGATGTAACAATATGAAAATTTCATATCATGATTATTGTGACCAAAATGATCAAGGCTATCATTATAATTGCGGTGTTATTGAAATACCCCACCAGCATCTTTAAAAAAAATCCAAAATGGGTTTAGATCATAGACCGTTAAGAGAGAGGGACGAACCCGCCGCTACATCACCCGTTAGTTTCTGAAGAGCTAAAAATTAAGCCAGTTGGACGTGTCCCACCATCACCATCTTGCCATGTCACGTGTGTCGTCACTCCCGGAAAATACTAAAATGGGGACAGTGTGGCCGCGGGGCAAATGATTGACAGCTGACATACTCTGGGCTAAACGTTAACCGAGCTAACTCGAAACTAACAGGAGCTAACAAAGATAAGCCCCCTATGCGGTGGGGTTAAGGTAAGACACGCTTAGACTTGCTATTCACTGACTAAAAACCACCGCTACAAACTGAGACCTTACTGAGAGCAAACAAGGAGCTAACTAGGAGCCACCGGTCGGCAGGCCGGGCTTCCGGTCTGCCATATGTCAATCATAAGGACACCCCCTCAATTATGTGTAATTTCAAGAATAAATAACATCTAAACAAATGAGCTATAGAAAAATTCACCCCCCTCACAGTTGACATGAAGGTAAACTTGACCTATTAAACCTAAAATGATTTTTTTGAACCAGGCTGTAAACATGTTTATTTCTGCTGTGAAGTTGGCCTTTTTAACATGGGAGTCTAAGGGGATTTCCTCAGTCTTGCAGCCAGCCCCTAGCGGATGAAGGGAGAACTACAAAAAAAAAAAAGACTTCTTCCGGGTAGCGTCATAGTTGGCCACCAGAGGTTGCCACTTGGTCTAGACGTCTACTTTGTTCTTTTTAAAGGAGAAAAATCTCCACAGCACTATCCATGTGGGTAGCTTTGTTGCCCACCATGTGTTCATGAATTAAATAATGCAAACTGGGACTGTCGATGCTTTTCCAGGCAATAAGTAGCATCATAGTGAGTTTTTCGAAGTGCAGTAAACAGTCACGGTTTTAAGGATAATTAAAATTTAAAACGGTATTACTAGTCTTTAGGAATTTTATCACAATTAACCATTCTCGTGTTCAAATTAGGGATGTAACCTCATAGGGATGCAATCGCTATATCCCTAATTTGAACACCAGAATAATCTTCATCCTTTCTGGTGTGAACACAGGGGAAGGGATAGGTAGCAGAATAGAAAAAATTAACAAAAGATATGAAAATATAAAAATGTAAGTATATGTACTGTAGGCCTAGTTTGAAAATTTAGAAAAATAAACAAATGGATACAAAAACAATAGTATGTAGAATTATTTCATATTTTTCTACATTTTTCCAACAGATTTTCACATTTATTTATGTTGTTTTTAGTTGTATTTACTCATGTTTTTATTTTCTCATCTATTCATTTATTTTTCCTGATAAAAAATATCTAGACATCTCCATATCTCCACATATAATTTTTATTTGTTTATTTGTGTATATTCCCTAATTTATTTTCCAGATTTTGTTTTTTTGTGGCTCTCCTATGATTCCATAGCTGTTGTGATGGAGTAGGTGACAGAGTAAAAATAGGAGAGCCAAGCTGATAAGGACTGAAGAGCTTTCCAACCTGTTGGACTTCCGTTAGATGATTTTCAGTCTACTGTAATTGGAGTGGAAAGACACAGGTCAACATCAGGTCATCAGTCCACTTTAATAGAAACTTGGTGGAAAGTCTGGTGATTGTGTGGTGGTGCTTCAGCGTGACCTCAGTTATAATGTTTTGGTTTGGGTTGTTTTTTTGCTTTCTGCTCTGCTTAGAGCAGAATTTCACTGTTAAACATGACGTTCACACGTGCCACAGAATCTATAATTATGAAGAAAGATGCCCACACCATGCTGCAGATGCCTTCCTACACACAAGGCCACCAAACATCCCACTGAGTTCACCATCATCCTCAGATGCCATGGCAACAAACCAGGGACCATCAAAGAGTTCAGACAATGTAGAAACTGCAAATGTTTAATCAGCTTCACGTCTGCAGTGTGAGAGCATGGAAGTAAACCGAATGAGCTTAGCTGGACAAGCAGATTCATCTGTTTCGGATAAATGATGTTTCACACACATTCTTTCAGTTTTCACTCCTCTTTTTAACCTGAACATAAAACAAAAAATTAATTAAATAATAATCAGGTGTGAAAAACCAGTTGCCAAGTTGTCTAAAGGCACCTTTACAGACATGGTCCAGTTCAAGCCAGTTCATTATAGTCCACTTATTGTTCATTTGAACAAATCCATTATATGATTCACATCAGTCCAGTTTATAATAACTGTGTTCATATAAACCAGTTCATAAAATAATGGTCTAGCTAAGGAAACCATCAGATTTTTTCATATCTTCTCTGTGATTTAATCTTCCCTCCTGAGTTGCACAGGAGACAGTGAAGAAAAAAACTCCATCAGAACCAGGAAATACAGCCATTTCCTGGGTTCAGTTGGGGTTGAAGTAGTGGTTTTATGGATTTGAAAGTGTAGTGTGGAAATCACACATGCGTTGTTTGTGATTTTTCTGTAAGAGTGTGTTGGAAGTTTCCGTTTCCGTGAAGCTGAACCAGCATCACAAACCAGGACTCAACCCTGCAGTGACCTCAGCAACTGAACATCCAGCTTCAGATTGAAGTTTCCATGTCAGTGAGAAGCAGATGCATCAGCCTGGAGTGAGGAGCGACCCAGTTCTGAGAGTTGGACATGTATCAAGTGTCCTACTTCCCCCACAGTGTGGGAGAGTCTTCTTTGTCAGAAAACAGTGTAATTTCTGCTCATATTAACACTGAAACACAATTTATTCACAAACTCATCCACTGTAAAACAACTGAAAGCTCTGGTGTATGAATCTCTGATCTAATTATTCGGCAACCTCCTTCATATCTGTCAACCCAACAGGAAACTCTAGCCTGGAGGATGGAAACGGATTAAGCACCAGGGGCCTCATTTATAAAGCTTGCTTACACACAAAACCAGGCTTGGAAGTGCGTACGTAACTTCTTATGCAAAAGTTAGGATTTATAAAAAAAAAAAAACTAGCGTAGGAATATGCGTAACTTTAAGTAAACTACAGACCTTGCTAACACACATTTTGAAGATGATTGTGACAAGGTGAGAACGATTTGTTTGTGGAGAGAGTGCAGCATGTCCATGTGGGGCCCATAAGAGTTCAATTTTGGCTGCATATGAGGGACCCAAGTGGGTTTGTTCCATGGTGGCCCCACCTGTGTTTGCCTGTGTCGGTTTTCACATATGGGGCCCATGTCACTGAAACTAGGAGATCTGCAAATTTGCCCAGTTCAAGCCCATGCCCATTCAAGCACTTACAGGTTATTTGGGCAAACACAGGTGGGGCCACCATGGAAACCGTGGACAAACCCTGGGTTAGCCATGCAGTGGCAGCTGTGCCTAATGCGACACAAAGGATGCACTTGCTCTTCTTGAAGACCATGCTTATGGACGGATCTGATTGGAGAGGGTGTTCTGAGATCAGGAAGATTTCCTGGCTCATGACTGGTTAGCGGGCATGACTTTTAATCAGGAGACTGGGTATGGAGCCCTGTCCAAGCTCTCCTTATGTCCTGTTGCTCTCAAACATTTAATTCCCCCTTCATATCAAATTATTGTCATAGACCGACTTTACAGGATTCAAACCAGCAGCGTTATTTATGCTGCAGGTGAGCTGAAACTATAAGAACCTTTCAAATAAATAAAAAAGTCTGTAAGCAAACTTATATGTTAAATCAACATTTCATCAAAGTTTTCTCACCATCATCTTCCTCTATCCAGTGATCATCAGGGTGATACATTTACCACATTAATACAGATTCTGACAAGGTGTGAGGCAACCAGACTGATGTGAAAATGTTAATACCATGGAGACACTCGTGCGTAATGCTGCGCATAGATACATTGGTGCTGCTGGAGGACCTACAGATGGGAGAATTTAGAAGGGAATGTGTTTTCAGGGATTCACCAGGATTTCCTGGCCCATTGATGATGATGATTGGTTAATAAGCAGATTTACTTTTGCAGTGCTTTTGTCTATAAACTGGACCCAGATAGATTGACCCGCCGAAACCGTGCCCACCCCGACGCAACAGCAGCTGCTGACCACAGCGCGCTTCGTCGTGGAGCCATCAGCCTCACCAAAGACCGGAGGAAATGTTTAGATGCAGGCAACAACCTGCTGCCGCTCAGCAGACTTTATTTTATCTGTGATTCCACTGTGACACCCAAATAAAATGTTTTTGTGAGGTTCCACCTCACCAACAAGCACCTCCACTCAGTCTCTGCGAAATTGTGCTTTATTGTCTTTTCTGTCGCCACGATTAAGCTTGAAATGCCTCAGATCAGCTGGTTCATTTATATGCAGAAATATCCATAAAGTGCTTTGCATTGACTGTTTGTGGTAGAATGTGGGCGTGTAGGGGCGAAATATAAGCCAAATTCACCTGCGCGAACTTCCAGGAAGAGTATGATTTATAAACACACTCTTCTGCCTCAGGTCAGGTCAACGCAGTCTATTACGTCTTTTAAAACCATGCTCAGATCCCATCTTTTGGCGCAGGCTTGTCCTTCTTAATCTTTTTTCTCTCTTATTATTGTTTTATTAATTCTTCTCTTTTTAAGTTATGTTTATATGTTTATATCTTTTCAGCCTTGTTTTTGATGTCCTGCTAAGTAAAGCACTTCGGGCATCCAGCTGGATGCAGAAATATGTGCTATATAAATAAAAGAAATGAAATTAAATGAATAAAGGGAAAATTGCTTGAATCTGTGCGTACGCACGGTTTTATAAATCTGAATATTTTTTGGTGTACGCAAACTTTTGGTTTTGTGTCGACGCACACTTTTAGTAAGGATCCTACGCACAGTTTTATAAATGAGGCCACAGGTTAGTTTGATTTCAAGGAAAGAACATATGATCCATTCTTTGACAGCTGATGTCCTTCAGTAGTATCCAGAATTGCTTGTTTGGGATCCTTTCCAAAGCTCTTCTTTGGATATTTCTGCCTTTTATTCACTTCTCTCTCTTCTGCCAAGCTGCCTGATCTTTGCTGGTTTTCACATATGAAACTAAAGAAAGGGGAACAAATGTCTTTGTGTGGCTGTTGGTAACACAGAGCCAAAAGATCCCATTCAAATTGCTTCTTTGCTAAGTTATACGTCAACACGGCTCTGCTTCATCCCTTTAGTTAGGAGCTTTTTTTTTCTGCCTGAAGGATTCACAGATCAGAGCTAGGCACAAAAAGTCTGACTGACTGGAATTAAAATGTTAAGAAAGGAGAGACAGATCAACATTTTTTGCAGGAATGTAAATTAGTTATTAAGTATTGATAAGTATTGATATAGAGCACATCAGGAAGGGCGAACTTTTTACGTCCCATCTATTAATGGACGGCTTCTAGATTTTCAGTCCAGTTCTAGTTTCAGGACACCCTTTCCTTCAGGAAATATTTTTATTTCTTGGTTCTAAGTCTTGATTCATGAGAACACCTGAAGTAGACTGTAGTCAGAGTTCCACCATCTACAACATGTTAAACCTGAAGATACTCGCAGCCCTTTGACAGTTAGATTCTTGATATTTACTGCGGCTGCATCCAGATCCCGGTGGTTCAGACCAGCTGGGCTCAGTTTTAATCAGAAACCGTTTTGTGAAACCAGATCACAATCTTGAATTCTCCTACAGATGATCCCAAGTTGGATTCAAGACAACTGCTCTTATGCTTTGGACGTTTAAATTCAGAAAACTTATCAGAATTTCAAACTTCTGCCGAAGCTACATTCAGACAGGAACCTGAACAACACCTCATTGCCTCGTTTCTCCTTCCTCTTCGGAGAAAAAGTAGTCCCAGGTCTATGACTGGGTCAGCTGCCATCTGTTCCCACGCTGCTGCTTCATGTTCAGACATTAAGACGAATCAGATGAGGACTGCAGGTCAAACCGCCTGGTTTCCCAGGAGGCTTTGGGGTCGGCGGCCTCTGAACCTGCTGACCGAGCTGTCAGCAGAGATCAGGCTGTTGTTGAAAGGATCGGGAGATCTGATGGACGTGTCTGGCTGTAGGTTGTTTCCTTCTTGTTGTCCAGTCTGGCGAACGTGTTTCCTAACCACTCCCATGTTAAGACCTCTAAGGGTCCGCAGGGAGACTGAGCTCCAGATTAGATTTAAATGAAACCAGATTTAGAGTTGATGAAAAACCAAAGATGTCTGTGGGGGAAATACATATTGAAGATGAGGGGCAGGAACATAGGGTTAAAGGCATATGCCACCTCTGGGTGAAATTGAGCCTCCCCCCACAGTCCCCTGAGTTGGACAAGTGGGCAGAAGCATTTTTTCGCCGACCCCGTCATTCTCTGAATCTCGCAGCACTGACTTAGCTTAGCGTAGTTGCTGTAATCGGGTGGTTTCTAATGGCATCACTTGGCAAAAGTCAACTAATTTACTCAGATTTTTTTCCAATTACGTTTCATGATCCGTACATTCTGATCGAGTACAAACGAGAAGCCGATTTCACATCAAAGGACTAACTAGGCGGCATTCAATAGGGAACTATATGCTGCGGAAGTAGAGAGGCAAAGCACCGCGGATAGTAGCAAAGGAAGCACGCATGCGCAGCATCCCCAACTTCCATAAACAGGGTTGCCTCTGGATGCTGTGCAACCAATGAAACCACAGAAAAAATATTTTTATATTTTTAACCTGTTTATTTGTCTTTCCCTCCTTAGAAATTTTTCTTTCTTTTTACAGAAAATCTAAATGGGGGAGAATATTTAACGTGAGCTGAGGAGATGTAGCCTCTGTGCATGGGTCCGCTGCTCCATCAGTTTAAACTTGACTAAACCAGTTTGTGTTTTTAACATCATGAAGCCACCTGAACTTTGGTGTTGAATAAACCAGAGCAGGGGTTGGATCCTGCTGGAACTGGTTTGTTCAAAATGACACCTTTTTCTGTGACATTTTCCTGCAGGCGCAGATCGCCTTTCTGCAGGGGGAGCGGCGGGGCCAGGAGAACCTGAAGAAGGACCTGGTGAGGCGGATCAAGATGCTGGAGTATGCCCTCAAACAGGAGAGGTGAGATTATCCCTCATTCAGTTCTGCTTCATTCACAGCAAGATCATCTGAAGGCACTTGACTTTACAGGAAAATCAATTCAAACTGATTCACTGTGATCCATTTTAGTCCGGTTTTAATTACTGTTCATGCAAGCTCATTCAAAACAATAATTACCTAACTGAGAAAAAAAGCAGATTGCATCAAATCCTCCCTTCAGTTCAGTTCTCCATGCCAAACTGTATGGGGCATTGGGCGATGGTGGAGAGGAACAAACTCCCTTTTAACAGATTGGGAGGAAAATCCAGTCACAGCTTTTAGCCTGGGAGACCTGCTGGGGAAGAGAAGAAAAGAATACATGTGATGTCATATTTTTATAAATGGAAACTGAGAAGCAGCAGAGACATAGAAGGGGAAGGAAGAGCCTGCTGCATCATGGTCCCACAGCTACTGAAGGCTCTGCTTCCTGAAGTGAAACTGGGGGCTAGTTCCACAAAGACAGGTCTGAAAACTGAAGGTTCTGCCTCCCATTCTACTTTTAGAACCTTTAGGAAGTACCAGTAAACCTGCAGTGTGAGAGAGAGAGGTGCACTGATGTGCTGTGTTCATGCTGCCACCTTTCACGTCTGACCCACTTTGGTGACATAAAAGTTGGATGAAATGAGACGTAGCCGGTCAGACTGAGATATGAACCTGATTTACAGTAGGACCACAGATGAGAGTGGGCTGATTCTAGTCTGGAAAAAGTCTCATTTGTGCATTTCAGACTGATGTAGAAAAAATGAGACAACGGTGGCTCATGGTGGAAAAAGTGGGATTTAAGCCTTGATTTCCTGCAATGCGAACGTATCCTGACATTCAGCGCTCCCTGGGAAGAATCCTTCCCTGTTCATCTTCAGCTGCTCAACAGTCTGGGGTCTCTGTTGTAGAGCTGGGTTAAAGAAATTGATTCTTCGCTTGAACCAATTCAAATTCAGTTAATCCAATATTGACTCAGAAAACTTGGATATGATTGATTTTTATTTTTTTAGATGCATCTCCTTTCCCAGTGACAACATTACGCCCGATGCCCTGTGAGATCTCAGCTTCTAAACACATCTGAAATGTTTCCTGCGTTTCTTCTTTCCAATCAGCTTCTCTCTCCAAGATGATCCACATATTCAGAGGTTTTCATCCACCATTGGATTACACTCACCACTAAACTTTTTAGCAGCTTTTTACCTGTCACATTAGCAGCTAATGCTAAAACTGCAGGCTCTGCCATACTGTATTTAACAAACGCTGAATGTTTCGACAACCACAGGAAGTGCCATCACTACGCTCTGATCACTCCAAGATATCAGATTCTGATGGTCATGTAATAGGGTGACCAGATCACATCTAACCAAATATAGGACAAAGACTACATAGGCGTGGGACAGTGTGGGACAATAAACATACTATTACAATACTAGGAAAGCACTTGGAGAGTGCAGACCTCTGCCAGGCGGTCCATTTACCATTTACAAAATTCCTGGATTCAGAAGCTGATCCGAAGCATCGTCTGATGCAAAATCTAGCGGATAATGTAAATAACAGCTGATGGAAGTGGTTACAAATTACGGACATCTAACAACACGTATGGTATGCACTTACACGGGCATCGCTACGTACACACACCCCACCCAGCCACTGACAAAGTGTCGTATTTGATATAACCACATCATTTTATCGTTGTGTATTAGGACACAGACGAGTGTGAAGACACAGATGAGCTCACACTTATCACCACCCACTTGCAAGGAGTGTGCCTGTCCAGCAATGATAAAGAATCATTTAAAGTGCCCCTGGCATTAAATCTGTGTTTTTTGAGGTTTTTGATCATATGTTTTAGTTTCCTCAGCCTGTCTATGCCCCCTAAGAGGTTACATTATAGATTAGTGTTTCCTTTTTTCCCTGGATGTGTCTGCCTACACAGCGAAATTAGCATTCACAAATGGGCCAATTGGCAGTTCAGCATATTTACTCCTATTTCAGCACATTATGTCATTGACTTCCAGACAATTGCCCCCCTGCCCCGAACTACACTCTCCAAGTCCCTCCCTCTGAGACCTACGACAACAAACCAACATATGGAATGATTTAATTTCTGCATCGAATGTGCCCGACCGATATAAATAACAGAAAAATCTCCCCATAGCTGTGTCTCCTCCTCAGGAAAGGAGCTTCAGGTCTGTGAGGTTATAACGGCCTCCAGCCATCATGAAGAAACACATAGTTTCTAATGAACGTTTCTCATCACATTCATGTCTTTTATCTCTGAGGGAAATTGATGTTTGTGATGATTCCATTGTATAATTCTTCCCTGCGCACATTGACTCGGGTTTGCTATCAGTCCTCAACCATCATCATCCTCATCATAACTGTTTATGTATCGCTCTGGTCAGATGAAGACAGATCCAACGTGCAGAACTAGTGTAATATATCTTTAGTATTAACTATTAACTGAATATGGGTCATGGGTGAAAGAAATAATTCAGGGAAACGTGTTGCTCGGAATATGATGCTGTTTTCTTCTTAAACTGGATTCGTACTCGCACTGCGTCTGTGTCAGGTTGGTGACACCGTCACCACCGTACGCCCTGTATAGGTCCACAGTGGCTCAATACGAACCTCTTCAAGCCTGATGTGCAGCTGCATTCAACAGAACAACTCTTTTTACTCAAACATGAGTGTGTGCAGAGGCACATGTCTGCAGCCCTGGAGACCGTAGGTTACTGCTGAGTGTATGGGCGAGTGTCTCCAGGTATCTCCGTATCACTCCGCCTCCTCTCCGTGAGATCACCTTGTTTCATCAGATGCGGACCATAGAGACTCACTAACAGGCATGCCTTCTGATCCCGCCCACCGAACCTCGGTCATTGTATGCCAATGCTAACAGTAGTGCTACCTAGTAGCGCCTGCATTTCTATGACAAGGCTGAATTACGGCGAACGATCCTTTCATACAGTATTAAGGTACCTAGAGTCCGATTAAAAAGGGACCAAAAGTCGCCGGGAGTTTTATGCCACTGGCACTTTAAAAAATTCCTGTATCCAGATGATGGTCCGGATCAGCATCAAAATGTAATCATTTGTTACCTGTCATAATACACACCTTGACTGAAAATTTTATTGAGAAGGAGGGCCAAGGTCTCCCAGGGGGAGAGGAGCTGGGGATTCACATAAACGTACATGAACGGCGCAGCCAAACCGGCTTTGTAAACATGATGCTGGAGATCAACACAGAGACGGTGTGTGACATCATGCTATACTCCAGATAAAATTACACATCTAGTTCCTCACATTGAGATTTTTAAAATTCTTTCCATCTAGAAATTACAAATTTTCACTTTTTGCTCCTTTTAATATTCCAGAAAAACTGATGCTACACATCGAATTGGATTTAATTGAACTGAATTGAATTGATTCAGAAAATTAGTGGTGACACCAGCTCTAGTTTGTTGTGGTATCAGTGAGAGGGGGTCTGGACTGTACGCCAGTCTGCAGTAGCTGCACTCTTCGATGCAGAAGCTTTGCTTTTTCTTGCTGAAATAAGTGAGGATGTCTCTGGAAACTACGTCCGGATGGCAGCAGATGCTGTTCTGATACCTGGATGAATTTTCAGCACTAATTGAGCCTTCATAGATGTTCATGGTACCCAGCACAACCCTGATCATCACAGCTGCCAGCTAGAGCATTGATCTGAGAACAATCTGACTGATCATTGTCCTCTTTAGCCTACTGAACATGACATCCATGAGCAGTTACAAACATGGACTCGCCAGATCACACGACACCACTCCTCTGTGTGTTGCGTCAGTCTGTCTCGGTTGGGCTCAGGTATAGAGTAACAAGCAGAGTTTTCGTGGTCAAGTTTTGACCTGTAGATTAAGTTTTCCTGAGCCCACTGGGCAAAATCCTTTACAGAACGATGTCTGTTTATTATGCTGCACCGGTTGAGGGGTCAACGTTGCAGTTCTGAACTTTCCAGTGACGCTGACATCATCTCCAGGTGACCCGGCACAGTCAAAAGTGAAACGATTTGATGACGTCGGCATGTTCATAGACCTCTCGGGGTTAAACTACTGAAGAATGTCACAATATCCCAACTTCATTTGAACTGCAGTTTGTAGCGTTCCGGAAATTGTAAACTCACTCTGTTTTCATGACAACAAGATCCTGTGTACTTTATTTATTAACAGGTGATGAGACTCGCCTGGTGTTTCATTAGATATGTGATGAAGATGTAAAAAGAATGAGGATGTTATGATATTTAGGCGTTGCTACTTGAGTATGAGGAAAATTCAGACTTAACCTGTTTGTTTTTATCCTTAGAGCCAAATACCACAAACTGAAATACGGGACGGAGTTGAACCAGGGAGACCTGAAACCTCCCAGCTACGACTCGGGTGAGACACAACTTCCTTTTTTCTTCTTCTACTGGTGATAAAAAGTTGCAGTTTGGTTGTTATCATGGTCCGACCTCACAACTTCGACGTCATGTTTGTCATGTTGACTAATAAGAAACAGAGACTGTAACCATGGTGACAGGAATTATGGAGAACCCATCCTGCCCTCTTATATTACCAGTGTTTTGTGATTTTGATGACCATTTAGTTTTTTTTTTTTACTTTTTATTAATGTATTATTAGTATTTTGGTGTTTGTTGGAACTATATATGTATATAAAATGTTTAGACAGAGTTCTGTTTACTTTAAGTCCCTTACCTCAAGGGTGTCATTGTTTGTCAAATGGAGGTACATGAGAAAAAACAGGAATTACTTGTTCTGTCTTTTCTAGTTCTGACTTCATAGATCTGACTTCAGTTTGTATGATGAGGTAAGTCAGTGCAGGAGATAGTCAAGATACTACACACATGGTGGAAATGTACACATAAGTACATTTACAGTAGAATAACTTCTAGATCTGGAAATTAAATATAAATGATGCACTGAGGGAAAATATTGTTCATACAGTATACAGTAAACCAGTTCATAAAATGATGACGAAGATCAGGAAATCATTGGATTGGGTCTAATTAAAGGGTGAATTCCAATTCCTGTCTTAACCATCAGTCTCGAAAATGCGCACTGAATTGCAAGTGCTGTCCCGATTCTCAGAACATTACTGTAAGTTGAGGGGCAAGTTTGAGGGCCGAATCGCCCTCAATACTGAGATTCTCAGACACCACCCTTGTAAGTAATGGCTACCCAGAATGCAAGCAGCAGAGAAAGCGAGCTACAAATGTAACAAATTTTCTTTGTTAATGGAAATTTAAATATTATGAAAACCATTGTATTATCTAAGTTTAGGCCCATGTTATGGATTAGTTACCTCATTGTTGCATAACATTTATTTTTATTTTATGATCTTTTGTCAATAGCTGACAGTGCGGTCAAGCCATGCTGCTACGTTTCAGTTAGTTAACGTTACAAAATGGTTATTTTTCTCGGTGCTAATGTAGTTGCTTTATGAAAATAACAGCCTGTATAATGTGCTTGTGCTGATAATGGCATAAGGCAACCAGGCTAATGTCATCTCCCGTAGCCGCAGATTTACCTAACGATAGTTATAGCTGGTGTTTACCTTTCAATAAGCCGTGGTATGCGGTGACAGCTGAATATGTCCATGGTGGTGTTATTTAAACAGACTATTTGTTTGATAACTCTAACAGAAGGAATAATTGACAGATAGTCCACAACAATTTCAAAAACATGGACCTGATGAACCCATCAACGATGGCTGCATTTGTGGCTTATGATTAAACCGGCAGGGTAAACAGTGCAAAAAAAATGTTAAAAAAGTAAATGCTTCCTCTTCCTTCTTATTCTGTATTGAGAGTGAACGCCGCTTTGGCGTAATGCTGCCCCCCTCAGTTTGAAGACGTATCTGCATTTAAGAAGTGTCCCATTTCTAAGTCACAAAATAGCCCTTAACACTTGGTTTTGAGGGCTACTAAGATTGAGGGTTGAGCTTGAGGGTTAAGACTGAGGATTAAGATAGGAATTGGCCCATAATCCCCCATCCTGAGTTGCACGCGAAGACGGTGGAGAGAGAGGAAAACCTCCATCGGGACCAGAACCAGGAAGGGTTCATCATGGAGACCATTGTCTATTGTCCAATCCATGGTTTTTCTGCTTGTGACAGTGAATGCATCATGCTGAATTGTGCAGGTGTTCACGAGCATTTGAAGTTATCAGATTTGTAATCAGAAAGCATTTCCATCTTCGGTTAATTCTGAGGGATACAACAAACTACTTTAAAGAGCAGAAAGTCTGAAAAGTTCTAATGTTAAAGTTGATGCCAACAGCTGCGACTTCATCCCCTCAGTCCTCCCCTGATGTCCTCCACTGTGAAATATGAGTTGACCTGATGTTCTGATCTCGTTTCTGAGCTGCTGACATTACCTGATGTTGATGTGAAGCGTCTGCAGACTGAATGAGCTGCAGTGGAGCTCGATGCAGATTTGTTACACCACAGAAAACTGGATTCAGTTTTAAAATCATTTTAACTGACATCAGCTCCGGAGTTTCTCATCATCTACAGCAATATGTGATTTATTTAACATTAAACTTCTGTGATCAAAATAGTTTCATAAATTTAACTCTAGTCGTGTTGAAATGACTGTCGGGTCTCTGATTACCTCTGTCAAACATCTGAACATCATTTTCTCACATCACCGAATTTCATCTGGAAAGATGCCTTGGTGTTGCCTCTTCATGGATGTGATGACCTGAAACACTCCGGACAGAGATCTAGTCTGCATTCATGGATAAATGATGTATGATGGATGGTTAGATGATGGATGGCTAAATGATAGCTGGATATATAGACGGACAGAGTGTAGCAGTAAATCTTTGTTTGTCTCTGTCAGATGAAGGGAATGACGGCGACGTTCCAAGTTCTCCAAACAGCAGCCATCAGCTCAGCTGGAAACAAGGACGTCAGCTTCTCAGACAGTAGGTTCACACACACACACACACACTTCCACAGCATCACAGGACGGCAGACGATGTGTTTAAGTATGCCTCAGAGCTGAAAACATCTTCCTAATGGAGATAAACTCTTTTGATGGGAATCAAACTCATCCACTGGGAGCTCTGTGTGTGTACGTGTGCATGTGTGGGTGTGTGTGCTTAGATGACAGGGAAAATCCTATGAGATGTTTTTATTCCAGAAAAACCAACAAAAGAAAACGACTGAGGCCAGAACCTGTGGTGAGTTCACTGACTGTTAGAACTGTCGGACTGCTAAGCATCCATGATAAGTTCATTGTCTTTATTAACTGTGGGTAAGTCAAGTGTTCACTGTCTGTAATGGTGACTTCACTGTCCTTTCCATCGTGGGAGAGTGAAGCATTTTGGATGAATTCACTGTCCGTGTAGAACCTGGTTTCTTCAGAATATTGTGGGTTTTTTTTTTTTTTCTTCATCTTCTTCTTTTTTAAATTTTGGGGTTCTAGTGGCCTTTATATCACAGAATAATGACAGGAAAGTGGGCAGAGAGAGAGAGAGATAGATAGAAAAACTTTGTCTGTTACAAGTGTCAGAAATTGGAGAGTGGGAAATGACATGCAGCAAATGTCCCAAACTGTAGCTGGGTTTCCATTACACCTGGAATTGCGCAAAACCTAAATATTGCAATTAAAAACCACTTATTGAAACACCAACATTTAAAAAAAACCTCTCAAATATTGCAAAAATGTTTTTACGCTTTTATGAGGCGTGAATTCAGATAAGGCAGTTTTTCGCATAAATGTAATGGAAACATTTTTTCCGCAAAATTACACGCCAACAGGCATGACGTAGGGGAGGTTCAAATCCAGTTATTCCTTCTTAATTATGATGAATGTGAGCATTTACAAGCATTAACTGTGAAATCGTAGTGATGGGGGAAGTTTTATCAGTCACATATATGAAAAATCCCCAAATCGCAGTAACTCAGCGAGCTGAGTTTATTTTGGACATTATACAGATGGTTTAAGTTCTTCGTGTATTAGCGACTGGCCACAAGCTGTTTATGTTGTTTGCGCACATTTGTAACACCACAACTCGGTTATTTCGTTTCCATGTGTTAATTATACGTCACCACGATCGTATGACTGCGCCTTCGTATCAACAGCTGTATCACCACATCTGTCAGGAACTGGTGCTGGATAAAAGTGGAATACAAGATCAAGAAATTACATCCACACTCCAGAAGTTGATCATGAGGGGTTTTTAATTTGTGATATATTTTGGGCATTTGTTCTGAAAGTCGCCACGAGTGTTTTACCCTGCTGATGTGATCAGAGGCTCTGTACATACGGGCTTTACCTCTGAATCATCATCTGCTGCTTTCATCTTCTGATGAGGAGCAGCAGCAGCTCTAAAACATAACATGTTTATATCTCCATCCTCCTTAAAGTGGAATCTCGCGGGACGGGATTTTATGAGAATTACGGCTTATACCTTTCAATGGAAACACCTACATATCGCTATTGTACTTTTTCAAAATTGAAGAAACATCGCTTTCTTTTTTCGAAAAAGTGTCATGGAAACCCAGCTTGTGACTGGAACTTGGGCTGGCTGCGTCTGAGGAGCCATAGCCTCTGAACATGGTGCAGCGGCTCAACCAGTTGAGCTAAACACCACCAGAATATTGTTTTTGTTCCAGAAGGAAACTATTCAGAATTTTAATATTTCATTCTGACAAGTTTTCACTGTCAAGAGAAAAATAGTCTTGTTTCAGGACCAGACTCAGACTGGAGTTTTGGATGAAACTTTAGGAACAGCCCTCAGACCTGTCTTGCACCAGACTTTTGGACCTGAATTGAATCAGACTTTGGGACTGCATTTTAAGATCAGACTCAGACCAGACTTAGAGCCAGACTGGGGCCGGTTCTGATGGTTCTAATGGTTCTGATGGTCCTGATAGGGACGTCCTTGTCTCTGAAGCAGAGCAGCTTCTGATTGGATGAGAACAAACAGTTGTGCCTCTATTTATTCATTATCTGCATGTATTCCTAAAGGTACATATTGCTCAAAACATGAGCAAACGTTTGTGGAACTGCTGATATCTGTTGTCCTCTGGTTTTATTCACATAATTTTTTTTTAAATGCTCACACTGTGCACTGTAGTGTGCATGTGTGCTCAGATGCTGTTTGGATTGTTTGTTTGTGTGTGTGTGTGTGTGTGTGTGGGTGTGTGTGTGTGTGTGTGTTGGGTGGGGGGGGTGGGGGGTGACAGTGAATGGAGGATTGTGTGGAGGCCTGCTGCGATCGGAGAGGCTGGTACAGGAGGAGGAGGCTGACCTCTGAACAAACGCTCGGTGCGGTTTAGTACAAAACTTCCATCCCCTCGGATCAGAACCGTCCTGCTTTCTGCAGTAGTGAGAAGTTCTGCCGCTTTTGTTGATGAAGAGGAGTTTTGCTGTCTCATCTGTGAGCATCTTTTTAAGCAAACTTCTACCTATCAGGCTCCGTTCTGTGTATGGTACTGATCAGGTTCTGCGCTGTGGATTCAGGCTCTGCTCTACGGATGATACTGGTTGGTTTCTGCTCAGCTTCGGTTTCAGGTTAGATGTTTTTTCTTCGTGTTGGAGGAAAAAGACGTTTCTTTTTAACATATATGAAATATGAGATATGGAACATCTCAATAGATCCAGAACAGCTAGAAACCTTGCACATGAACAACTTCTGCTCTTTGTTTTCACTCTTCTAGATTCTGGTTCTGACCAGCTTTCTTTCTGTCTGAGCTGTAAAACTGTCGTAGACCTCCAAGTGTTTTATAATATTTTTGGTCCAGCTGTTTTACATATACCTGCTTGTAGGAGCTTGACCTTTTAATCCCAGTCAACATGGTTCAAGACAGCATGAGTTGTCAGATTATGAGGCTAAAACAATGTGAAATTAATGTATCAATAGACACAGCATTATCTATTACATGGGCATTTTGTGAATTTAACAATAATTCAAAATGTCTCCAGTTTCAGTTTAACGGCTGTGTTGAGACGCATTGAGGAGCGATGTGAAGGTATTTGGTGGACCGAAACTGCCACAATTAAAAGTAAATACAGAAATATGAAAATGACTCAATAAAGGAATAAATATGCCAACAAGAAACACAAAAAATATTTTTTTAGAAATGGTTTTTCCATTAAGAAACCTAGCAAATGTGACATAAATGTATATTTCTGTTGTCATTTTGAACTGTTTTTAGATTTGTGTTAATACGTTTTTAAAAATTATTTTTCTGTGTAATTTCTTTATTTGAATTAATTTATTCAATGCTTTTTATATTTATTTCAATCTTTATTTTATGCCTGAATTTTCTTTTGCATTTTTTTTTATATTTTCTTTTTCCCCAAATTATCTCCATGTTGTATTTTCATCTGATGTTTTATCTATTTATTCATTTATTGACACTTTTTCTTTTAGCTCAGTCATATTTACGCCTCCAATATTTCTAATCTCGTTTTTTCTGCCGTTGTTTTTTTTTCTCCAAGTATATTTATTTCTGTTTCTCCTTTTTACATTTCTGTATGCATTCTGCCTCATTATGTAAAGGAGGGCAGTCTTTCAAGACTTGTATTGGGGCAGATCATCTCCTATTGGTCAAAAAACACTTAACAAGCCTCAGGCTCTAAGTGCTGGAGGATGATGCAGCAGAGGTCTGCCTGGCTCGGCCTGGCTCTGCCATGTGTGGTCTCAGGAGGGAGATGGAGGTTTTGAGCCGATGAACCACCATAGAAATGGTTTACTTTTATAATGAAATTCTACAGGATCTTCGGCATGTCGCTCTCAGCTGAAAATTGCACAGCCACTGGCAACTGTTTACTGTTTAGCATGGATGCAGTAGGTGCTCCCGCTGCAGATAGCACAACTAACAGAGGAACTGCTGCAGGTTCTGGTAAAGTTGGCTGTGACGCTCAGAAAACGGTGCCAGGATGGCTGGGATAAAAACTTGTCTAAAAGTTCCGTGAACGTTCAATGAAGGTCACAACTAGACTTCAGAAATCCTTCCCTGAACCGCTGTTTCCCTTCTTCATCTCCCCGGTCCATCACAGCTGCTGCTGCTGCCGGGGAAAATCCCTCTTCTCCGGCAAATCTGAGCCTTCGTTAATTCTGGAGTTAATTCTGCTAAAACTGTGGAAGAGCTGGAAGATGCCACCAGGTATTATGTCGCTGCATTCAGTCAGTCAGTCCTGTCATGACTGCTGTTTCTGGACAATGAGATCTCTATTGATTAGTTAAAAAAAAAAAAAGTAAATTAATGTTTTTTTTCTTTATGGCCTGTTTGTGTTATAAATGCTGAAAACCTGTAGGTTATTATAGCAGAGTTAACGAAGGTTCGGACCTCAATTATGCACCGCTGTTGAAGAAGATTGAAGATGATTTTATTCACTGGTCCAATCTTCCACTCACTCTCTGGTTGAAACGCTACAGTTAGAATTAAAACGGCCACAGATTAACTACCTCTTTTCAGTGCTTCCAATAACTCCCACTGACAACTGTTTCAAATCACTTGACTCCATAACCACTAACGTTACTGGAAAAACAAGAAAACAAAAATTGGCAAGAAAAAAATCTCAAGGCAGACTAGAAGCTCCACATTTTCAGCACTACTTCTTAGCTATTTCTTTGCAATATTGAGTCAACTGGATTCAGAAAGGTGATAACAACCACACATGGATCAGTTTAGAACAAAGTCAGTGTTGGAATACATCAGTCACAGATCTAGCCTTCCTACCATTCAAAATCAGGAAAATGAACTACTGTAAAAACACCATTCTCTCAACTTTGACAGCTTGATGGAGGGCCAATACAATCACAACGTCACCCCTAACACTTTAATATAAACCAATCTGGTACAATCAAGGCTAGTTTTATTTGTAATATTATTCTATTAACATGGGCATTTATAGATAGTCTTGCGTTATAACTAATTTGCCTCAGGTGTTCTGTGGAGAGGATAAGGCTAGGTGGTCCTATTGACTGCGCTAGCCATAGCTTCAGTGACCTTCTGCAACTAGAACAGCAAGATGAAATATGTTGAAAATGACGACAGTGGTAAATGGTACCCAGGCTGAGTAAAAAATTACTTGGGTTGTTGCCGGCATCTGGTGAGAATTTCATGTCAATAGCTCTACTAGAAATATATTTTCTGAGAAAAATGTTGACGTAATCAGTACCTTTTTTTTTAATATTCATTCATTCTGTTGCTACCATGCTTGACAGGACAAATATAAAAAAAAAGGGAATGAATGAATGAAAGAAAGAAAGAAAGAAAGAAAGAAAGAAAGAAAGAAAGAAAGAAAGAAAGAAAGAGAAAGAAAGAAAGAAAGAGAAAAAGAAAAAGAAAAAGAAAAAGAAAGAAAGAAATGGTTGTTTCTAACTAATGCTTTGGGTAGAGGTATCCAGCTCTGGTCCTTCAGGACAACATTCCTGCAGGTTTTAAGTGTTTCCTGCTCCAACACACCTGATCCAGATTAAATGTTTTTCCTGAACAGCTTGCTGCCAAGTTCTGTCCTAACATGTTGACCCATTAATCTGATTCACCTTATGCAGCAGGAAGCATGGTAAATCTACAGGACGTTGCCCTCCAGGACCAACTTTGGACACTCTTGGTGTGGGGGTATTTGTCTGAGAAATTACTCCATAGGGGTTACATTCCTGTAAAGTTTGAGCATCTCTGCTCTAACTAATTGGGAGGTAATGCTGACCAATTGATCCCAACTGAAACTATGGATAAAGAAAGCATTATATTTTTATCTAATTAATTTATTATTGTATCACCAACCTTAAAATTTACACCCGTTAACTGATTAGGAAACTGATCAGTTCCTGTTTCCTGTGTGCGGCTCAGGTACCTGCAGGAGGTGGGATACACCGACACTATCCTGGATGTGAAGTCTCAGAGGGTGAGGGCGCTGCTTGGTCTGACTGGAGATTCCGCAGAGAAACCCTCGGACAAGAAGAGCGAGCCCATGGTCAACGGCACCGAACCGTCCTCCATGAAGGACAGCGGCATGGTCAGGTACCGCATCGGCCGGTCCCGACAGAACCGACACAAACTATGGCCGTTTTCAGAAGATTAACAGCATAAGTTCTGTTTCAGTAAACCCGATGTGTCCGACTCGGCCACAGTGTTGGAGGCTTTTAAATTCATTGAGAGCGCAGCCGCTGAGTTCAGCGATGAAGACGAGGAAGAGGACAGCGAATCTAAAGACAAAACCATCCTGGACCTGGCGGCTGTAAGACTCTTTTTTTTTTATCATGCGTATGACTAATTAAACATGGTGCTGAATTCTTTAAACAAGACAGAAATGAAAACAGTTATCTGCCAGATACCTGAACTTCTTCTTCATGTGGGGACTCCAGCAGATGGTGAGGAAGAAGCAGTCGTCCACCCCATCCTCCACCACATCTGACTTCAGCGACGACCCCGACACCGAGGAGGCGCTGAAGGGGTTCGACTTCCTGGCGAGTCCGGACGAGCTGGATGGGTCGCCTGAGTCGAGGAGCGGCGAGGACAGCGGAGAATGGGGTGAGATGGTGATGATGAACACCGCTGATGTACAAGTTCTCAACATTTAACTTAAAGTCTGAAACTTGTTTCCAACACGCCAACATCCACACACTAAAAGCAGGCTGTAAGACGTCCACCATTATGTATTCATAAGGTCTCACTTATTACAACGTTATAAAAGCCAACACTGGCTGTGCGTCGCTGCTACGTTACTTTAAACCGGATATATACGATCTGGACGCACCACTGCTTCCATCAACCCCAGAGGGTTAAGATCCTTTGCTTTCTACAGCAGTGGTGAAGCAAACACGAGACTCTGCCTTCAACCAGAGGAGCTGAGGCTATTTACTGATGAAGCTTGTCGCTAAAACTGAACATTCAACATTGAACAGGCAATTTTTCACAGTGTTTTCACGCACGCACATCAAAACACACATTTTCTGAAATTCAGGTAGAAACTGTCCTCACTAAACATGCTTGATGCATCTATTGGATGGCAGTGTAATGTATTCCTGCACTTAAACGTTATGGTTTGTATTGTGTATATTTGTATAACAGATGTTATACAAATGTGTTTGTATAACACAGCCGCGTGTCCCTTGCCCAGACACGGGTCACTGGAGCCCCCCTCTGGAGGCGGGGCTCGGAAGCATGGCGTCTGCCCATGCAGCCCAGCCGGGCTTAGTCCAAAATGATGACATGGCCACCCCTTCCTGTAGACCCACCACCTGAGAGAGGGGCCATAGGGTTCAGGTGCAGTGTGAACTGGGCGGTGGCTGAAGGTGGGGGCTACTGCTGCGTTTTAAATCCTGTGGTTGTTTTTATACAGATAATAGAAAACACCATCTTCTGAGGATGGACTGTTAAAGATAACATTCATCCAGATTACTGCCATCAATATTCCCAAATAAGAAAAAGCCATAAAAACTGGCAAAAAGCATTTGCAGCATTGTAAAAACTGCACAAAGTCATCATCAGTAAAATAACGATGAGCTTCTAGCGACTGGTAATTTATGGCTTGATCGATGAGAGTAAACTCCTGAGAAGTACAGCAAAGAAAAACCACCATTTCTTAAAAATCCGGGGGAAAATTAATATTCAGTAAAGAATAAATGGTTTGAACACAGGGCTTACCTGATGAAACCAAATACATCACAAGATCGGGAAACTGATCATCAGGCTGTTATGGAGGTTCGTCTAACCAGGCACCAGCAGGCAGACGATGGGCATCACTTAGTCCAGCAGACACTGAGTTTTGCTTTGTATCTTTTTCTAGCCTCGGCAGTAAGACTTCCAATGTAACTGGACGATATTTCAACTTTATTTCAAAGACAGACCTGTGGAGAAAACAATTTAAAAAAAGGTGCAAAAACCTTTTTTGAGGCTCACAGTCCATCAGACGCCGTTCAAATGTGAGGCTTGTATTCACCCCTCCTGCTTCGTGGTCACGTGAATTTTAGGTTGTGACGTAGACTTGCGCTGGTCCATAGTTGGACTCACCTGGACACACAGCTCGGGCTCTGGAAACAACATCCTTGAGAGGCTGGACCTTGTTCCACTCTGGAGTTGCTTCCGGTGAGAGGTGCCGAGCAGGTGTGAGCACACTCATCATCCCATGGCTTGGCGCCGGTACATTGGGGTTTAACCCAGGGGACAAGAGGGTAGCCTTCTTCCATCTCCGGGTGGGGGGACAGGTCCTGACAGTTGTCTATGCCTATGCACCGAACAGCAGTTCAGAGTACCCACCCTTTTTGGAGTCCTTGGACAGCATGTTGGAACGCGCTCCTTCCGGGGACTCCATTGTTCTACTGGGGAACTTCGATGCTCACGTGGGCAACGACAGTAAAACCTGAAGGGCTGTGATCGGGAGGAACGGCCCCCCTGATCTGAAACCAAGTGGTGTTCTGCTAATGAACTTCTGTGCTTGTCATGGGAATGGTCTGTGTTTCGCACCTCTACTGCTGAAGCTGCTTGTCGGTGCCTGTCATGGCGGTAATCCCCAAACTCGGTAGTGGACACCGGCAGTGCCCTCACTGCCGTCAAGCTAAAGAGGGAGTCCAATCAGGCCTCCTTGGCCTGTGGGACTCTAGAGGCAGCTGACAGTGGAAGACTTAAATTAAATTAAATATTTGATTTGAACTTAATGTCACATACCAAAAAGACACTAATCTGTTTCTTTCAGTCATAATGGTGATGTTGTAGATTGTAAATCTTTGTTTTCAACTGTAGATCAGAAGCGTCATAGAAGATGAGGTGAAGCAGGACAGAAAACTGTCTTTACATAATCAGGTTTTCTGCTGGAGGTCTGCCCGTCCACACACCAAATCCTCCTTTTTTCCTGTTACTTAGCAACAGGTTCAGAGTCATCGGTGACAGAACGTTCTCCTACGCAGCAGTTATTTAACACTTCAGATAGTTGTATAGGATCGCTGAGTCAGCACTCTTAGCTGTTCCTGTCAGAGGAGACAAATATCCCCCGTTTCTCTTTCTATTTTCACATTCTGGAAAACACTTTTCTTTTTTTTTTTTTTTTTTTTTTTTTTTACTTGTCCTGTCCAGCATCGAAGCAAGCAGAATGGAAATCTGATTGCTCTATTCTGTTGAACAGTTTTGCTTTATCAAGCGGAGCTTTATGAACATAAGGCTCCACTTGATATCATGTTTATTCATTTTATTTCTTTATTTAAACATTTGTCTATTACACCATTCCATTTCATACTGCTGGGCCTGACCAGGGAAACACTTTTCAGCAAACAGATAAATCATTCCTCCATCATTCCTCTCATCGTTCCACTTCGTGTTCCCACCATCATTCCTGTCATTGTTTCTCTCAGGGTTCCTCAATGTTTCTACTTCACTTACAGCATCTGAAACTCCTCTCATCACATACAGGAACAGACAAGTGGAACCTCAGATTTTAATTTCACCTCTGAATATTCAGTTTTCATCAGACATTTCTAACATCAGGCGCAGTTCCCCTCTTTGCCTGTTGGTCGCAGCAAAGAGGTGCAGCTTCTTCACCTTCAGAGGACACATGCTGTTAGTTTTTTAAGGTTTCAACATCAGTTGTTTTTTTATATACTTTTTTTTCATTGTTCACTGTTTTTGAACAAATGTCTGCAGTTCAACGATCAAATGTTTCTGGCAGAACATTCCACTGTAGCAGTGGTCAGCAACAATAGCCTACTTTTCCTGCACCTTTAACAAGTTTTTGTTTAGTTTTTCTTTTTAAGTTGACTATTTTCATCTGGATGAGAGTTAAGTCTCATTGTTCAGAGACATGGTGCTAGTTATAGCTCTGTGCTCTGTGTTAAGAGAATTGTGTGGCCCCTTTGAGTTCAGGCTAGAGAGGAGAATGTGCAAGATGTCTGAGTCAAAACGGGACATTGGAGCAGAGAAAGTTATCTGTGAGAAGCTGTTTAGCCGGGAATGTATTCACTACAAGCGTCATCAATAAACACCGCACAGGTCTTCTAGTTCCAGTAGAGTCCTGTGTCTGTTTCTCCACTGCTGGAGAAAGTGAAAGGAGTTAATCCTGAAGCTAGCTGCAGCTTCACACTGCAAGGAGGAATCGCCTTGTCTCAGCCTCCTGACCTTGGTTTGGAGGCAGAAGCAGGAAAGTTTAACCGATGTTTCCATAGGAGTTTTCACAAAAAGTGGAGGCAACAGGCCAGAGCAGCATAGTTACTAAACCATTGTAGAAATATTCCTGCAAAAAGACCAGAAAGATGAGGAAAATAACTGATTTGTTGTAGCTGAATGCTCCTGTGGGTATGTAGTTTAGCTGGTATAGCGGTCGCCATATAAACGAGGCCAGACCAGGTTCAGTCCTGATTCCTCCGTCAGGATTGAACCGCCTAACTAACTTTCTCATCTGCCTGCTGGACAATAAAGACACTAGAGCTCACATAATGATAGAAATAAAATAAAGTAAAAAAACAGACCTCTTGTGGAACACACACATTCTACAGATAACACCTCACACATTTTACAATTTCCCTTTGTAGGTAAAGTATTTTTCACTTTACATTGATGACATCACAACTAACATCCTGAATAACTGCTGTCAAAAAATGTCAATTTCAAACAATTTCAAAACATTTATTCAAAAGTCATGAACTAAAAACATGATTAAACAAGCCCATCTGCTTGTCTTTGGACCATAATGGCTCGAGGCTGGAACTTAATTGGCACGTGCTCTTAGAAAAAGGAGAAAAAAACTGTATCTCTGTGTCATTGCAGCAGATTTTTAATAAATAACTTTATTAAGTTACATTTTTGTTCGAGATATAATGGTATAGATGAGGAAAAATCATTTTTATTTGCCTGATGAAGATAGAACTTTGGCCCTTGGCCAAACTTAGCTGCCGACCCCTGCTCTACAGAGTCATTATCATCATCATCACCATCATTGTCATCAGTCAGATATTTCAGTGGGAACTGTTCTATTATCAGAGATGCGTCAGGATTTTTTGTCCCAACATTTGTTTGAAATTCTATTTGTCGTCGTTGTTGTTTGTTTGATTGTTTGTGTCATGTTTATCGTTAACACCCATTTGACATCATGTTTATCATGAGAAAGGATTTTCAGGGAAATTTGTGATGACTACGATGTTTTCTGTGCAGATTGCCCTAAACAAAGCTGTTGGACCCTGACGGTCAGGTTAGTGTAGCGTAGCATGAAGCCTGGAGGCGGAGTCAGGCCCAACCTGACACGTATGAAGGTGTTTCTGAAGGCTCATCTTCATCTTCAGTTGCAGGATGACTGAAGCAGGGAGGATGAGGTTCTCCAGATATTCAGATATTTTTTATTGATTTTGACATTATATATATACATATTGGTACTCAGTATCCGAAACTGAAAAATAAAAATACAATGAAATTAATAGAATTGATAATATCAATAATATCACAAATAAATTGACAACCGGATGTATAGTAAAAAGAAGAAGGGGGAAAAAGAAAAGGGGAGGGGGGACTCTACTATACATCATGGGAGGGTATCCATTCCACAAAATAAGATATAAATGGTTGCCAGACCGTATGGAATATATGAGAAGTACCACGGGCAGTGTATGCAAGTTGCTCAAGTTTGAGATGGGACATTATCTCCTCCACCCAGTGCTTGTGAGAGGGGGGCGTTGCCTTTTTCCAACTTAGAAGTAAAAGTCGTCGGGCTAGTAGCATGGAGAAAGCTATAACCTCTGCCTGGTATCTTGTTATGGGTGTCTCCTGGGGGACAACTCCAAATAAGGCGGTCACTAGGGATGTATATCGTTATGATTTTATCGATACCGATACCAAAATCGATACTTCTTATCGATACCGGTATTTATCGATTCTCTTATTGATACTATAACACAATTTAGAGTAAATTTATAAAGACATTACAAGATGTTAAAAGATCCAGTGGTGGAGAACATTTGTTCAGATGGTGTTGAAGAAGCCTGGACGTAAAGGTGGGTGAAGGACAGCTGGGAGAATAAGGGAACTGTGTCTGTCTTATTCCATCTCTGTGATTATTTGACTGTGTAATGATAACTCGATGGTTAAGTAGATGAAAAAAAAGTATCAATAAGAGTATCGTTTGTCCAGACTCTTAACGGTACCCTGGTATCGTTAAGATTAGGAACCGGTACCAAACGATACCGGTACTCGGTATACATCCCTAGCGGTCACTGGGTTGGGGTTCATGCTTTTCTTGCACAAATATGAAAAAGTTTAGAATATTCCTGTCCAAAATGGAGTCAGTTTTGGACATGGCCAAAACATGGGGCTGAGATTAGCTGGGTCTTGCCTACATCTGGTGCAAGTTGAGTCTGAACCAGGGTTGAGTTTGGATAACTTGTGTAGGATGAGATTCTTCAGAACTCCTGTTGATGCTCAGCTGGATGATTAATCTTCATCAAGTTAAAGTTGCTTAATACCAGAAAATGAATACAAAGATCCCTCTCTCTCTTCACCTCATCTTGTCAGGGTCACGCTGATTGTGTTAAACTGTAGTTCATCCAGACACTTACATCAGTTTCTACCCCACCTTCTTCCTTTTCCTCCTCCTCCTCTTCCTCCTGTTGGCCTATAGAGAAGGAAGAGCAGCCTCCTCTTGGTGAACTGGCCTGGGACGTGGACCAGGGACTAATAGCCCAGCTCAAGGAGCAGTACAGAAAGGAGCGCAAGGGCAAAAAGGGGGTGAAGAGTAAGTCCTTAACCAGGCCTTCATCCTTCCTTCTCCTCCTCCTCTCATGTTTTCCCTTCCTGATAAGTAACATTCAGCTTATTTTATTCATCTTTTCTTCTGTTTTCCTACAGTTAAAATCCAACTTGGAACTTCTAAAAACTAACACTCACTTTTCCTTTTCATCACTCCTCCTTTTCATCCAGATTAGTCTTTATAAACTACACCCCCTCCTTTTTCTTTTTTTTTTGCTTGATTTCTTCCTTCCTGCAACTTTCCCCAACACTGATCCTTCCTGAAGCATCAGTTCAGAGTTTATTCAGCTTCAGTCTTCTCTCTGTTTGATCTTTCTGCAGCCTAAACATTTCATCTGTTTTCTGTCGTTCATCTTCCTGTTTTCTCTTTGTCTCCATGGTCTGCAAACCTGCCTGCATCTTTCTGATTTTACCTTCTCCCTCCCCCAGGACCAAACCGGTCCAAACTCCAGGACATGCTGGCCAACCTTCGGGACACTGAGGACCTCCCGTCCATGCAGCCGGCTGTGACACCACCCTGCCGGCCCAGTGTTCCCAGGATCAGCGAGCATGAAGTGGGACGGCCTGAGGACGGTAACACCCCCCACCCACACACACACACACACATGTTTGTTTTTCTATCCCCATGGGGTGCATCCATTGACATAATGCATTTCCTAGCCCCTTACCCTAAACCTAACGCCCATAACTGATTCCCTAAACCTAACCCTTGCCCTAATCCTAACCAAAACCTAACTGTAACTTAATCTCTAAAACATAATCTTGACCCTCAAAACGGGGTTTGGGCCCGTGGGGACCAGGAAAATGTCCCCACGAGGGCAAGACGTCCCCACGGAGATGGTAAAAATCTGGAACATGGTCCCTACAATGTTGCAAAAACGCGCCCACACACACACACCACCACCGTCCCCCCAGGTCTGCAGCAGCTCATAAATATTCAAACTTGGGTGTTTTTGTTCATTTCCACCCCACAGAGCCGATGACATTCCTTCCGTCCTCTGGGAAGTCGTTTATACTGGGTCGAGTAGATGAAGCTGTCTCCAACGAGCTCGGACTGGGAGAACTGGCTGGACTGACTGTAGCCAATGAGGCCGAGAGTCTGGGATACGATGTAAGTGATCCAAAGGGGAGAATATCTTAGACCACGCCCCTCATTAATATATTTGTATAAGTTTTATTAGATTTGTCTTAGAAAAGACTGAGTCCCATCTATAATCTATAATTTATTTATGGAAGCCTCATGTAGATGAACGTTTTTTCATTTGGATCCACATTTTCATTGTGTGGTCTCCATCAGAACCAGCTGATACCAGTAAAAACTGTACAAACATGTAAAAACATTCTTTGGACCCCCGACCAGCAGTGAGTCTGAGGGAACTGGACGTAACATGTTTTTTTTGGCTTCTTGGCCATAAAATCAAATGGTTTTCAGGAAGTTTCCTTGACTCAGTTTGCATGACACAACCATGTTGGTTCTGACCCTTTCTTAGATATCCAACAACAAGGATGCTCTGAGGAAAACCTGGAACCCAAAGTTCACATTGCGGAGCCACTTTGACTCAGTCCGGAGTCTCGCCTTCCACCCAGTAGAGCCGGTTCTGGTCACGGCCTCTGAGGATCACACACTGAAACTCTGGAACCTCCAGAAGACAGCGCCAGCCAAGAAGTGAGATAAACATTTGTTTTCAGACCATACCAGGATCAGATTACAGGTTTTGTTTTACTGTTAAACCATCAAAACATTCAATAAGATCATTCATAAAAGTTCTGCTTAACTGGAAGTTTATAGCTCAGTGGGAGGTCAGAGTTGTAATTCTGATGGTGTTGCTGTTGCTCAAAGGTTCTGGTCAGAGCTTCCCACAGCTCTGATGAAGATGAGGATAATGATGAATTTCAAATTATTAAACATGGAACCAGAACGTTTCAGAGGACAAGCAGAACCACATGACTTTTTAAAAAAATCTTTTTGTTGCCAATACAGAGGATACAAAACGAAGTTGCATAAAAATACAATAAAGATATTCACATTCCTCCAACATACGCACTGTATTTTGACACAATCTTTTCCCTTTTTTCCCCCCATTTTAACTTTCTAATAATTTCTATACCCCATTCCCAGCTAGAACAAGGAACTTGAGAAAACATCCCACAAAAAATGGGGGTGGTGGGGAGGGGGCAAACATGACTGTGTTTTAGTTCTAATCTGATCTTGGTTCAGCTTTCGGTCTCTGCTTCCATCTTCAGGTGTGCTGCCTTAGACGTGGAGCCCATCTACACCTTTAGAGCTCACAGGTGAGTTCCTGGTGACCTTGGAGTTTTCGTTTGGACAGCAGAAGTTATACTTCTGGATCATTTAGCTCCAGTTGACGTTTGCATGTTAAAATATTGAGATTTAGATGTATAAACCTGGATTAAACTCATCTGTCCTGTGCAGCGGTGCAGTCCTGTCTGTCACCATGAGCTCCAATGGTGAGCAGTGTTTCAGTGGAGGTGTGGACGGGACCATTCAGAGCTGGAACACCCCCAACCCCAACATTGACCCCTATGACTCGTACGGTATGATTCACTTCATCCCAACAGAAACTAATATATTTAATTCTTTACTTAAGGAAAGCTTTGTTTGTGTTTTTAATGGCTGTAAGATTCAGATAGAACTTTGTCCTGTTGCAGAGCCCTCCGTCCTGCGTGGGGCACTCTGTGGACATACAGACTCGGTGTGGGGTCTGGTCTACAGCTCGACTCATCACCGCCTCCTGTCCTGCTCAGCTGATGGGACTGTTCGGCTGTGGAGTGCCGCTGACACCTCACCGTCTCTTGCCGTTTTCAATGAGCAAAGAGGTGAGAAACTGTTGGGATGGAGACAAGAACCATCAGATCAGAGTGGATTTTCTGAACATTAACATTACCAGGACTTTTTCCTGATAATCAGTTAGACCTCAGATTTTCAGAATTTAAAGTCAAACCAATGAGAAGAAAAAAAACAGCTGTTAGGGGGCGGTGTTTAGCTCAGTTGGTTGAGCAGCCACCCCATGAACAGAGGCCACAGTTCCTCAGTGCAGTTGACCCCGGTTCGATTCCCGGTCCAGGTCCCCTTGCTGCATGTCACTCCCCACTCTCTCTGCCCCCTTCCTGTCGCTGTACACTGTCATATAAAGGCCACTAGAGCCCAAAAAATCCTTAACCCCCCCCCCCAAAAAAAAAACAGCTGTTAGGTTTATCTCCATCTTCTGCTTTTTTAACGTTTACACGTAGTGGTGTTCCACAAGGCTCTGCATTAGGATCTCTTCTTTTTTTCTCCTCTCACTGGCATTTATGTTCTGGTAAAATTGAAGTTCATGTTTATTGGCAGGCAACAGTAACATTATGTTTCTTCTGGTGCTACGAGAGCTTTCATTTCCTTTCTGTGGTTCCACCTAACATCTGCAACTCCTGTGTCAGAGCTCGGCATCCCCACCTCAGTGGACCTGGTGAGCAGCGAACCAGCTTACATGGTAACATCCTTCAACACAGGACACATTGGACTCTACAACATGGAAACGCAGCAGCTGGTCCTGAAGCTGGAGTCCGCTGGACCACCAGGTATCACCACAAACGGCCACCTGCAGACTTAAAGAAGCACTACTGAATATTGTAATGTTTTTAAGCAGGATTGGGAGGACCTTTTTGTCATCGATAAACTGAGTAACTGAGTAACTGAGTGATCTAGAAATATAAAAAAACTTAAATATTTAGATGATTTTGTCTTTCTACAAACTTGCATCCACATTAGAAGATTTCAGCAGCAGCTTCTGTAACTGACTCAAGCTTCTGAAAATGGGACTAGTTTCAGCGGCAGATTAATGGGATTTATGCACAGTCACTTCTTGGTTAGAATAAGCCAGCCACATCACCTCCGGCTCACAGCTGTTACAGCACAGTCTGGACAAAATGGCATTTTGTACCCACTGTCTTCAAAACCTGCCGCACATCACCATGGATGATGTGTGATATTTCAAAAACACATAGCAACGTCTGTGAGAAAGCGGGTGAAGGGCTTTAAGCTGTATACTGTATATAACCAACTTTGTTCATGATTATTAACATAAGTGTTTAGCTAACAGTGCTAGCTCGGAGGCAACATCATCGGAAGACAGTGAGACAGATACAATATGTTAATATGTTAGTCTGATTAGGACATTGTGTAGTAAGAACAATAAATATTAAGCTCACATCTAACACAGAAATGTATTTGTACTGTTCTTTGAGATCGTTGCAACTTACATTGTGTTTTCTTAGGTTAGCACGGTTTGCACTAGCTGGATTTGCTAATAAGTCACAACTACTTACCTTTCTCAATTTCTGATGACACAGACATGAACGGCTTCCCCAGTTTCCACCTTTTCCGGTTTAGCTGCCTATTCCCAAACACAGTCTTCTCTCACCTAGAGAATAGTAAATCTAATAGAACCAGAACAGGATTGGAACACATAACCTCTCCATCACTAGACTCTTTGATGTCTTGTTTTGTAAAGTGTTGACTACAGACACGAGTTTTCCCTTCTAATGTTCACAATCCATCTCCTTTGTAGTGATTGTCCAAAGAAAATGTGTGAAAATGCACAGTCGAATTATATTTAGCTGATCAGGTACACAAAGGAACACAGCAGTGTTCAGCTGTCGGCTCCTCACATTGCTGAAACTTGTAAGATGGCTTTATCTCATACTTCTATTATGTGGGTCTTCTATACTACGCTATAATATAGTATAATATACTCCTACACTATCTATTGTCTCAATTATAAGCAATATCTTATTCCTTTGTTTATCTCATCGCTGCAATGTACCACCACAATGTGACATTCAGACTTAACCGGAAACACTTACTGGCTTAATGGGAACCTGTAGAGCATAAACCCCATTGGACTGATTCAGAGTGAGCCGTCTGAGCTGGTGCCCTGAAGGTTTTACATGCTGACGTCATCTTTTCTCCTCAGAATCTCCCTGCAAGATCAACAGAGTGCTGAGTCATCCCACGCTGCCCATCACCATCACGGCTCAGGAGGACCGGCACATTCAGTTCTTTGACAACAACACAGGTGAGACCGAAGCTTCACTTCCTGCCTGCAGGACTAAAGGTGCTTCTCTGGGATTTATCCAACTTTTGCTTCCTGCAGGTAAACTGATCCACTCCATGGTCGCCCATCTGGACTCCGTGACCAGTCTTGCTGTGGATCCAAACGGGCTGTACTTGATGTCGGGCAGTAAGTCTCTGTCCGCTCACCGTTGCCT
The DNA here is from genome assembly GCA_023101725.1 of Atherinomorus stipes. Classification (NCBI taxonomy): domain Eukaryota; kingdom Metazoa; phylum Chordata; class Actinopteri; order Atheriniformes; family Atherinidae; genus Atherinomorus; species Atherinomorus stipes. The sequence continues at coordinate 477,996 of JALJCO010004649.1, forward strand.
CAGTTTGCTCTGTTCTGCTCCCTGATTGGCCATCTCCCTCTGCTTCCCAGGTCATGACTGCTCAATCCGTCTGTGGAACATGGAGAGTAAGACCTGCATCCAGGAGTTCACCGCCCATCGCAAGAAGTTTGAGGAGTCCATCCACGACGTGGCGTTCCATCCCACCAAATGTTACATTGGCAGCGCCGGAGCCGATGCGCTCGCCAAGGTCTTTGTATGACCTGAGACGGCAGCTGGCCACCGCCGTGGGAACGCTGGCTGGTGGGAATGGGTGGTGTTTTTGTTTTCATTGGAAGGTGGTGGACTTTGTTTCCTGCTTTAACGGACGCTGACTCGGCCGACCCCTTTTACAACCCGCCCCCCTCCGGTGGGCCCGGGCAGGCCCCTGTCTAAAACCAAGCAAATTTCTGATGGATTAAAGGCAGAGCCGTGAACGTCGGTACTTCTTCCTGAAGCTGGAAGCTTTTTCCTTCTCTCCAAACACAACCTGCCGTTTTTTTTTCTGATGTGCCTTTTTCCTTCACAGCATCCATCTGTTAAGGTGTGGGGATGAAAGGAAATAAGTCTGGATATAGTCTGGATCTGGATCCAGCACCAGTTCCCTGGTTTCTTGTCTGCAGCCTGAAGAAGAAGAAGAATCCCTTTAGCGGTTCAGATCCTGAGCTGCTTGATGGGAAGTCTGGGGTCGGATCATGTGGATGGCTTCATTTCAGACCTGATTTGATGGATTCTTCTGGATCATTCCTGCCTGCTGAGGTCCAACATGCCGTGATATCACCAAACAGGAACTACGTTTAACTTCAGCTTCATCTGAACTGATTTCAGGAGAAGTTTCAGAGAAAATCTAGTTTTTCCCACAGCAGATCTGCAGATGTGGTACAGAAATCAGTCTGTGGATATCAGTTTTCTTTACTGTATTGATCTGTGTATGGGAGTGTTTACAGAAAGTCCTGGTGCCATCATAGAATCAGAAACGGTCTCAGACATCCTCATTCCCATCTCTCATCTGCAGCAAGAAAACAGGCGTCCGCTTTCCTAACTGGGAATTCCTCTCCACCAGAAATCATACTGGAAAGCCGGACCAGCTAGGGATCTGGACGAAGCAGAGATCCGGACCGGAGATCCAGACTGACCGGAGACTTGGATCAACCGGGGATCTGGACTGCCTGCAGAGGGTTGGAGCACAGCTTGGACAGTTTTCCAGATGAGCTTCGGAGGAAAATCTGCAACAAAGTTTTGTTTCTGTCCAGCTTTCATATTGATTCTGACTTTGCAAGCTGACTTCCTGCCGACTAACTGGTGTCATAAATTAACTCGGTAACAGCTTTCCAGGCTTCAGACTCATACGCGACGAACGCCTACAGACGCTTTATTATGTGTAATTATTCCGACTTGGAGCAGTTACTAGTTTTCTAAATGACTCGTGTTTGTTGACGGGGTTTCACACGCAGGTAGATATTTTATTTTAAAAATCTCTTTTACTTGAAAAGTGAAGGTTTTTTTCCTTTCCGTGTTTCTGCTGCTGACGTCAAACCAAACTATCATCTCAGAACAATTGCTTCCGGTCCAGGAAGAACTTAAATTTTGTTTAAATAGCAGGAAGGAAAACAGAAGCATGTACAGTTTCTAAATGTTGAAGCAAATGTATTTATTAACCTGGGGGAAAGGTGGAGTGGAGGGAATTTTAACTACGGACCGGAGTTGGGAAGTTTATCTGAGTTTCTTTTAAAGGTTTCAGGGGATGTTTCTCAGTTTTATCCTGAATGTAAAGCAAGTTAAAGGAACACTGGAATCTCAACATCCAAAGATTTAAAGTGAAATGATGACAGCTGTTCCACACTGCTGACAGATTTCCATCAAAAAAGACTCAACAGGATCAAACCAAACTCCTGGAGGTGAAAATTTAGGTTCTTTTTAGGTTAAAAAAAAAAAGTCAAACTTTTGCATCTAGGTGTTGAAGCAGGGCTAAAGTTCAGAGTTCAGAGAATTTTCTCTCCTGCAGTTTGAGGGGACAAGACAAAGACCACAGTGGACAAATCTGTGATCTGGGGTTGTGCTTGATGATGGGGTGATGCATCGAGGTCTCACACCTCCATATCTGTGAAGAAGAACGCGATGGTTTCAAGTTTGACCCATTGTCCACCTGTTCCTCCTCTGAAGCCATGAAATCCTTGTTTGAGTTTAAAGAAAAACAAAAACCAATGATGAGAAGTCACAGATCTAAAACTCTGAACCTCTTCTGGTCAGAACTGGCTTTAGTTTCAAGCTTCCTCCGCACAGCTGCTGCTGAGCTATGGTTGAACCAAGGGTTTTTATTTTTGGAGTTCTAATTATTCATTCAGCTTTGTGCAAAAGTCTTGAGCTACCCCTCATTTCTTCTCAGGAAAACGATGTTTGACGCAAATCTTGTTCATCCCTCCAAGTAGGAGCCTTTTACCTGCCTGAGGGATTCACAGGTCAGAGTTACTATACGTTCAGACCAAAAGTGACAAAAGCGGCATGGACGCCCGTGGCGGGGTGACAAACAGGACAGCTTCCAAAGCGGAAAGATGTTTTTGCTACTTTTGTCGCTTTTGGTCTGAACGTACAGTTGGGCCCATCTGGAACTGATCCAGTACCAGCACAGGAACTACAACTGGTCTGATACCAGGACAGGACTGGAACTGGTTTAGCACTGTAACTGGTCTGTTACCAGGACAGGGTCTCTAACCAGAGTTCTTTTGGCACTGAGACTGGGACTGGACTGGACAGGACTCGAAAGTAGGGGTTTCTAAAAAAATACTGATTAATCAATACATTGCAGTATTTTCCTGCGCAATTCAATATTGACTCAACAAATTCCCTGAATCGATTCACCTCCTGACCCATGGGGAGTGCTGTGGGTGTTATTTACGTTATATGGATGGAGGCCACATTAGATCATACAACAACATGATGGCAACCATTTTTGATTTTCAGATGTTTTATTGCTCAAAGATATGAGACATACCGCATATGCTCACATGGCAGTGAAAATAAATATTTAAAAATTGACGAAAAAAAAATTCTGTATTTCTATTTCTTAATGAATCAACAAAGTATTTAAATCAATATTGAAACAAATCGCATCATAACCCAAAGAATCAAGATTGAATTGAATTGTGAGGTTCTTAATTATAGCCAGCCCTACTGGAAAGGTTGGAAAAGCAGAAAATGTGAAAGAAAAACTTTGGAAGACCTTCAGAAAGATGGAAAACTGTTGATCAAGACCAATTTAGAAGCTTAAACCACGTCAGAGACAAAGACGTGAGCACTGGAGCCAGTCTCCCAGTCCAGATTCTGAATTTGAACTCTGGATGCAGATTCTGTATCAGGACTAGATCAATACGCTGAATCCAGACTCTTCTCTCCCTGGTTAACGGGGACCTCCCTCCATCTGGACGTCTTCTCAGCTCCTCTGTAGATTCTCCTGCAGCCATAAACTAAACCAACAGGAAGTTTTCAGCTTCTACTTTCATCAAACCTCATGAAGTTTAGGAGACGAACAGAAAGCTTCAGTGCACCTGAAAAATCTGATCCACTTCATCAGATGAAACTTTGTCAGAGACCAGTGACCATGCCAGGCTCAATGAGTCTGGCGTGTTCATTTTTTATTATTTTTTTTGTCTGTATTGGACCAGGAAGCTCACTTCAGTATTAGGACTACACCCGCGCCCAAAATCTTAATTTAAGCCTGAAACCTGGAGGAAGAAGTGGCTCAGGTCCGATCTGCTTGTAAATTATTGTTGTTGTTTATTGTGTACAGTTTACTTGTAAAGAAGAGATTCTAGAAGCTGCTGTGGCTGTACATACACTACACACGTTCTCACGGTTTCTTTCTTCTACATGCCAGTGACAGATTGATCCGTAACAATAAAGAGTCTGTTGTCATGTTGATTCGTCTCATTGTGGCACCAAACAACACAAACAGCGTGTGAATGAGTTAATAAAACCATGAAAACCACTTCAGTGTTTTCCAGTGTTTGAATTTCTTTGCATAGCAATGCTGTTATTTTTATAGTCCTAAAATTTCTCTCCAAAAGATTGCAACAGAATAATGAGAGAGGGCAAAAATGTCCAAAATTTATGTCATGTCAAACCCCAAACTTGTACTCTGGTGGATGCAGGACATCTACATGAGGACAGAAATTATTATATTAGATAAGGAATTTGATTCAGGCATTTTATTTTGAGACAATTTAGTTCTAGCAAACTAATATTAAATTTATTGATCCGTTTATTTAAGTTATAGATATTAAAAAGAGCCTGCTTGTTGTGGTCCACTAGGGGAGATAAAGAGCCGCGAAACCGTCATTAAAAACGAAGAAGATGAAACTTTGGAAAGCTGCCGTCCTCTGATTGGCTGTTTGGCTTCCGGTTCTCTGATGGAGCTTCTTGGTAAACAAAGCTGATCGCAAAATAAATATCGTGTAAATAGTTTTATGTGGAAGAGAAAATGATGAGAAACGTTGTTGTGGAAATCTGAAGTAAGTGAAATAGTTATTTACCGAAACAAACGGTTAGATTAACTGCAAAGTAGCGAACTTGTTAGTTAGCTTTTTACTAGCACCAACATGCTAAGTTAATAGCTGAGGGATCCTGCGGAGCTCCGAGTCACCAGTTGAGGTTTTATTTTCGACTGAGGGGTGATGACTGTTTGACTGTCGGGGTGTGTCATTGTTTTAAAGATTTGTTAATTCTCAACAAACTAGTTAATGAGCGTCGGTTACGCGTGGCTAGTTCTGCTAACGTTAGCTCAGCACAGAGAAACCTGCAAGTGTTACATGGAGTGTGGTTTGGTTGTTCCTCAGTGTGAAACAACTGTCCAGACGTCCCCCGCCGGTTCGGTTGGTTCGGGCTCGGTCCCGGAGCTGCCATGGTCCGGCAGCCTGCTGTCTGACTGGAATATAATGGCTGCAGAGCTGTTTCCCACCAAGAAGCTGGTGTCCTCGGCCTCAGCCAGCAGCACCTCCGTCCAGCAGGTCCAGCAGCAGAACGTGACCAACAACAACACGACGCAGGGCTCGTGCAGCTGGCAGGGCCTGTTCCCCACCATCCGGGAGAGGTGAGTCCAGGTGGACAGGTCTTGCTGTAATCAAATCATAATGTCCTGCTGGCTTTAAAGCTTTTCTTTGTTATCATCTTACAACCTCGATTCCAAAAAGTTGGTCCGTTGTGTAAATTTTACATAAATGCAAAGTCTTAGACATATTTTTATTCCCAATTGAGCATAATCCTATTAGATATTAGAAGTGAGACATTTTATCATTTCATGAAAAACATGAGCTCATAGTGAATCTGATGGCAACACTTCTGTAAAAAGTATTTCAGGATTATGTTTACTATTATGTTTTTACAAAGTCCTAATGTTTTTGGATTAAGGGTTGTAGATCCAGTTTCTGTACAATGTTTTACAGTAATGCATGTGTCAGACCCGCTGACTTTCATCATGTTCGTAGGTTTTTCTTCTTACTTCTGGTTCTTTTCTGTCTGTCTAAACTTGTATTAATGCAAGAAGATGCTGGAATCTGAGAAAAGAGGCTGTGATGAACGTTGTTGTCTTAAACAGTCTGTTATGGTTGAATTTGGTTCTTTATGCAACAGGCGATGACTGACTGGTGGTGGATTCTATGTTTGCAGGAATTCAGTCATGTTTAACAATGAGATGATGGCAGATGTTCATTTTGTGGTCGGACCACCAGGTGGGACGCAGCGAGTCCCTGGACACAAGGTGAGCTTTCAGAGTCTGTTGTGTTTTTAACTGGTTTTAATGGGAACATAAAGCTAAGTAGAGCTCGTACTCTCCGGCAGTATGTTCTGGCCGTTGGCAGTTCCGTGTTCCATGCCATGTTCTACGGAGAGCTAGCAGAGGATCAGGAGGAGATCCGGATCCCTGATGTGGAACCTCCGTCCTTCCTGGCCATGTTGAAGTAGGTGAAGTTCTGCTGGATGAAGCTGCGTTGAGCTCTGACAGCTGTGAAAATTATCTCTGCTTCTACAGGGTTTCAGAAAAGTCTAAGGAAGGGCTTAGGCCCAAAATATCACCGTTTTTTTGGTGATATTAAACAAAATTGGAAGCTACAGCTGGTGTGCACTTATATTTCCATTTTTTTCATCATCTGTGCCTCTGCAGGTACATATACTGCGACGAGATCGACCTGTGCGCTGACACGGTGCTCGCTACGCTCTACGCTGCCAAGAAATACATTGTGCCTCATCTGGCCCGGGCCTGCGTCAACTTCCTGGAGACCAGTCTGAGTGCTAAGAACGCTTGTGTGCTGCTGTCCCAGAGCTGCCTGTTCGAGGAGCCAGACCTGACGCAGCGCTGCTGGGAGGTGATCGACGCCCAGGCCGAGCTGGCGCTGCGCTCTGAGGGCTTCTGCGACATCGACACCCAGACGCTGGAGAGCATTCTACGGCGGGAGACGCTCAACGCCAAAGAGATGGTGGTGTTCGAGGCGGCCCTGAACTGGGCAGAGGCCGAGTGTCAGAGACAGGACCTGTCGCCCACCATTGAGAACAAGCGGCTGGTGCTGGGGAAGGCCATCTACCTGATCCGCATCCCCACCATGGCGCTGGAGGACTTCGCCAACGGAGCAGCGCAGTCAGGCGTGCTGACGCTCAACGAGACGAACGACATCTTCTTGTGGTACACCGCCTCCAAGAAGCCAGCACTCCTGTTCTGCACCAAACCCCGGAAAGGCCTGTCGCCACAGCGCTGCCACCGCTTCCAGTCCTGCGCCTACCGGAGCAACCAGTGGCGGTACCGCGGCCGCTGCGACAGCATCCAGTTTGCCGTGGACAAGCGCATCTTCATCGCCGGCTTCGGCCTGTACGGCTCCAGCTGCGGCTCGGCCGAGTACAGCGCCAAGATTGAGTTGAAACGTCAGGGCGTGCCCATGGCCCAGAGGATCATCAAGTACTTCTCAGACGGGTCCAGCAGCACCTTCCCAGTGTGGTTTGACTACCCGGTCCAGATCGAGCCGGACACCTTCTACACTGCCAGTGTGGTTCTGGACGGCAACGAGCTCAGCTACTTTGGACAAGAAGGCATGACAGAGGTGCAGTGTGGGAAGGTGACCTTCCAGTTCCAGTGCTCCTCAGACAGCACCAACGGAACAGGAGTTCAAGGAGGCCAGATCCCAGAGCTCATCTTCTACGCCTGAGCCAGGGGATCGGAGACGAGCTTACTTCTGACTCCGCTTCACGTCTGAGCCATAAAACATGAAGAGCCAGAATCCTTACACACCCAACATGGCAGCTAGTTCTGATGTAGAAGAGTGAACTCTTCTCAGCAGGTTGGTTCTGTCACACAAAATCTGTCTGAACGTTCCAGGAAAAAACTCCCAACTTGTTTGGAGTCGCATCTAAACCAACAGAAAGTTCAGAACGTGTTGGGGATCATTTTATGTGGCAGATTAATCTGCTGATAGCACCCATTTGCAGACTCTATTTTTAACATTTCTGTTTGAATTATAACTGAAGAACATGAAGGAAAAACCCCTCAGACATCCCATAATCCCATGTCTGAAACGACCAACTAACCCCTCAGTGTTCAGTTCCAGCTGATCCAGGATATTGTCAGTATTTTCATCTACAGAATTTCTTTCTGGGTGTAAACTTTTTCCATGATGACGCCTCGTCTGTGAGACGAGCATGGTGATCCTCAACAGCATCACTGATTGGGATAAATCGTTATGGTAACTTAGGAATCCCAGCCAAGTGCAGTCTGGCTGGGCAACAAATATTTCCATCTAAACTGCCACAGGAATCCGGATCAGCTCTGTAAAACCGGACCTTTAGTCAGGTCCACCTGTGCCTTAGAAACTGTTTTCAGTCCGGATCACATCATTAAATTAGATCCCTGTCTGTGATTGGTCATCAGGTCCTAGCCCCTCCCCTTTTAAATAAACTACCATCCTACTGCCCTCATTTCCACACATTGATCCATAAATAAATTCTGAGTCAGCATTTTCTGCCCAGTTATGGAGCCTGCTCATGGAGTTCTGGTGTCTGATTCTCTCCATCCGCCTCACTGATTAAAAACCCAGATTCTTATCCGCAGATCTGCTCTCCAAAAGCATCTTTAACTGATTTTCATCTAAATTTGGTTTAATAAACGCAAGAAAATGTGTCTCTTTGGATCTAATTCACTTCCCAAACATCCACAGCTGAGATTGTGTATTGAACTGTGACAAAGAGGATTAACCCCTTCATCAGCTGCAGACATTTTTAATATCCTGCAGTTAGAAACCAAATCCAACACCAGAATTTGTTTCCAGGTTTTTGAGATCTGCAGTGGCTTGTTGGGAATCTGCTTCCCAGTTCAGACTGAGATCCCCAGCGAACGTCTGGGAAGTGTAATGTACTGGCTGGAACATCTTTTTCACCAGATTTCCACAGGAACCAATGCACACCTGGAAGGAAACGGGTGTCAGTGGTTTGATTTTCCACTCCATGTAACTCATCATTTCCATTGGCAACACCATGCACTTCCTCTTTTTACCTCTGATCATGAAAAACCAGCTGTCAGATAAGTCATGTGACATGGCCTACCGTACAGGAAAACTCAGAAGGTTTTTAACATGGTGGCAGGACAATCTTCGAAACCTTCTAGTGCCACGATGGCGCTCCAGTCCAAAACATTCCTGCTGTCGAGTGAAGGACTTTAAACTTGGAAATGAAGACCATTTTATACTTATGTTGAAACCCTGATGTCTCCTTTTTAAAGGGACGTCATGCTCATCGTCCATATGTCTTTCTTTCTTTCTTTCTTTCTTTTTTTTTTTTCTTGTTGTTGATGCAGTTGTGTGACAATATTCCTCTGATGCATTTCATGTAAACTGTCCCCTGGTCCAACGGAACATTATAAGTGGTGGCCTTATCTAGTTGTCCTTGTTGTTGTGACAAGTTTGTAAATAAAAAGTTTAAACAAGTCTTCTGGGTTATCTGCTGAATGTCCAGCATCCAAAGTCATGTTTAATAATGGCTCATAGTCAGGGAGAGTTTTATTTATAAAGGTGGTCCAGGTTGGAATCATCGTGTTGAATCTTCCTGTTTGACAAAAATACGGGGGAAAAAAAGAAAAAAACTTTATTACTTTGTTGTTGTGGGTTGTTTTTCTCATCATTAATATAGCTTATTGCTAATCACGTTCTAATTATTCGGATGAATTTAATTTTATTGAAATTATCTTTTCCCAGGGCTTTGCTAGCACCCCTACAAAAGTTATATCAAAACTATGCATCACAGATGGGTGTGCTTGCTTTTTTGCGGTCCTTTGAGGACATTACTCATCATCCCAAACGGTGCTTTTATTTTCTATCAAACAAACCTGCAAATGCAGTTTGAAAGCCTCACTCAGAGCTGTCCATTCAGAGACATTGCAGTAAAAAAAAAGTGTCAGCTGCCAAGTATGGACCCACAGTGAGTAAATGGTTCATTCAAAGAGAAGAAAACATTTTTTGCAAAGTGGTTACATCTGTCTTGCATTGGACGTGAAGAAGCTTCTGACTGAACACCGTAATGTAGAGGACATAGATAATTAATATTTACATTTAGTTTAAGTTTAATTTTTAAATTAATGGCAAAATTTATTTTAGTATTACACCTTATTAAACATTTGATACATTCTAATACATTTTACCTTCACTTACAATTGGCTAAAAAGCTTTGATTTAATTTTTTATTAAAGGAAAATTATTTTTTATTTTAGCACTTAGCATCCTGTTTTATTATTTTTTGTTTTTATTTAAAATCAAATAAATGCGGGTGTGTACTGTTTGTTCCTCCGCTCTTGCCGTCCTACGCTTAAAGCCCTGGAAGTGACGCAGCTTTAGGGTTCAAAGTCCAAACATCCCGCAACTTGCAGGTTCTACCTCCGAGATGAACAGACTGAAGATCATTTCTGGACACTTGACTCCGGCTGGCTCCCCTGACCTGACGCCGGACTTGCGGTTCACGCTATGCGGGTCCGGGGCGCGAGGCGACTCTGGTTCCGGGGACGACGTGGTGGTGGTTCACGGCCGGAGGACGGCGATCGGGAAGGCGAAACGGGGGGCGTTTAAGGTCCGGTCTGCACCTCCGGTGTTTTTGACCTTAAGCTGATTTTGAACTGTCGGATTTTCACGAACAGGCATAAAAAATGTCGGGAAAGGTTTTTAAACACAATTTGACTCCGTAATTTATAGTCTTTCATCACAGAGATCGGATGGAAAAGTGAATTTGGACCAAAGGTGGTTTAATGGAAACTTAGTGGCATTTAGTTAAATCTTATTTTAAGAACAATTTTAATTCAGATTCCCTACAAATCTAGATGTCAAGGCTTTTCCTGTCACTCAGTTAAATCTGGTTAAGAAAGAATTACTGTACTAAACTCAAACATCTACATCAAAATCACTTAAAAAAAAACAAAACAAAAAAGACATCTCCCTGAGGTAAACGGGATAATTTGGAATGTTTGCAGAAAAATCACGGGGGTGGAAAGGACAGAAAAGAGGGTCCAACCAGCAGCAGAACACGAAGCCAAAGATACCTGCTGAGAAAGAAGAGAAACTCAAATAAATGACAACAGATACATGGAGGGTAGAGCAGAGAGAAGCCAAGTGATGATGATGACAATAATAATAATGATAATAATAATAATGCATTAGATTTATATTGTGCTTTTTTTTTATTGCTGGGCACTCAAAGCTCTCACAGTGGATCCATTATTCAGTAACTCCTCATTCATACTTGGGATCATGGGATGTCCCCTAGTAGCCCTGACTGTAAGATTTATCAGGAAGGAAAGTGTGAGGATAATCTGAAGGTAGAGGGTGTCTACTTCCCGAAACCATACAGGAGCTAGTCTACAAAGACCGGTCTATAACTGAAGTTTCTGCTTCCCATTCTACTTTTAGAACCTCTAGGAACCACCAGTAAACCTGCAGTCTGAGACTAAAGTGCTTATACACACACACACAAACACATTGGTATGTGTTTAGTAAACAATCAAACGATCAGTTGCAGATTTGAAGCTCTTGTCCATCTGCAGGACACCACACCTGACGAGCTGCTGAGTGCTGTGATGACAGCTGTGCTGGCAGATGTGGGGCTGCCACCTCAACAGCTGGGGGACATCTGTGTAGGTGAGATGATCTGTAGAGGTCCTCCTCATCATCATCATCATGTCTCCTTTCAGGTTTCAAATGAAACACTCGTCTCTGCAGCATTCATAATTGCAGACGGCAGAGCTGTAATTCTCAGGGTGACCTGAGGGAGGCAGCGTTGTATCACTGAAGATGAAGATGAGCCTGGTGATGTAGAGGAGCTTTATATTTGTTCACTAGATCATCAGATATAAGCTTCAGTCTGAAAAAATAAAAACATGTCTGCAATAAAACCCTGAAAGGTGTTCGGCTCAGTCCAGGTTGTGATGATTTGAACCTGGATCTGGATCCTGCAGATCTGGGTTAATCTGAGTTGGATTTTCCTCTGTGTGTTCAGGTAACGTCCTGCAGCCTGGGGCTGGAGCTCTGATGGCCCGGGTGGCCCACTTCCTCAGGTCTGTCTGTCCGTTTCCTTCATTAAAGATGAAAATCAGAGTCAAGTTCTGAATGATTTCTTTGCTGTCCAGTCACAGCGCTCCTAACTACTCCCTCATCTCCTCAGTGGTTTTCCAGAATCGGTTCCCGTCTACACCGTCAACAGACAATGTTCCTCTGGCCTGCAGGCGCTCCTCAACATCGCAGGTGAGATCCACCTCCTGATTCTTTCAGCTTATATGCAGCAGTCTCAGAGGGTTTGCGTTGTTTACAGGAAGCATAGGCGGTTTCTGTCCACTAAACTTGGAGGGTCCAACGCCTTTGGTCCAGGTTCTACAACCAGAACAACCTGGTCTCCAGTAAAATGTCAACATAATAACCTATAGATAATGTTTTAGTACAAAAAGTGGAAGTACCGTATTTTCCGGACTATATGTCACACTTTTTTTCATGGTATGGCTAATCCTGCGACTTATAGTCCAGTGCGGCTTATAAATGAAAATATATACAATTTAACATATTTTTAAGAGTCAATTAATGCTGACTGAGATGAACCAAGGATGTTTATCCTTCTTAATCATGATTTTTATGATCATTTACAGGCATTAACTTGGGAATCGGAGTAATAATAATAATAATAATAATAATAATACATTTTATTTAAAAAGCGCCTTTCAGAACACCCAAGGACACTGTACAAGGGAACAATTAAAAAATTGTGAGAACCCACACACTACAAACAGTTACAATAATCAAAGCAAAACAGAGGACAACACTGCAGTGGTGAGTGATAAGCTAGCTGCTATTGGACTGTCTAAACAAATGTGTTTTGAGTCTGGATATAAAAAGTGGAAGAGAGTGATTTGGGAATTTTTAGCAGTAACAAACTGGATATGAAAAATAAAAAATAATTTGCCCTATTTTAAAGAAATAAATACAACCTGTAGTCCAGTGCGACTACAGGTTTTCCTCTTCATGATGCATTTTTTAACTGATGCAACCATAGACTGTATATAATTACTGGACGTAGCTTCCGGTCTCTTCTGAATAGAGAAATGTGAAGCCAGGTGGGCGTGTCTTACCGTCGCCATCTTGCCGTGTCACGTACGTCGTCACTCCAGGAAAATACTAAAATGGGCACAGCGCGGCCGCAGGGCAAATGATTGACAGCTGACGTACTGTGGGCTAAACGCTAACTGAGCTAACACGAAACTAAGAGGAGCTAACAAAGATAAGCCCCCTAAGCGGCATGGTTAAGGTAAGACATGCTTAGACTTGCAATTCGCTGACTAAAAACCGCCGTTGTGCGACTCTGTAACAAACTGAGACCTTATTAAGAGCAAAGAAGGAGCTAACTAGGAGCCTCCGGTCGGCAGGCGGAGCTTCCAGTCTGTCGCATGTCAATCATAAGGACACGCCCTTAATTATGTGTAATTTGAAGAATAAATAACATCTAAACGAATGAGTTATAAAAAAATTCACCCCCCTCACAGTTGACATGAAGGTAAACTTGACCTAATAAACCTAAAATGATTTTTTGAACCAGGCTGTAAACCTGTTTATTTCTGCTGTGAAGTTGGCGTTTTTAACATGGGAGTCTATGGGGATTTGCTCGCTCTTGGAGCCAGCCCCTAGCGGATGAAGGGAGGATTACACTATTTACAACAAGGAAGAGAGCTTCACTGTTCTGAGGCGGAGTTTGCCCCTTGGATGCAACTTATACTCAGGAGGGACTTATAGTCCAGAAAATACGGTACATGATCACAATAATTATATTTAATGAATTTTCCTTTTAGAAAACATCATGAACTATAGTCTACATCTATATGTCTATAATAAATTATATACTGTAGGGACAGAACATAAGACAACAGCATACATTTACATCAAAAGTTTGCAGATTAAAAGTAGCATCTAGTTTCTAAAAAAGAGTCTTCACATGTGAAATAATCTCAGCAGCCATTTGTTTTCCACGTTGTGGGGACGTTGTGTTTGTAACCGTTGCTTCGGACTAGTTTTAAAGGTACAGTATGTAAAAAAAATCAAAGGTCAATGGCAGAAAAATGTGTTGTATAATTCAAAACTGTGTTTTTATTGATGTGTAATCTCTGCTCTAGAATAGCTGTTATATGTTTATTTTCTTGGAATGAGTCATTTATATCTACTTGCTGGGCGATGCACGTATGGAGGCTGCCATATTTGTTCCACCATTTTTTACTATGGTGTCCCTGAATGGACAAAACAATATGTGTGAAGTAAGAACCCTCTGAACTTTAAAACTGCTCTACCAGCTTTGTTTAAAGCAGCCTTTACCGATCTTGCATTTCAGAAAGCACAAGATTATTTGAATATAAACAGTCCCGCCTCACTCCTAAGACACACCCCTTCATTCCCTCCACCTCCCAATGCAGAAGCAAAGGTCTGACAGGCAGGTCTGTTGGACAATCCTAGAGGTGCACCCCACTTCAAGGATTGGTTGGAGTTTTCATTGAATATTTAGAGATTGGAATAATATTTTATTTTGATTAATGGTGGGTCTGTCTTGTATTTTAGAGTTCCATTACCTCATTCATAGCATTTTACCCTGTTAGAAAAATAGTGTAAGAATGCAACATTGGTAAGGGTTGCTTTAATGGGAGTTAGAGCACTGTTTGGGATCATTAATGCCCTAAAAGACATGAAAAATAATTACTCTTAGTACAGCCATAGCTACACCTGAGACCACTGAATCCACTCACACATGAAAACATCTTTATATCTGGGAGAATTTTGGCCACTAACGGCCACCGTACACTCACAACAATGCTTGGAATATGAAGTCATTTGAAAGAAAACATCTTTTCTTTCAAATATCCATCATCAGTAATTCTTACATACTGTACCTTTAAATGAGTATTTATTGATTTCCCTGATGGTTGCCAGTAGTTTATTCCAGGAACGTTTGCCTCTGAATGATGAAACCATTTCTTAGGACTTTGTTTTTGGTTTGGGAATATTACAGTTTCCTTTTGTCCTGGTGATCCAGCTGTTTTTTGTTTGTTTTAATTGTGCTTAATGGTGGAGATGGAGTCCTTTTAGTACTTCATAAATGAGATGTGTCCAAGAAATTCTGATGACTGTCAAAACTGAGAATGCTGTTTCATTATGACACAGTGGTGAAGATGACGAGGTTTTCTATCCACGATTGCTCTGATTTTTATTTTGAAACCTGATTGGTTGTGGTTGCATTTGTATGTGGCCAGGTTGTATAACAGGCAGTTAAATGAGAAAATAACCCACCGTTATAGCGTAATATGGCAGAGATGCTCGTATTGGTGGAAGTTAAATAAGTTAGACTTAATTGTGTTTGTGACTTTCTTTGTATGTTAGTTAAGTATTAAGCAGGAATTAAAAAACCCACCAAGGTGTTTAAAATGTCTCACCACGTTAAAACTCTTGTCACCATGACTTGACCCAGTGCCTTCAACTCTTTTCTGACCAGATAATGAAAGAAGCCTAGACCATAAACTCTGTTACTGTTTGCAGGATCCATCAGGAGCAGATCCATTGACCTCGGACTTGCCTGCGGGTCAGTTCCTCTCACATCAGATGGAAAGCAAGTATGATATGAAGGAAACGTGTAAACTGCTTTTTGTCATTGCATGTGTGTGTTTAGTGTGGAGAGCATGTCGCTGCGATCCATCGGTAACCCTGGAGATTTGAGCTCCAGACTTACAGACAACGACAAGGCCAGAGACTGCATCATTCCGATGGGGTGAGGTCATCACACACACACACACTCACACATTCTGGTACATAACACTTAGTAAGTCCTTTAACGCAGTACTTGCTCAGTTGATGTTTTTGCTACAATGGTGGGACTTTTACCCATTTTTTAAAAATGTAGCAGTGTTTTTTTTTGCTGGAAATATTGAATTAAATTAACTTAATTTGGATTACTGGGCAAATCTGCCTTTGTATTTTTTTTTAAGAAAAAAAGATGACATCATGTTGATGATTCACTGATACAGAATAAGAAGTGAAGAAACAATTGCATACCTTAATACAGGGTTCTGACCAAGTCTGGAAAAGTCTGAAAAAATTCAAACAGATCACTTGTTTGCTTATTTTATGTATACTGAGTAAAAACAAACAAAAGAAAAAAAAAACACATAATGGAAATGAAAATATTTCTAATCATATTATTTATTAGTTATTATGTACGAAGTGAAATGATGACCAGCAGCTGCTTTATTTCCTCCTCAGGCTGAAATACGAACATATGACCAGAATATTAAAATATCTTCAGAACTGAATTTCAATCATTTTGATCAATTTTCATATTAAATGTTAGTTTGATGCCTAAATAAGAATGAGCTTAAAAGCTGTCTGAATATGAGAATGAAGGTGTTTCTGACATCAAACTGATCTCGGTTCACTTCTGACTGCAGATGCTTCTTCACTTTAACTGAACTCTGATTGGTCAGAGTTGGAGAAATATAATTATAAAACTGGCTTAAATTTGTTTTTAAACTAATATTGCTCATGATTCATCCTTTTATTCTAAAATGAAACAAGTTCTCTCCAGAATCCTGATTCCTGATCCGGTCTCTAAACTTTCACATCAGCTTTTAAACATTCAGCTTCAACACTTACAGTAAAATCACGATTTCCTTCAGTTTCATGCAACATCTTCGGATGGTTGTGATTATGTAACTGTGTTTATTTATTTGTGTTAATATTAGTTTTCTTTATGTTTGTGTGGATTTGCAGCATCACCTCGGAGAACGTTGCAGAGCAGTTTGGAGTTTCCAGAGAAAAGCAGGATGCCTTCGCTCTCAGCTCACAGCAGAAGTAAGTACTTCTGCTTCTGTTTATGATGAGCAGATTTAAACTAAGTAGTGCATCCGTTTCTGGTTTGATCAGAACCACTGATCACCTCTTCTGTGATTAAACTGTGTTAAATAACAATTTAAAGGCTGATATAATAAGTTAATAGAGCATTAATGTACTTTATTGTTTCAGTTGAGTTGACAGGAAACAGAATTTTTGTACAAACATATAAAACTAAAGAACCAGACCCTTCAGGTTCCGGCAGAATATGGAATATTAAATATGGATATGAAGGAATTTTATTCCTAAAACTTTGTCAAAATGAGAAATGAAAACAAACATGCGGGCTGAACATTAATGTAACATGCTCATGTCCTCAGAGCGGCTCGGGCTCAGAGTTCGGGTCGGTTTGACCAGGAGATCGTACCCGTCACCGTGACGATGGTGGATGGTGATGGTCGTGAGCAGCAGGTGATGGTGAGTAAAGACGATGGAGTCAGATCCGGGACGACGATGGAGGGACTCTCCAAACTGAGACCGGCCTTCAAACCCGACGGCAGCACCACAGCAGGTCAGAACCCGACCAGAACCACAGAGCTAGTCCCTGATCAGCAGTAACATTCACACACCTGTGCCATAGGTAACTCCAGCCAGGTGAGTGACGGGGCAGCGGCTGTGCTGATTGGCCGCAGGTCTGCAGTGGAAGCTTTGGGTCTGCCGGTACTGGGGGTTCTGAGGGGCAGTGCTGTGGTCGGGGTCCCTCCTGATGTAATGGGGATTGGGCCAGCCGTGGCCATCCCTGCAGCTCTGCAGCAGGCCGGTAAGATAACAGAGTAACTAAGCACTTATAGTCAGATACTTTAAACTGATGCTTCAGTTTAAGCACCAACTGTTTGCTTTTTGTCCCTTTTGAGGACAATTTTTTTTTTTTTAATTCTACATTTTTTTAGTACCGATATCAATTTACTCAACAGTTACAAATTTTTAAAGATCTATGAAATAATTTTGTCAAAATAATTTTTTGTTTTTCTGAATCAAAGATACTTCCAAGTTCCTGCAGGAAGAAAAGACAGAATTAAAAGCTACTTAGCAATTTTTACCTCTCAGTTTCTTCATGACCAGGCCTATTTATCTGCCTCATGTCTGAAATGACAAACCCAAAATAAATGTATATCTCCACAACTACAAGGCTGTATGTACAATCTTGGTTTCTACAGAAAGCTGAGACGTGAGATTACTACAGAAGTGTCAGAATATGATATGTATGAGAATGCAGAATATTTGCAGTAAAATCCATCTGCTCTTTAACCCGAGTTGTCTTTTCAAACATGTTGCTTCCTCGCATCCCGGCCACATTCAGATATTGAGAAATGTTGCAAATATATCAGTTGTCACATCTGCAGCGACAGCCATCCTTTCCGGGATATCTATGATCCTTTCATCCTCAGCCCGGTCCCAATACCCGTACTTCCACCCTTGCGCCCCTAGAATGTGTGTTCCCGTTCAAGGGTTCAATGGGGGAAGTGTGTCCCATTTCTCCAGAGTGGACGTTGGCCCCACCACCTGTGCGCCCTCCATCAACCCTTCAGCGAATTCAGCATCCTCTCTGACTTCGCTGAAGAATATTGCCCACAATTCATTGCTGCGTGTGACATTTTGAACCATGAAGGCAGAAAATGACCATGTTTGGTGATTGCACTCCTGCCTGTGGTGAAAAAAAATCTTTTCAAATGTAAACATTGAAATGTTTAATCTTTTACCAAGCTGTAGGAGAAATAATTATCAAAGTTTGCCCCGTTACTTCGAAATATGCTTTGAATATTAAAATTCAAAGCATTTGAATAATAAAAGTTATCAGTTTACTGATAAAAGTGCTATATTTAATTTTAATCTAAACTTTATTTACACAGGTAAGTCCCATTGAGATGCAGCGTCTTTGGCATGAGAAAGCTGTTTACCTCGTAGATGGTTTGCCTGATAAACATGTTTTTTTATGGAAATTGTGGACATTCTGTGCCAACAGTCACAGAGCAGCCAATTAAATCTTTATTAAACATTTAGTTTAGTTTTTTTTTTTTTACATTCTATTTATCTTTGTATGGTTGAAATTATACAACCAACTTACATTGTTCAGTAATTCATTTATTTATTAATTAAACACGTGTGAATTTTATAACATATTTTACAGGAACAGATGGAATTAACTTGATTCAGTTTAGGTCTGAAAATGACGTGTCTTCATTGGGCACAGAAATGAAGCGGAGTTTGGAAACAATTAAATAAAATGACGCTCAGGTGCAAGATGGAGGAATCATCACTGTCCCAATTCTGCTGTGTTCCTGCATTTGCAGCCTGCACACTCCAACCCAGAGTATGCACTTCTACCAACTGCACACTTCATACAGGACTGTAGGGCTTAGTGCAGGTATTGGTCAGAGTCTGTCCTGCTGGAGGATGATGATGATTATGATGGTTTGTCCTTCCTCAGGTCTCACTGTGGACGACATCGATGTGTTTGAGATCAATGAGGCCTTCGCCAGTCAGGTGAGTTTGGGTTGAAGGTGGTGTTGGTTCTGTTCTGTTTACGAGTCGGGTTAAAGGACCAGTAAACTTCTCTGCTGTCCAGGCGGTGTACTGTGTGGAGAAACTGGGCATTCCAATGGAAAAGGTGAATCCAAACGGTGGCGCCATCGCTCTGGGTCATCCTCTGGGCTGCACCGGGGCCCGACAGGTGGTGACGCTGCTCAGTGAGCTCCGGCGCAGAGGCAGGAGGTTGGTGCAGAAGGCTCCTCCTGATTTGTTGCAGAGGTTTGTTTGAAACGTGCTCTCAGTCCGGTTCTCTGCTGCTCTCTGCAGGGCGTTTGGAGTCGTCTCCATGTGCATCGGGACCGGGATGGGAGCTGCTGCTGTGTTTGAGTATCCTGGACAGTAGCGGACAAATCCAGACCCACTCAATGTGATTAACGACTGCTGCTTCCAACTTAAACATGAGATCAGTAATTAATACCTGAAGTGGTCTGGTGAGGAACGTCTCTGATCAGAACCACTCTAAGTGCCTTTTATTAGAATTCCAGTTTAAAGGATTAACTTCAGGTGATTTCATCAGTTTACATCAGCCGTTTCTCCACATCCCGTTGTTGAGTCACCACTGGAAAGAGAACGGTGGATGATTTGGGATACAGCTGATGCTGAACTCAAACGCCAGATAAAAAGAATCAGTAACTACGGCTGGGTGATATGACCTAAAATCAATATCACGATATATTGAGCTGTTCAACTTGGTAACAATAAATGGATGATAACTCCTTACAGACTGGACGGGGTTGAGTCATGTGACAACAGATGGTACATGAAGCTCAGCGTCTAAAAGAACACAGTCGACCTATAAGCAGCCAAAAACAACCTCTTTTAATTTTATTAAAATACCGAATATATCAACACCGGCAAAATGACCTTGCTCATAGTTGTAAATTTCGGTTCATCACCCAGCCCTACTGAGGATCGAATCGTCCTTTTTAATTCCTGAGGGATTAACCTGCCATCAGCTAAATGTTGCTTCCTTCATCAGGTCCAACGAAAGAAGTTCTGTTTGACATCTTTAAACTAACATCAGAATTTATCCTCCATTAAACCTGATCAGATCATAATGTTGGTAAAAAAAAAAAACTTTGTAATAAAATTAAAAACAAACTTTATTCCACCTCATGTTTCCAGTGATGTCACGAAAGATTTTGAAGAAAATATTTTTATTTACATGATTTTAAGGCCCAGTTTAATTTCTGTCCATCTACTTTCTGTACTTGGTTCATTCAGGTCAGGGTTGTGGGGGCGGAGCCTATCCCAGGTGATACCTGGACAGGTCACTGGATCAAAATGGAGACACGGCTGAGATGAAGCAGGTATAGAAAATGGATGGATAAGGCAGTAAAACCAGTTCTGGACCTGAATTTGGTTTGTTAGTAAAACCAAAGTTTAAACAACCCTCAGAGGTCTGGATCCAAGCGTTTGGCTGAAGCAAAGCAGACGAAGCCAAACAAGCCCAACATGTTGGTCTGCTTTCGATTCCGCAGGCAGTTGGAAAAGTTCCTGGTTTCTGGACCCAGAACGGTTCTGTTGGTCCCAGTGTGGAACCCAACTGAGCTGTCAGGGGCTGCAAGACGTTTTTAACCAATCGACTCAACAGAACATCTGGAACTTGAGGATTTACCTGTAAACCATGTGGAAGTCTTGTGATTGCTGGATCTCACTGTAGCTCTGACATGTTGGACATAAATCTGTCTCTCAGGATCAATGTTGTTGACATCTCCTCTGATTGATTCACCTGATCACTCCAATCAGCTGATCAATGGAACAGAAATATTTACTTCACTGTTTGATTATTAATGAAATTTTGAATAAACGTCTTGTACTGTTTCCTTCAGATAAATGTCATCCATCATGTCTCCTGATTTGCAGCTCCAGGACTCAGTTTGAAACTGGGGACGTTCCTGGAGCTGGGGTTTATTCCGTAGAAACATGACAGCCAGCAGGAAGTAGATCCTGCATCATCTGGACCAGATGAACAGTCCTACAGCAGCTTCTGCTTCTTCCGAGCCTGAAACTGCTCTGTTTTGTTCTTGATGGACTTGACGAGCAGCGACAGACTCGGATCCATCGTTCTCTTTGCAGTTGGAGCTTCTGAGTCGTTTTCCTGCTTCATCCTTGCAGCTGTAGACTCTTCCTGTGTGGGCGGGGCTCGCTGGGAGCTGAGTGTGTCCTCCACATGGCGCTGCTGCTCCTCTCGGCGCCGCTGCTTCTCGGCCAGGATGCTCTCCGTGGCTTTGGTCTTCTTGTAGCTGGGGTGGGATGGGTCCAGGTTGAAGAGGTGGGAGGTAAACATGGCCTGGAAACGAGGGTCTTTGACGTCCACCTGTACACAAAGAGAGGTGGGTTACCGGGTTTGTCAGAACTCAGAAGGTTCAGGTCACATGGTGTTGGACTGCAGGAGGTAAACCTTAAATAAACCAAAACTGCATGAATCAAGGATCCGATTTAGTTTGAGGAAACCTGATAAATGTTACCATTAAAGGGTTCTTGCACGTTTCAGCAAGTTAAATTTAAAGGTGTCATAACCTGCTGTTTTACATACACAATCCTTCTTAAATTATCTTCAAATTAATTTTTAGTTATTGTCGGGTGGGACGAAAATTGAATGAGCTCATTTTAACCTCTTTTTATCCCCAACTATTGTTTGTCACGAGAATACGTACGAGAGTCAGACCTGTCTGTAAGCGCGTTCATGAGGCAAACGTCAAAGCCAAAACAAAGTTTTATCAGGACAGAGCAGGTGAAGGAAATGATGTCCCAACAGAGAAAAACGTGATAAAAACGTAACGGTGCAGTTGATAGAGAGGATCCGCGGAGTAAAAGGGCTGGACTCTGATGAATATAAGGAGCGGACGTCTGACGTGAAGTTAACCAAACAGTGTTAGCTTCTGTAGCTACATTAGCAGCTTGTCCGCTTGTCAACCACCGTTTACTCTTACACAAAAGATAATAAGTTACACAAGCAGCAACACTTACCGACAGCACATCCTCACTGATAAATATAATCCACTGAAAACGGCTGAATTTCTACCGAGGCAACTCAGCACGGCATTCTCCCCCCTCCTCCTCCTCCTTGTCGCCGGCGTCCTTTCTGACAAAGCTGGTCTACTCCGTGGCAGGTAATCAGCTGCTTTCAGGTGGTGCTAAAGAGGCTAGTTTAGCAGCTAGCAGCCTCTCTCGTTCACGTCATTCGGAGAAAGAAATCCAAACCGCGTACTGTGGAGAGCGCGTGCTTGTGGCCGATTCTGGTGAGAAGAGAGCGCCCGCACTCAAAGACTAAGTCACTTTCACTTCCCGGAGTTTCTGGCACTTTATAACTTAGGTCCTGTTCCAATACACGTTTTAACGTGAAAAAGTGGGATTTCCGGGTGATGACTCCTTTAAGACCTTTATGAATTACATTTAAGAAAACGTGATATATTACCACAAACATTAAAATAATCTCAGAAATTTAAAACCTTTTTTTAGTAATTAAACAGGAAAAAATTTTAAAAAAATTTCCTCGCTATAAAAACCGAAAATTCAGAACTAAAAATGGCTGGGTTTCCATTACACCTGGAATTGCGCAAAACCTAAATATTGCAGCCTCACAGTAAGAAAGTTGATGGTTCGATTCCCGGCTGGGGAGGGGGTTCTAACAATTCCAACTGTGGCCTTCCTGTGTGGAATTTGCATGTTCTCCCCGTGTATGCATGGGTTTTCTCCGGATACTCCGGCTTCCTCCCACCATCCAAAGACATGCATGTTAGGTTAATTGTTTACTCTAAATTGTCCCTAGGAATGAATGTGAGCGTGAATGGTTGTCTGTCTCTCTGTGTTGGTCCTGCGACAGACTGGCGACCTGTCCAGGGTGTACCCCGCCTCTTGCCTGATAATAGCTTGGATAGGCTCCAGCAACCCCCGCGACCCTGAACTGGATAAGTGGTACAGAAAATGACAGACTGACTGATCACAAAAATTTTTTTACGCTTCTATGAGGCATAAATTCAGATGTTTTGATAAAGCAGTTTTTCGCATAAGTGTAATGGAAACACTTTCGCAATTACACGCCATCAGGTGTGATGCAGGGGGGTTAAAATCCAGTTATTCCTTCTTAATTATGATGAATATGATCATTTACAAGCATTAACTGTGAATTCGGAGTGATTGGGGAAGTTTTATCAGTCACATATATGAAAAATGGCTCAGATTTAAACATTTTTAGACTTTTTATGACCCTGCAAGAACGCTGCCATTATTATCAAAAACATTGACACCACCTTTTGGGTGTAGATAAGTTTTTACCTGAAGTGGTTCTGATTCTGGATCTGAAAATTTTAACTGGTTCTGAGAGGGTTCTATATAGACCATTTAGAACAAGCTCTAGCAGCAGTCCTGAACCAGTGCTGGAATCACTTTGGTTGAACGGTATAGCTATGGATCCTGGAATTGACACTGAACCATTTCCAGGTAACCGTCAGAAACTGAAGGTCTCACCTGGAAGTCGTCGTCCTCCAGCGGCTCTTCTCCCTTCTTCAGCAGCTTCTTCCTCTTCTTCTTGCTCAGGTTCTGCTGCTCCACGATCTTGTCATAGTTGAAGTGTTTGTGTTTGGCTTCGTCAGCGTCATCCTCCATCAGCAGCATCATCTCGGCCTAGAAAACAAACAAACAAACAAACATGAGGCTCTGCTGGCCTCAGCTGTGAGCGGATCAGCTGAAAGTCATTCCTGACCTTCTGTTTCTCCAGCTCCTCCTCTTCTGCTGCTGTACGCTTCTCTTCCTGCAGCTTCTTCTTCTTCTTGTCTTTCTGTTTCTTCTTCGGGTCTGAAACATCAGAGGACACAAACCTTCAGACTCCAGGCCCTGTCTGGATTTACAGCTTCATAAATTCAGACACTTATTACAGAGATAAACTACAGTTTTCCCCAAACTTGTCCTCATCATGAGGACAGATCCAACTCATCCAGGTTCCACATTCAAAACAGTCTGGTCTCCTGCAGGTCGGAGCAGTAAAATAACCTAAAATAAAAACGCCACATTTTTTTTTTGTTTGGCAACCTGTCCAGGGTGTACCTGCCTCTCGCCTGATGATTGCTGGGATGGGCTCCTGCAACCCTGAATTAGACTAAGTGGGACAGAAAATGAATGAATGAATCATTCATTATTTATTTATTAACAAGCGATTTTATGAACTAAACCACCAGTCATTAGTAAACAGTCCACTTATGCTGACTAAATTAGTCAGATTCCAGTTTGGTTTAAAAAAAAAAATTATTTTTGTCATTTATAAATTTATTGATAATTAATTTTCTCCTTTAATACATAAAGATCTTTATGTTCTATTTAATACTGTCAGTTTGCTCCACTTCTTTAAAAACTCTGTATAAACCCATGTGTTGCCACGGCAACAAATTAGCAGGTTGACAGTTGTGTTTGTGACAAGACAGACACATGAACATAAAAAGCTGATAGGAAGATGGAGTGGGATGAAGCTTACCTGCAGTTCCAAGTTCCTCTGCAAAGAACGGGTCGCTGAGGTCGACGTCAGGAGGAAGCTCATCATCACTGAACTCTTCATCAGCCGCTTCCTGAAAGACGACACGTCATTAAACGGGGTCAGCAGAGATGACCAAAAAGAAAACATGAGACTCTTTTTGTTCATGGAAACAAAATATTTAGTGAACAACAGAAAATATTTGCTGTCAATTTATTTTACATTTACAATCAACAATTCTAGCTAATCTCTGTAGCTGAAGGTAAACTCTGACATTTTTCTGCCTTCAATCATATTCATCCTCTACTGATCTGCACATATACACCTGTAGATGTCTGCTGGTCGTTTAGAACAACCTTTTAACACGGATGAATATCATAAGATTATTTTTTTAACAGAACCCACAATATTTATTAGACCAAAAGTAAAGAGAAAACTAAATGTTAAAATGTGATATTTCTTAAATGTTAAGTAACAAGAAGTCTGCTTTCAGAGAGAACAGCTATGTCACAATCCAGGGCTGAAAAACTTTTTTTCTTCTCTGAAATAACTTAAGAAAATAACACTGGTTAAATAAATCTGGTTAAAAGCCAGATGACCCAGCTGCACTTAAACGCAGCATGTACATGCACGTCAAGTCGTGTGCGCACAGGAAACTTTTTTAAATCACATCTCTGAGAGCGAAGGTTTATATCTGTGAAATATGACCATTGGTGCAGTTTGCCATGTGTGCACGTTGAAAATTATTTCATGCGTTCACATTTTTTAATATTTCTGTGGATAACAAAATGTAATAAAAGTCTCTGTAATTGATTACATTTAGTTGGACGCTGTAGGAAGACTGAGTCTGTGGATTTTTACCCTTCCTCTCAATTTCATTTTCATCATTTTCATCTGATTTAAGTCCAAAACAAACCTGTGATGTCCCAACCTGGTTACAATCAATTTTCTTCTTCTTTTTCTTCTTCTTCTCCTTCTTCTTCTCCAGATATTCTTCCCACGGTGTCAGCTTGTCTTTCCCCTCCAGCTTCTTCTTTACCAGCTGCTCCGTTGTTTCCTTCAGACCTGAATATGGAGAAAATTCACTTGATAAACCGACCATTTATACAGCTGAAGATTTCAACACACCTGCAAATGAGAAAAAGACGAGCTGCTCCACCGAAACGATTAGTTGAGTTAATAAATCAGAAAAACTTCACAATTACACTGATAAACAGAATCTTTTATCTACAAAAACACATTTCATGCTGAATTATTTAAGCCTATGACATCCTACACAAGAAGTGAGAACTTTCTTCTTGTTCTCAAGGCCGCAAGAACAAACTGACGTCAATTTGTTCTTGCCGACATGGTCAGGAATGTTTGGCGGTTTGTTCTAGACGCAGGAGCGGAGCACAAATTTGTTCTTGTGGGCCTCCAGGATGTATTGTGTAATTGACTGGACATTTGAGGTGGGCGGGGTTAACGCAGAAAAGCATGAAGTGGAAAAATGTCACTTCTGCATTTCCACCAGTGTGAGGTTAAACTGGTAGTTCTAATGAACAGCTGATTGAGGTGGTGAGAAATGATGGTGGGAATGATGCTACTTAGCAGTGAGCATGATGCTGGGACCAGTAGTGGGAATGATGTTTCCCAGAGAATGATAAAATTCTGGACAGTTCCTACTGGGAACTTCCCTGATGGTTTGGCTAAACAAACCATTTAATGTGTCAGGTGACGATTAAATATGGAAGTTCATGTTTAAAACATTGTGTGAATGTGACAAAAATAAAAGAAAACAGGAGCCAGTTACAGACGTCTCCTCTTACCTGGAACCCAGGTGATCTCCATCTCCATGTCCTTGTCCTCCTGCAGCTTCTTCTCCTTCTCCTGGATGCCTTTTAGCAGCTCCCTGTACTTGAAGATCTGCTTCTCACTTTTCTTCGTCTTCATCTTCTTCTCTTCTTCCTCAGGTGGTTTCTCCTGCACCTCCCTGACATGTTCTTCTGTCCAACACAAATGCAGCACAACACCTCAGCGTGGTTCACATCACCACCGCAGCTGAAGCTAAAATGTCAGAACAGCTTCGCATTTCTCACCTTCGGCTCCACTCTCCTGCTCTTCACCATCCTCTTCCTCACTGGATGAGGCCAGGTAAGCTTTAAAGTCCATGTCCAGCAGCTCGTTTTTGTTGAACTTTCTGTTCATGGCTGTCACGCGCTCGTGGTCCGTTTCATCCCACGTCAGCTGCACCTGATTGGTTCAACACAGACGCATCAGTTCTCCGTTTTCACACTAAATGCTCTCAGTCCTGAAATCAGATTAAGCTTTTATCACCACACTGCAGCAGAACAATAAAAACAAATAAGTTTTCTATTTGAGTATCAATCACTTTCACTGTAACAGAAGCCTGGTTCAGATCTCTACTCTGACTCCTCCACATGAACATGAACTGACCCTCGGTCTGAACCCACAGTGATGGCAACGTCATTTAGTCTTTAAGCTCAATCTAAATAATGAAGTTATTAATGCAGAGGCTGAAAAAAACTAAGATCATTTATAAAAAGGTTCATTTCAGAGCTGCAGTCATTTAACAAGCTTCAGTTTGAAAACACTCCCTGGCTGCTGCTGTGTCTTAGAGTGACCATCAGATGGAGCTCAAGAGCAGAGTCGGCATGAAGCCTGTTAACATGCACACTAAAAGTCTGATCATTATCTCCTTTCTGGAGTCATCAAATTATTTGAATAATCATGTAAACAGCACAATCTGATATCCTTTTTCAGTCAGTGGTAGTTAGACTAACACCTAGATTTCTCCTTAGTGATCTCTTGCATGGCTGTAAGTTTAAATCTTTTCATTCTTTCACATCTGCAGGTGTAACAAAGTAAAAAAAAACGAAGTCATAATGTGAACAGAAAGCCGATCACACAGAGACCCAGGGCAAATGCTTTCCATTTCATTTTCTCCTAACAGAGTGTAAACGAAGGACAGCAGCAGTGTGTGTACACTAGTTCCCACGTTAGGACAGCTAACGCTAAAGGCTCATTTAGACTCCCTTCATGTCCATTTCAAACATCAGTGTTCTCATACTTTCATACATCCTCATTGATGTCATTTGTAAGTACATCCACCGGGGGACTTTGCAGAGATACTATGTCAGTTTCAGACAATAACAAACATGGTGTTGGTGAAGGAGATCATGGTTATGTTCATTCTCAGAAAGAGACATATGAAGAGAGGCAGATGGCAGTGGTCTGCTTCTTATTTGTTCCTCTCTCTCGTCACACATCAGCTATACTGCTCAACACTGCCCCCATGGTTCTGTTGGGCGACACATCCAAAAGCTCTCAGAAAACAGACCCAAGTTTTTAATTCACTGCTCCACTGGATTGAAACACTCTTGTGTTGGCCAGGTAACCCCACCACCAAACCCCCAACGCAAGCTACGTGAGCCGGTTCTTCACTCTGGCCCAGCAATAAAGTAGTGCCAGGTCTGGAACCAGTTTTGAGAGCCAGGAGGCTGTGCTAAAGGCGTGGAAAGCCAAAGAACTGTTTTTCTCAGGCTCAGTGGTCTCCCATGTTTTTTTAAAGAAAAGGCAAACGGTTATCTTACCTAAATCAAGCCTGACTTATTTCAGGAGCAAAATGTGAAATGTGAAAACACTGGCTGTTTTAAATCAAATCTAAAAACCCACTTTATTGGCTTGGCTTCTCACCATGAGAATTTGCTCTCTTTTAGTTGTTTTAGTTTGTTCTTTAATGGTTTCAAAAGTAATTTTAAACCCACTTTTACCACTGGCTTTTACCCAGCACAAGACCTTGCTTTGTTTTAGTTGTTTTTATTCGATATTTGCATGGTTTTTGGTTCTGCCATGTTCAGCACTTCATGTTAGCTGTAGGCATGTGCCCGTTTCCGGTTTCAAGGTATACACCGTATAAAAATGTAGCGGTATGTTAACCATTACATTTTCCATCATACCTTCATACGTTGACTGCGGTATGAACTTCATTCCATCTTATAAAACACAGAGAGAGAGCGCAGGTCAGGTGTACACCGCCTGTCCTGATGCACACTCCCAGGTGGTGACAGTAAATTCACTTCGCTTGCCAATGCCAACACAATTAAACATCACAGGAAGTTCCAATTCCAATAAAGTTCCAATAAAGGGCATTGTTCAACCAAAATAAGTTGTTTTTTTATTTACCCAGACACTTAAAAACAATATTCAATAGCGTAGTCATGATACCGTGAAATCATGATATTTTAGCTCAAGGTTATACCATCAGAATTTCATACTGGCACATACCTATTTAGCTGTGGCTGCTTCAAAGTGCTATATAAATAAAGGTGTATTGTATTGTATATTGTATTGTATTGGAAGGGGTGAACTCTGTATTCACACAAGCACTCCTTTTTTTTTTCAACTTGCACCAATGTGCCAGTAAAAAGCTTGCACTGTACAGCCCTGATAACGTCATGCTAGGGCGGGGCATATTTCTGTTTTATCTTGTGATGTGTGGACGTTTGTGTAGATGCACTCATGCTGGCATTTCAAAGGAATCCACACTGACAACTATAGTGCAGCAAAAAAAAGCCGGATAGGATAAGTGGTTAGGATAAACAGGATAAACTACTTTCCAGTGTTTCACGGGAAAAAGAACAAACCTGTTTGTGCAGCTGCGTTTAAATTTGTGGAAAGAGGACAAAAACTTCTCAACACCACTGGTGAGTACAGATGATCCCGTTTTAGGATATGTTGTCTCTTCTAGTTTGGTTCATTTGCTCTGGATCGTTACAGAACTTATACTTGGTTTCCTTTAATCAGTATTTTCTTTCATCAAACCAATAGATATCTGGTCAAACAGTATAGATAAAGTCACATCCTGATCAGGCACCACACCTATTATCCGATTTGACAGAACCTCTAAACTCTTGAAAATAAATCAATTAAAAATCAAGCTCTACGTGGGGATGAATGAACTCATTGAATTTGAGTCAGTACTGCAGCAGATGTTTGGAAGTAAGCTGATCGTGCTAATCGATTTCTGAAGTCATTTCTGCCAGAAGTGACAAAGTGATCTTGTTTTTCCGAATAACTAGCTTGTTATTTTCAGAGGACCCCAAGATACCAGATTTCAATTATTTCAATTTTGGCTGCGCCCAGTACCATTGATTTTTTTTTTTTTACTTCTTTATATTGGATTATAGTTTCAAGTGTAAACAGCACCCTGTTAATAATTACACTGTTACGGTGGGCTTGTTTGAGAAAAGTCGCATCATTATGTGTGGTTTATAAATCATTATCACCTAAATTGGCTGCGGTTTTCATGGTGCACTGTTACAATGGGTTTGCTATTTTCTAGTTTTATACTGCAGTTGTAGATGCCCACAAATTGGTTGTTCTCTCAGAGCTAGGGCAGCTGGAATGCTAACTACCTGGTGATAATATCATGAATTCGTGGCCAATCAGAATTACGAAACAACTGGAATGCACCATGAAACCTGCCATTTAATTCAAGTAGTTTGTCAGTTTCTTAGATGCACACCTACCTTTGGTTGCAAACTTTTTTAAAACTAAACGTGTAAATAACCCAAATAAGAATTCTCTGGACTTTAAGACCTAAAATAAACCGTAAAGTTTCATAGCAGAAAAGTTGATATTCTTTGATTTTAAAATGTTTAATCTGGACACAGTGTATGTTTGTTAGACTGCAGAGTAAATCTTAAGCAGATTAGATTACTAAGATAATGGAGATAACTGGAATAGTATTCACAGGAATGTTCGCTCATAGCTTGTGTTTTCCTTTTTCAAGCTGATGGGTGGGATGGCAAATCTGTTCTCTCTTGTCCTGAAGGACTTAAAAACCGGCTCTTTTACATCGGACGTAATGAGACTTCATGGACATCTGTCTGATTCTTTTTGTAACGGTTAATAAATATCTGTTTAACAATTTCAAGCTTACTATCTTTATTTCAGATTTCCACCACAGTTGTTGCAACTGTTCTTTACATTTTCTTCTGTTTTTTTCTGCTTTATGATACTTTGGTTGTTCATTTGTCCACATTATACAATATACTACAGCAAGGATATTTTTATGTTCAGTTTGAACTGTGCCCAGCTTATCATATTTACAGCTTCAAGAGAAACCATAAAACCTGATTCTTAGTTCCACCCATTTCACCTCACATCAACTCTGTTGCATCAAAAACATGATCATTTAGCCACAAACCCACAGTGTGATGAAAGCAGCTGTAGTTTTTGCACAGTGTCAGGTTTCATCACAGCAGTGAAGAGTTTAGTGTAGCTCTACCGGTCTGGTGGTATAATGACAAGTTAGAATAGAGTTTGGCTGCAGTCAGCTGTCTAAACTTGTTTGGATTTTAGCAGCTTTTTTTTCCCCATTCTGACCCTGACTGTGTGTGATTGCTATGAGGCCGTGCAAGATATCAAATTTGGATTTCAATTTTGATTTTGGCTTCGAACAATCACAAAAACAGCAACAGACAAAGAAAAAAACAACCAAAAAAAGAAGGCATTATTAAAATAATTTTGTTACCGTGCTCTGCTATTTTGTCATGTTTACTTGTTTATTTATTCTTTTGTTTTTTAAATCTATTTAAAATATTCATTTACTTGTTTATTTGTCAGTAGATCAGCAGTTTCTGGAATACTCAGAACAGCAACCATGCCATGTTCAGTAACAAACCAAAATGTAAAAATGGATGAGCATTTACCGAGTATCTGAACAAGCAGGATACTTCTAAATACGCCAGATTTAGCTAATCATTTCTTTTGAATTAAAAATCAATGTCATTATTTTCATAAATTTTTTGTTTATTGTTACTTTTGTCAATTTCAACTTATTTCACTGGCAGCTGTTTTTTCAGTCTTTAATGGGACTGTATGTAAACTTTGAAGCACTTTACACAAAACTGCTGATTGGTGCACAGGCACGAAGAACAGTCAGGACCTGTTCCCCCACTGAAGGTTGAGAGAGATCACTCTTGTCCATTAGGGTAAACCCCAACGTGGAGGCACCAAGCCCGAGGGGCAATGAGTATGCCTTCACTTGGGTCTTACCAGGAGCAGCTCGAGAGAGTCCAACCCCTTCCATGAGACCATTTCTAGAGTCCCAGCCATTCGTCAAGGTGAGCCCAACTATATCTAGCGCTGGAAGTTCTCAACATTGTACACCAGATCAGGCTCTTTCCCCACCAGACAGGTGACATTCAATGTCCCTGATCCTTGCTCCTGTAACCGAGGATCAGACCACCAAGCTCCAAAGAGAACTGTGATCATTTTAACTTCCTTAGGAAAAATAGTCTTTGTATGGCTTTTTTGGCCAGGCTTGAAGGTCCATGTCAGATGGACTGGAAAACTTTCTGGGGAAAAACTGGTCTTATTAGGAGAGACAGCATCCATCCCACTTTGGATGGAGCAGCTATTGTCAAACCATTGACAATCCAGGGTTCAGACCAGGAGGCAGAGTTGTAGTCAGAGTTGTAGAGTTACACACCTCTCTACGGTTTCCCACCTGCCGCCCTCCCAAAACCCCACACTGACTGTGTCTGTCCCCCTCGTCCTCAGAATAAAATCCAAAAACACCTCTGAGGTAAATCACAAAAACCTCATAAAAATTAAAACAATAAACTTAACAAAACAAAAAAAATAATTATACAGATGGTTTAAGTTCTTCATTTATCAACAACTGGCCACGAGCTGTTTATGTCGTTTGCACACATTTGTAACACCACAACTCTGTTATCTCGTTCCCACGTTAATTATATGTCACCAGGATTTAATAAAACGTGGCCACGGATAACATCGTATGACTGCACCTTCGTATCAACAGCTGCATCACCACATCAGTCAGGAACTGGTGCCGCATAAAAGTGGAATACAAGATCAAGAAATGACATCCACACCAGAAGTTGATCCTGAGGGGGTTGTTTGTGTTACGTTTTGGGTGACTGTTCTGGAAGTCGCCACGAGTGTTTTTCCCTGCTGATGTGATCAGAGGCTCTGTACATACAGACTTTACCTCTAAATGATCATCTGCTGCTTTCATCTCCTGATGAAGAGCAGCAGCAGCTCTAAAACACTAAATGTTTACATCTCCATCCTCCTCAAAGTGGAGTCTCGCGGGACGGGATTTTACGAGAATTACAGCTTATACCATTTAATGGAAACACCTACATATCGCTATTGTACTTTTTCAAATTTAAGAAATGTCGCTTTTATTTTTCAAAAAAGTGTAATGAAAACCCAGCTAGTGAGGAACTGAGAGTTTTTCCTCATAACCCTGTTCTGTCTGATCACTTCTTAATAACCTTTGAATTTACTTTACTTGACTACACGATGGCTGAGAATAAATTCCAGTACAGCAGACATTTATCAGTCAGTGCTGTTACCAAGTCTAAATAATCTATTTCATCATTATTTTCTACAATCCCAGGTGTCAACATGACAGAGAGCATCTATCCAAGCTTTACTTCAGCACAGGTTGATCAGCTTGTTGATAAAATAGCAGTTTCAACCTGTACTGTACTAGACAATGTTGCTCCATTAAATGTAGGTTTTTCCTCCCTGTTAAAAGGGTGTTTTTCTTCCCACTGTCGCCACCACTCCGTGCTTGCTCAGGATGGGGGATTGGACCGGGTCAAGTCAAGATTCGATCCAATCTGTTGGTTTCCTTAGCTAGGCTATTATGAATCTGACTTGAATTTCTGTCTGTTACGCGCCCCGAGGTGGCATTGTCATGAATTGACGCTATACAAATAAAGTTGAATTGACCTGAATTGAATAGATGAACACTGACTATGAAGTTGTTTCCGTGTTAGTTTAGATTTCGAAGTTTCAAGTTACCATCAATCCCACACTCTATGCACACATCCCTTCGCATTTGGATTGCAATTATAGTAGCACTGCAACGGGGTGATATTCTCTGCTCAGGTCCATGAATGTATTTTAAATTATCCACACAAGCACATTTTGGTTCTCCTACATTAGACTTCATTAAACTGGGCAACACCCAAGCCAGCATAGCTACTTACTTATGTAGTTTCCTACATTTTTATTTCTCTCAAAACAGATCACACTACTCAAGAGATTACACATCTTGGGAACTTCATATTTAAGTTCAGGACAATGCAATATTACATAGAGCCATGCCTCAAGAAGATCTGGAGGCCTTTAGTTCTTAAAGGCAGGGTAGGAGATCTTGGAAAACAATTCGAACAAGCTACATTTGAAAAAATATACACCCCCCCCAAAACCACGCCTCCACGGCACAGGAAAGTGTCGCGTGCGCTCTTCTCGACGAAGATAACCGAGAACAGCCAAGTGGCTAGCTTGTTAGCTTCCAAGTAAACAACAGAGGAACCACGTTTCTAAAAGTGATAATTATCTCACCTCCAACTTCTTCTGCGGGGTAAAACATCCTCACTGCAAACACCAACACCTCCATGACTTAATCCACATCCGTTTTGTCTTTTTTTAAGGAGCAAACAGCGGCATAGATGAGAGCAGCGAGCAACGTGCGCACCCAAGCTGCGGTAGAGGAAGGAAGGAGAGAGGAGGGAGGAGTCCAGAGACGTTTCTGCACTATGTTTCTGCCAAATATTATGTTGTGAAACAAACTTGTTGTTGCTTATTTAGCTAGTAAATAATTATTTTGCCTCCAAAACTCTTTTCTCTGTGTTGTATTTGTTGTTTCATAGAAGTAAATAGTTGTTCAGATGATAAAGGTGTTACTAAAGTGAAAAAAATATTGGCATCAAAGACACTTTTCCCACTTGAGGCGGACTGCGGCATTCAAAGCTAGTTTTCTTAGATTTTTGGTCAGAAACAGGCATTTTTGCTGCAACAAACCCATGTTCTACTGCAGATTATTAGAGAATGGAAAAAGCTAGAAACAAATGTTTTTTTGTTTGTTTTTTTTAATAAAAGAAGAGATTCTAAGCTTTCCTATGGTACATTCAGTGTTTGTATTGGCATAGTACACAATATTCTGTGGATCTCCCAAAATCAATGAAATTGCTTAAAAACCCTGGCAATATGGAGCGCTCTGCCCGGAAAAGGTCTGGCAGTCAATGAGTTAATAGTCTGTAATCAGGGAGTGAAGAAGACTTTAAGCAATATCAGAGACGCCCCCAAGGGGTGGCCAGTGCCCCCCTGAACAAAAAGCTGGCCACCCCTGCAAAAATGAGATTTTTTCTCATTCATATCAATTTTCTATGTACTATTAATATGGTGCAGCAGGCTTTGCTTATATTTGTCAAAATGTTTATAGGCTAATAAAAATAAAATGAATAAAAATATTACACTAGACCTACCACCTTCTGCCATTGGTGTTTTGCTGTAGTCCCCCACAGGTCTGTTACGCCTAATCAACTCAGCCTTTCTTATGCAAATTCATCTAGGAAGGTGCCACCCAGAACTGCCCCGACCAGTTCCTAATGCCCCTTTCACATCAACACCTACTTACCCTCATTGGGCCGACACCACACTACCCCCATTTAGTTTATTCATATTACAATTGAGGCGTCTTCAGCTCTGGTGTTCAGTGTGAGTGAGGTCGTCATAGTGAAGTTTTGTGAAGTCATTTGTTTGCGACACACACACTGAACTGCTTATTGCAAGTAAAAAAGTCCTGACCACTGTTAAAATAAGTTTAAAAAAAACAAACAAACAAACAAACAAAAAAACACAAGATTTTATTTTGCTTGTAATAAGCCAAAAAAAAAAAAAATCTGCCAATGGAACAAGTGAAATTTTCTTTCTTTTCTTTCTTGAAATAAGATGCATTTGTCTTAAAACAAGTTCCTATATCTCACTGAAATGTTTCTCTTTAGGTGGTCTTGTCTTATTTTGAGTGTGATGAGATATTTTGATTAGAAATTATAAAAATATACTTGGTAAGATCTGAGTTTTTACAGTGTATTGTTGAAATTAAGGAAGTTTACTGCAGATAATGCCAGAGGCCCATTCATTCTGCCCCCTTCACTGCCATTATATGGATATACGCGGATCTATGACTAATAGGCTATAAATAGTGTCCAAAGGAGTCAGAGTGACTCAGAAATGTTACTAATTAGTAAATGCACGTAGGCTACTCTGTATAAATTCCAGAAATAAAGTCCAGGTTGGAAGAAACAAAACTCATCCTTTAATAACCCTTGGCCACCCTGCTATTTTCTATGGCCACCCTGTGGCCATCCCTAGAAAAAATTTCTGCGGGCACCCCTGAGCAATATAGTAAAAAATACTTCTGGAAAACATCATCCACCCTGCCTCTAAAGGCCCTGTACCTGATTTTATTTTGATCTCTCTAAGAAAAATGCTTTCTACACGGTATAATGTGTGTTAAAAGAGGTCATTTCATAAAAAATAAATCACCCATTGATTGCGTATATGCATGAATCTAGGCCCTTTTAGTAAAGGTTTCTAACGCTAATGTGGTTCATTCTACATAAGTTTCGGTTTCCACTCAGTGTTTTTCCAAACGAGGAGCGCCCTGCCCTCGCGCGTGCACGGCAGCACTAAACAGAACCGCATGGCGTCTACCGAAGGAAAAGTCACAATACCGCAGCAAAACAGCCTGAAAGGATCAAAACTGAGGAGGAGAGAGACTTGAAACACAGGAGAGACCAAAGAGGGAATATAGTTCATGTAAATCTCGGTGGATTGTACTGAAGGTAGAGAGCAGCTGGACGCCTCAGACTGAATGTAGACTGAAGTCCGCCTGGACAGGTATTTTTCAATAACTTTTTTCTTAGCAATATTTTATATGTCCTCGGGTGCTGGCGCTGCCTCAGCTGGTCTACTGTATATAATACATAGTGAATTCACTGGAAGATGCAAGTTTTCTCTGGAGATTTTCTTTGTGCACGAGTATGATATTGTGCACGTTATTTCATGCATGTCGAGTGGGAGGAGAGAAAAAGGGAAGGAGTGTTTCTCACTGGGAGAAACTGTTGGGGGGCGCTTACAGTTCAAACTGCACTGTTCACCTCGCTCATGGTTCAAAAATGTGCAAAATCAGGTATAGCGCCTTTAAAGCTCTGGCCATCCAGTAATTTGCTTTTTGTCTGGTAAATCTCAAACCAGTGAAAAGTATTCCAAGCTTTCATAAGTGAGCAGTGAGACGACATATGATGCAAGATTTGTTGGCACAGCTTTGCGTCTGTTAAGAAGAAGAAAAAAAAAGATCTATAATCTTTAAAGTTTCAGCTTGCAGCCAAATGTCAAACTGTGACATTTCTCCTCTTATTTGCTGATAAACACAAATGATGCACCTGTTCAAGGCTGTTTTAATAAAACTGTGCCTCCTTTTGTTCTTACTAAGGCTGAAGACATGCCTGCAAGCAGCAGTCGTCCCTCTGAGGATCAGTTTCTCTGCTCCATCTGTCTGGATGTCTTCACTGATCCTGTCACCACATCATGTGGACACAACTTCTGCAAAAACTGCATCAATGAGCACTGGGATGTTAATCCACGCCGGTGTCCGATGTGTAAAACGGGTTTCAAAACCAAACCTCAGCTGCAAGTCAACACTTTGCTGTCTGGAATGGTTGCTCAGTTCAAACATGAAGTTCAGCTTAAAGCCAGCAGCTCAGACCAGCAAGCTGCCAAACCAGGAGAAGTTCCCTGTGACGTCTGCATGGGAACCAAACTGAAGGCCCTTAAGTCCTGCCTGGTGTGTCTGACCTCCTACTGCAAGATTCACCTGGAGCCTCACCTGACAGTTTCACGTCTGAAGAGACATCAACTGATGGAGCCTGTGGAGAACCTGGAGGGAATGTTGTGTACAAAGCACGATAAACCTCTGGAGCTGTTCTGTAAGACAGACCAGACATGTGTCTGCTCACTCTGCTCTGTTTTAGACCACAAGACTCATCAGTTTGTTTCTCTGAGAGAAGAATGTGAAGGTAAGAAGGCGGAGCTGGATAAGATTGAGGCTGAAATTCAACTGATGATCCAGAAGAAAAAACTGAAGATTCAGGAGCTCAAAGAGTCGGTGAAGATCAGCAAAGATGCTGCAGACAAAGAGACAACAGAAGGCATTCAGGTCTTCACTGCTCTGATGAAGGTTGTTCAGAGAGGCCAGGAGGGGTTCATAGAAGAGATCAAAGCCAAACAGAAAACTACAGAGACGCAGGCTGAAGACTTCACCAGAGATCTGGAACAGGAAATCTCTGAGCTGATGAAAAGTAGATGATGAGCTCTGAGATGAAGCAGCTCTCAAGCTCTGCACCCCACCTCCACTTCCTCCAAAGTTTCTCATCCATGAAAGCTGTTCCACCCACCAAGGACTGGACAGAAGTCACAGTCCGTCCACCATCATACCAGGGAATGGTGGTGAAAGCTGTGACTCAGTTGGAGGAGACGCTCTGGAAAGAGATGAAGACGCTGTTTGACTCTAACCGAATCCACAAGTATATTGTGGCTGTGACTCTGGATCCTGACACAGCAAATCCTCACCTCATCCTGTCTGATGACGGAAAACAAGTGAAACACCAGGATGTGAAGAGGAAGCTTCCAGATAATCCAGAGAGATTCTCTCAGTGTCCCAGTGTGTTAGGAAAACCGAGTTTCTCTTCAGGCAGATTTTACTATGAGGTTCAGGTTCAAGGAAAAACTGACTGGACTTTAGGAGTGGTCAGAGAGTCCATCAACAGGAAGGGAGTGATTTCTCTCAGTCCTCAGTTTGGTTTCTGGACTTTATGTCTGACAAACGAAAATGAATACAAGGCCAATGCTAGCCCTTCTGTTCGTCTCCATCTTCATTCCCGTCCTGAGAAGGTGGGGGTGTTTGTGGACTACCAGGAGGGTCTAGTCTCCTTTTATAATGCTGAAACCTTGATCTACTCCTTTACTGGCTGCTGCTTCAATGATAAACTCCGACCATACTTCAGTCCTCATCCCAATTACTATGGAATAAACTCAGCTCCCCTGATCATCTGTCCAGTCCGTTTACATCTGACGAACCAGTCCAACAAGCACTAAACCAGTTAAGGAGAACTATATCAACAATCTCAGGACGTGTTTTTCCACGTGGTTGTTTAGGAAATGAGAAGCTTCTCATTGCATCAGTCAGGGTTAAATAACATATTGCACCTGGAAGATAGTGGTCCATGCAGTAATTGTCCAATAGGAGGCTCCTATCTGTTTGCTTGGTTAAATCCAGGTAAAACCTATGTAACGAAACCTATACTCATCATTCACGGTATGCATGGATAAGCAGAATCAAAGTATGATTAACCTCCCATCTATGATCTATCAGAAGGTGCAAGTGACGACATGGGCTATAAAATCTACAAGAGGACCCTCTTCAATTAAGTCGAAGAATTTAAAAGTGAGACAAAAATATCTCCATTTTGAAGCTTAAAGCAGAGATCACTTTTTTGGCAAGTTAAAAATTTAATTCATAATTCTTTACAAGGACTGAAGGAGCTATAATCTTTACATACAAGCCTTCAGAATGAAATATAGTCATAAAATAGAGAAATAAGCTTTCAGTGTCATGCCAGGAGAAGTAGTTCATTTTATCCAACAAGTCCATGTTCATATCAGTCCAGGTTCAAAGAAGATCCCCAGGTTGAAGATTTATTTCCATCAATTCCACGAGATGGAAACTTTACAGCCATGAAACAAGAGTATAAAACCAATAGAACAGCCGAATCTGACTGGACTGCAAACTGTTCCCAACGTGTGAGTGCAAAGCGAGAACATGCTGTTAGCTTGAGTGTGTTTAGTTGTGGAACCATTTCTGTAAAACTTCTGTAAGACATGTTAAGTAAATCTGTGTTGAATGTCTATGAAAAGTTTTCCAGTTCAGGATTTTGAGTTGATATGATATGGTTCATAATTTCTTATACAATTTTTTTCTACTTGGATGTAAAGTTTTGTTTATATGATGTGCACTTACATGTGATCGTTGTTGTTCTTGTTTCGTTATCTGTCTACTGAGAACCAAAGGCCTAAACAGGAACGCTGGATTAACAAACCTGGGATATCTGGATATACGTTACCTGGGTTGACTTATCCAGACATTCTCAGTCCTGATAAGCAAGCTGGTTATCAACTCGGTAATTCATCCAGGGTTTTCCATCTTGATCAGGGCCCATTCGCATTAAGGGGCATTGTTTGCAGTGTCTGACCAATCACACACAAGGAGAAACCCTCCAGAACAGCTGACTTTACCACAGAGAAGCAGACCTTTATTCTCTAAAAATGTTAGGAAATTAAACACATCATCCAGGCCAAAAGTAACAGTGTTGCCACAGCAACAGCCAGGAAGGAATGCTGGCAGAAAATTGCAGACTCTGTTAATGCGCAAGTTGGTGAGATTCTACAATATTAACTGATGGGACAGTATGAGCGGACATCACTCTGATCACACAGTTTGACTTTATTTGGGGCAGCACTTCCTCATTGTCCTTCCTTTTCTTTAAGTTTCCCATCCAGGTCTTTTGAGGCTCAGCTCCTCTATGTGATCACGTTTTGTGTTGGAATATGTGGTAAAATGTATTAGTTTGTCTTTGTATGTTGTTTAGTTCCAAAGTTATGCCTATTTCTATATCATTTAATTTTTCTCTTTTTTTTGGTTGGGTACAATAAAGGGTTAAAAATCAAGGCTTTTGGGCATAGTTTAAGCTTGGTATCCATTATAATATTGCCTGGCCTGAGCTCAGGCTCACAGGCTGCCTCTTCCGTCTGCGTGACTTCGTCTGGAGTTTCACCAAGAAACCTCCCACTGTGAGGTTGGTTCTGGTGCAGGCTCCACTGACAGAACAAAACGCCCTCCACTGTCAGGATGGTCAGGATGGTCAGGACGGGAAGTACGTCCCCCCCCCAAATCTGCCTCTTTTTCAGCAGCGCCGAGATCCAAAAACTGCAAACGGCAATTGCCTTTTCTAGAAATGGCACTCAAACCTGCAGGCCTGCTCTACAGATACGAATCCTGTTACACATTTGTGGCTCTCTCACAATAGAAGTGTAGCAAAAATCACGTGTGTAAAGACAGCCATTAGAGAAGCCGCTTGACTTGTAACCAATGATTTGTCTGTATTTCTGGGTCTAGTAGCAGAAATACTGAAGACATTCATGTCTCTGTGTGTATTTACAGATTGGTCTACACATGTGCAGATCTTAGTGCACATTTACAGATTTTTATACAGATTTGTGGATTTTTTACACATTTGCAAACGTGATTACACACACACAAGTGGTTTTACACATTTGCAGGTTCTTGTGCAGACACACAAATCTCATCACACATTTACAGATTCATTTACACATTTGCAAATCTGACTGTATCTCAATTTGTGTGTGCGCAGACACACAACTCTCCAAACACACATTTGTAAATAATATTGCTACGATAATACCCCCATAATTTCCTTTGACCGATCAGTGGAGAGCCGTCAGGTATGTCACGTTTTGTGTAGGTTCAGCACGGTTAGAGCTAGCTCTGAAACGGGTGCGGAAATTCGTAACAGCTCGTAACGGGTTTTCCCAGAGGAAACACAAGTAAAGCGTGCCGTGCCGTGTGGAAGGGTTACGAAAATGGGCAGTGGAAAAGGCCCATAACATCTGGTTCCTGTCATCGGGTACCAGAGAAAGAAACAAAGACTTAGCAAAAAAAAATAAGAAAACCTATTTGAAAATAGGAACCTTTCTCCCATTGCAAGTAAGAAGCCAACATCATCTAACTATGTGAGCCTCGTTTAGAGCGATGAATTCGGCTTACTTCTGTGGCCACCTCCACCACCACTCCATTCCACTTCTGTATCTTACAACCATGATAGCAGCACATCAGACCTGCCTTGATCTAGCCATGTGGCAGCTGTTTATTACAGCTCATAGAGATCAGTGTCTTACCTTTGAGGTAGCGCTAGCAGAGGAGGTGAACAGTTTGGGAGTGTATACTGAGAGGTTCAGGTCTGTCGCCATGTCTTTAGGCTCCTCATCAAACTTCACGTCATCAGGAATGAAACTTCAGTTTAAATAAAGCAGATTAAACAGTCAGCAACATGGACACCTTCTTCAAACATGGAGTTCAGGATCAAAGACATTTAGAAAATGAATGTTTCTGTTGTGCATTTCTTGTAGTTTTAATGTGTTGCATGTAGTACCGGAGGTCCAGTACAGAGCAGCTGCTCTCGTATTCATAGCCGTCACACTCCTCGTAGATCTTAGCAGCCGTGCTGATTGAGTCGCATTCCACCACAGCATAGAAGTATTTCAAACGTTTGAACTGGTAGTCACGCATCTTTTCTCTGTAAACCCTGAGAGGAGAAACCACCATCAGATCCAAGACCACCTGCTTTTCAAAGAAAATTAACAACAGAGAAAAGCTGAAAATATCACAAGCTTTGCAAACAAATATCACAAAAAGTAAGGGTATTTGTGTTGGTGGATTTTTCTCCCTTTTAATTATACCTACTGGTGTTGTGTTACACATGGTTGGAAAGCCTGATTGCTTCCATTAACAGCAAGGTAAAACTCTCAAGAATCGTGCATCTGTGGAATGAGCAACAAGTAGGTAATGCCCTCAAAAAACTCCCTGCATCATCCTCCTGATTGTATTCACTCAGTTTCACCTACGGACAACTCTATGCTTATCTCTCCCTTCAGGTCAAAATGAAAAAAGTCATCCTCAACACTCCTTTATTGCACATCCGAAACATCATCCGGTCTGCATACTTCCAAGCTTGGAAATTCGGTCCTGAAAGTTGATGGTTACATCATCAGGTTCCATTGTAACCTGCAGTTTCCCAGAATAAACAGTATGTGCAGATGGCTGAGTGAATTTCAGTGTCAGCTCAGTTGACTGCAGTCATTTCTTCCTCTCGTCTGCATGTCTCCATTTGAGGAGCTGAAATAAAACAGCTGCTCTGCCACCTTTGGTATAAAAAGCCTTTAACCCGTTGGTACCAGACGCCTCGTGGGCCGAACATGACAAATGTGTTTGTACTCAGTCTCCCTTCCAGGTACCTGAACATGTTCTATGCCACTGGAAAGCTGAGATACCTGAACATGTGAATGATGTATAACATTACAGGGTGCAATCATAACTGTAGATTCAGTTAATACTTATTTCAGACCAGCCACCAAAGCATTTTACCATTAAAGCCATACTGAGCTCCAGCAGCAGATGATACTGGAACAGAAACCACCTGTTACATCAGAAAGGGTCCAATAAAAGCAGTCCAGTAAAATAGTTCGTCCACAACAAGTTTTTGATATAAACACATTTTACGTGAAAATTGCAGGATTTTAGGGATTTGAGTCTGAGGGTCTCATCATCATCTCTCTTTTTTAAAAAATAAAATAAAATACAATAAAATACCTGTCGTGTCCTGTCAGCATCATGACATCAGAATGATTAAATTATTACTTTTGTCAGTTTCACCTTATTTCTCTGACAGCTCATTGTTTTTTTTCCCCTTCTTTAATGAGAAAGTATGAATAATCTGTTATTGTCCCACACTTACAGTCTTTGTTCCACATTTGGTTACATGGAATCTAGTCACGCTACATACAACTTTGATTAAAGGTTAGCCAGAAAAAGCCTAATGATTTCAATTAAGTGACATTATTCAGCAATATAGGCGTAAATGTTTGTTATTGCTGTATTTCGCAGGTCACAACATAATTAGATATGTATGTGTGTTTTCGGTTATCAGTTATCAGTATCAGCCTTTAGGAGCTGAAATTCATTGGTACCACCGGGCCTCAAAAAAATTCTAGGGGAAACACGGATCATCATGTCACACTTACCTCTCCTCCTCGGTGTCGTCCTCCGAGTCATCAGGCAGTGCCTTCAGCTCCGGTGGTCCCTGAGTCTCCTCCACCTTCAACCTCTCCTTCCCAAACTCTGATGGGTAGATCTGGACAACATCACCCACCAAGCACTGCTGTTATTCCCTCTCACAAACAAAAACAGCCTGAAAACTGCAGTCATTTGTTTGATTCAAAACACGGAAAAATGTATTTAATATTTTCTTTACAATAATAGCACCTGGAACTGGTTTTACTAAAGCTCACATTCAGACCAGGTGGTTGTTTCCCTGCAATCACATCAACATGTCTAAAGATGTTTTGTGCCAACATCCTGTTAGCACAAATATCTTTCATTTCATTTATTTATTTTGCTTGCCACCAAATACATATATAAAGCACAAACTTCATATCATAACAGAAAAAGATATACATTCAACAATGGCAGAACTCATTTAAAGAGAGGTAAGACCTGTTTCAAAAAAAGCTCCCAACTTATACATTATCTTTGGTTGGTCTGACTGAAGAAGAATTATAAGTTTATACATTGATGATAATACCAATAACATTTTGGCAAAAACTTTAACCTATAGTCAGCAACTAATGCATTGTCACAGTCAATACATGGAGTTCATCTCCTACACAACCATTACAGCACAAAGGACAAATTCTCATGCTTCTTTCTAGGCCCTTATATCGACCGGTTATTTTGGGAATTCTTGTGTTATTTGTTCTAAAGGTACAAATTGCCTGTCTGAAGCTGAGGTTTTCACATCACAAATATTTTTCAATTTTATACTCTGATTTAATTTCAGCATACACATCACACGAAGACATATCCCGAATTTCACTTCGCCATTTTTGTACATACTGATCTTTCAGGGCCTGCTCGACGGTTTGTTTAAGCCAGCTAACATTGTTAGAAAGTTGATTAATCCAGATATATGACAGACCACAACTATCCAAAATACCCTTTACCTGCTGAAGCCATGAGGAAATGTATTGTAAAAACGGGAAGTCAAACAGCTCAGCTTCTGATATTTCAGATCGGATTCAGCTCAAACATCAAACATACCTTAACAGACAGTACGGCTCCTCCTTTAGGAACAAAGGAGTTCAACAGAACCAGCAGGTCTTTGGCTTTCATGCGGTCCCAGTCCATGTTGCAGACCGCCAGGCGTGTCGAGACCTGAAACAACAACATGGTTAAAACACATCAGCAGCATGCACGCTTCCACCTTCTTCCTTCCAGACGCCTCACCTCGTCACTTCGTATAGCGTCTTTGCACAGCTCCCCCCAGTCATGTTCGATCTCCTCTTCCTCTTTCCTCAGAATGGCTTCCACTTCATCATCATCGTCATCTTCATCTGAGCTGGTCTCAATGTTGCCCTTCCCTCGGGCCAGATCAGGTTCACTGTCACTGTCGTCTCCAGAGTCCAGACCAGACTCCTCTTCATCAGATCTGCTCGCCTCATCACTCTCCTCCTCTGCATCATCACTTTCTTCATCGTCTTCCTCGTCCTCAGGGTCAAGGTCAACGTCTTCATCTGCAGATGGCTGCTCCTCTTCTTCTTCATCATCTGGGGATAACAGGAGATCACAGAC
The DNA here is from genome assembly GCA_023101725.1 of Atherinomorus stipes. Classification (NCBI taxonomy): domain Eukaryota; kingdom Metazoa; phylum Chordata; class Actinopteri; order Atheriniformes; family Atherinidae; genus Atherinomorus; species Atherinomorus stipes. Next base: position 522,784 of record JALJCO010004649.1, read on the forward strand.
AGCTTCTGTCAGCATTCATGTCATCGTTTGTTTGACCACCACTTCCTGAACAAGACGGAGTTCAACCTAACCAGAATAACTGATGAGGTTCAGGAAGATGTGGGACGTGTCTGAGTGTTTCCGCAGTTTAGATGAGAACTCTGCTCCAGATACTTTCAAAAGTTGATTTTTATGGAGTCACAGATCCTGCGCTACCCTGGAAAAATTTAGGGCCAGTCCCAATTCCCCCCCCAGCCCTACTTTTTAGCCCTATCACTAAATTTTGAGAGTAATTGAGAGAAAACTTTTAGCCCTATCAGCAAAATTGGGACACCAAATTGGGACACCCCTACCTGGTGTGTCCCAATGCTCTTTGCATGGAGGGGTAGTGGACATAACCAGAGGTAATGGGTATGAATCTAGCCCTTCAGAACGAGGGATTTCAGGTGCTGACATGCGAAGGAAGGGCACAGACAAAATTCCCCAGAAAGCTCTACGTGTCATTTGCATACTGAATCAAACAACATGCCAGAGTGATCTGCACATGCATCTGTGCATATGAACAGATTACGCATTAGTTCATAACATTAACCAGCAGGGCTGTAACGACAACTACTATGTAAACTACTTGACTTAAATTTAGATTTCAATCTAGCCTTAACAAATAAGACCTAATGTAACAGTTGGATCCATGTGAAACAGTGAAAGCATTCAGATGCCTCGTTCCCTCTGACTACATTCACCTGAGGTATGCACCTGATCTGTTTTTCGTCCAATGCTATTCCGATTTGCTTTGACCCTGTGAAGTGCAGTCCCATTGAATCTGAATGTTGAGACGATTAGGCCACATTATATCTGGTACTGAATGGATATATATAATTGTGAAAGGGCGTAGTCTGATGGGAATGTCGCATTCCATCCGACTTCCTTCTATGATGCCGAGTGACGTCCTTTTTTGAGACGGACACAGAACGTAAACAATGGACTGAACAAGTTAAGGTAGTATGTAGAATTACTGACATCTAGTGGTAATATGAGCATTTGAAAGAAAAGATGTTTTCTTTAAATGACTTATTCAAGCGCTGTTGTGAATGTGGTGGCCTTTAGTGGCCAAAATCCTCCCAGACATAAAGTTGTTGTCATCTGGAAGTGGTCTTGGGTGGCCTGACTGTTTATGGTAACTGTTCTTAAGGTCTTTTTAATGCATTACTTATCCCAAACATTGCTTTTAGTCCCATTAAACAAAGCTGGTACAGCAGTTGTAAAGTTCAGAGGGTCCTCACTTCCCTCACATTGTTTTGACAATTTAGGGACACTGTAGTAATAATGGCGGCACAAATATGGCAGCCTCCACGTCCAGGGTGTGGTTTAACAGAAATATCAAAACCAAACAAACAAAAAATAAAACAAGCCTGATAGGGCTTGTTTGCTTGCACAGGCTGAAACAGCAAATTATACTGATGGCAGATAAAATACCTCCAACCAACTGTTGATGTCCAGAAAGAAAACATTCAGGCAAAAGTTGCCCTTACCCACAACGTTTTATTGTGAAGATGACGGCGTTTTTCTGAAAGTCCCGTCCCTGAGGGAGGGGTCTTCAGACTTACATTTTTCATTTAAGGATTCAAAAACAGCGATTTTCACCTAAAATGGAAAGTTAGCAGTTATGTATGACTTTTTTGTCATAGTCAACATCAGGAAAAAAAAAATTTCTGACCTTCTTCAACAACTCTAACTCCTCGTTCAGGCTGCTCTTCTTTAACATCTGCTTTCCCTTTCTTCAATTCTCTCTCTGGTCTCACTTTCTTCTTCTTGCTTGCTGCTGCTTTCTTGCTCTCCTCTTCTTCCTCCTCCTCCTCAGAGTCTGAGAGTTTGTAGAAGCGCTTCAGGTCCTCGGTGGAGGTGTGGTTAATAGGGCGTCCTCTTTTATCCACTGTGTACTTCACCTTGAAGCGCTTGTCGTGAAACATGGACTGGAAACGCTTGTCAATCTTGATTTTGCGTTCCCTATCAGGCATCTCCCAGAACCTGGGGTCCTTCTGGACCCGGGCGAAGCGCTCGTCGCCATCCTGGTTCTTTTTGGATGACATGGTGGCGAATTCACAGCCACACCTGCCCAGTAAAACCAGTAGAAAATGTCTGAGAACATGCACTCTGAGCACCCAGAAATTGAATGAATAAAAGGAGAAGTAAGTAAAATATCAAAGTTACAAAAAAGATTATGTCAAATATAAAGCAGATCTTTAAACTGACTGTTTAGGGCCTAGAAAGAGTTTCTTTTCCATTTATTTCATTTACATACATTTCATGTCAGCTCTAATTAATGCTTCAATTAAAACTTATATGTGTGTACCAAAAATAATGGTTCTCTATGGCTGCAAGAAAGCCAAGAAGATGTTTTTAATGCACCAAAAAGCAGCCGAGTTGGAGTTGGTTTCGTGAGGATAGTAGGTAAATAGTAGCATAAATAACTGGAAATGAAGAAAAAGTATAAATATATAGTTTCTGTTGTGTGTTTGTTTCAATGCCAATATTTGTCCTGAAAGCTAAGACATGAGAAAATGATATGCCGATGAGAAAAGGCTTGCTAACTGTGGTCATCTGCGTTGTTTCTACAAAGTACTGTTGGTAATAAATTCAGTTTTCTTGTTCTGGTTTGTCTTTATGGTGCTATATCTATTGATACATTCATTTTACATCATTGTGGCCTCCTAATGTGACAGCTGAAGCTGTCCTGAAACATAATGTCTGGATGTTAACTCGGATTAACACTAGGTAGGTTCAGTTTCTACAGGTTGGTTTAATTTAAACAAATAAAAACAGGTAGTCAATAATAAAACAAATGCAAAATGACTGAGTATTAAATGTTAATCATATACACGCAAGTCCTCATTTCTGAAAGCTGATTTTTCAGATTCTGTAGAAAACTGTAATGAAGTAACTATACTCGTTACGACATGTACTATACCTATTCAATATTTGTTTTACTCGCTTTACCAAGAGGCACATTCAAACTGGCAGACTCTAGATTAGTTATATGGATACACCCAAATTAAAAAAGAAAAGCCTTTATTTATTCCAATAATCTACCCGTTTGTTTTCAGGACTGGAAATAACACCTTTTAACCACAAACGGAACTTCTCTGTCTCTGTGCAGGAATAAAATCTGCTGGCATAACACACCGGCCTTAAAACACATGCAGAGCCCCAAAACCGGAGCAAAGTCTGAGCTTCGGAACCCTACGCACCCCGCTGACATGTAAACAAAGTATCCGCTCAGAGACAAAACGCGGAAAAAACAGAAAAATCACGATAACACCAAGTGTGTGTGTCACTGAAAATACAAACTGGCTCCAAACGACACTAAAATCATATTAAAAACATCACTTCACCTGTAAATTAGAGACACTTCTCACACATGTGCTTTCCCAGCATGCATCTGTCGCAACCTCTCGGCTTCCCCGCCCTCTTTCTCTACTGCGAGCGGAGTGGGACAAACTGTCTGAAACGCGCGAAACTTTGTTTCGCTGATGTAAGCTGTGAAATAACATTTTAACCACAAACCCTAAATAACGCGTTTCAGATGAGATAAGATAAGAAAATCTTTATTGTCATGCTTCTTTCACATTATAAGTATGCTATGAAGATATTTATAAAAGCCTTTTAAAAACAACAAGCACCAATTACTTTACATTAATGATCTTTTTGGGGAAAAGAGGAATGATAAATGAAGAAATATTCCATATGCATTTCGGTGGCTGCTCACAGAGTTTATTGTGTGTTTCATTGGAAGATGTTTAAGTTTACAATAGAGGGTAGTTGTCAAAGCGATATTGTAGAACTTTGCATGTATAAACATCACCTCACAGGACAGTATATGAAAAGTGGAATTTTTAAGACTGATGTCTGCGAAGTCTGTTGTCTTTGTTTTCTCGATTGCATGCTGAATGGGTCTTGGTGTAATGGTAGATGCTGGTCCCTGCAACATATTTTACTTCCTTTTATACTCTTTTTTTTATGTACAATAAACTGATTTATGAACAAAAATTTATATTAAAAAGGGGGAACTGCAGAGACAGGTGAGGCATTGTATTAAGTTTCCCAGCTGTGATCCAGCTCCACAATTTCCAGTTCACCCAGCAAAATCCAGCTCCACAGTTTCCTTTCCCCCCTCCTGAGGTCATTCGGTGTGGAGGGCAGGAAGCGTTGTACAATGCTGCCATGTCGGACTGTTTCTGTTTGACATGAGCAGCAGGGTGTGTGGACGAGTCCTACAAAGGCTGCAGGCAGCCAGTTCTGGTCCTGCAGCCTCGCCAGGGAGCAGGATCACCTCCTCCTGCTGCTGCAGACTCCAGGCTGGGCTCAGGTCTGAGCAGCGCAGGGACATGTCGGTGTCGGGCAGGGGCACCATGAATATCTTCAACAGGGCGATGAAGAAGAGGCAGAAGAACTGGGCTGCATCCCTCCAGGATGGACACCACTACGACTACCTGAGGGACGAGGTAAGAGGACAATCTGAGATCCGCAGACCCTAAGCTCCTCTGCAGAGGAGCTTGACCCCGCCGCCGTCCGGACAAGTCAAACCCCGGAGATGCGTTTCCATCTTCAGTCCTGCTTCATGGTTCATTCAGTCTCTTCATTGATTTGTCTGTCTGTTGGTTTTGTCTCTTTTCAGCTTTTATGACTTGAAGTGTGTCTGATGTCTCTGCTGATGTTTGTCACTCTCTTGCAGTCATTTTTTAAATATATATAATCTTTTGTTTTCTCCTGACGCTGAGCTCCATTATTTTCTTTTTTTCTCTCTCTCTTCCTGAGTGTTTTACATCTTTTGTTTTTGTGTCAGTGATACTAGATTCTGTCTTGTTTGTGATGTTTAGTGTCTCTGTGATCAGGTAGTTATTGACATGAAGATGTGACTTTGTCACAGCGATTCTACTTGAAGGTTTCCAGGCCTGAAGACTGACATTAACCAGTAGATCTGATCAATGATGAGTTTGTTGGTTTTTTGTTTTGTTTTTTAATTTCAATCTGTTTGTTTTTTCCTCTTCAGAAGTTCCTGGAAGTTCATCATTAGCCTATAAATTTTTCAGTTTTCAATGGTATCTGTTGACCTAAAATCTTGTGTTTGCAGGTGGGCAGTCGAGTGGCTGACCGGGTGTACGACATTGCGAGGTGAGTTTTGGGGGGAAATTTAATTCTGCATCTCTGGTGGGTTTTAAAGTTTTCTGCTCTAAATGAGTTCTGACTGAATATTTATCAGTTTTCAGTAATCTATATGAGCTGATTTTGGGTCACATGAACTTTCTCTGTGATAGATATTCTGTCTTTATTGAAAGTGAGGGTTAGGTATTCAGTCTTTTTAAACTTGATCAGTTTCATTCCTGTTCACTGAGGCAGAAATGAAAGATCCAATGATTTTATCCAGCTCATTTTTTTTCTGTCAATCATCTTTGTTGCTGGTTTTAATTTTGTAATGATAACCATCCGTGTTTGCTTACAGTATGATGTAGGATGAAGGTTTGGGGTGACAGTTATAATTGACAGTTATATTCAGTTTTGAACTGTCTCAGCATCATTAAAGTTTATTCTTCAAAAGAAAATGGTCTTCTTGTCCTCTTTCTCATCCCCGCAGGACGTTTCCTCTGGCTTTGGACATCGGTGGTGGAAAGAGTCACATTGCAGAACATTTAAACAAAGTAAGAAAAGATCTACTTGCCTGCTCAGTTGGATGGTTTAATGGCAACACAGTTTTTACACCAAACTCGAAAAAGAAAAATGGACATTTGTGTCCAAATTCAGCTCGGATTTATTTATACAGAGCCAATTCACAACAAAATCATCTCAATGTTCTTACAGACACAGTTCAGACCAATCTAGTTCAGTGTGATCCAACCATAATTCAGTTCAACCAAATCCATCATGTGATTCACATCAGTCCAGTTTTTAATAACTTGTGTTCATATAAAATCATGACTGAGCTCAGGAAACCACCTGGCTGGACCAGATCTTCTCTTTGATTCATTCCTCCATCCTGAGCTGCACAAAGAGACAGTGGTGATGAAAACCTCCACCAGAACCAGGAAGGACGTCCATCTACCGGCAGCATAAATCTAAGCCAGGGACACCTGCTGGAAAAGAAGAAGAGAAACACAAATGAATGACAACAGCAATGTCAGATATTTCTACATGGAGAGTAAAGAGAGCAGAGAGGAGCCCAGTGCATCATGGGACGTGCCCCCTAGCAGCCTCGGTCCATGGTAACAAGACTAAAGGGGCAAACAAGATGAGAGAGAAGCTCTGCTGGGAAAATCTGGAACTCTGAGATCTTTAAAGGGGAAGTTTGTTTTTTTTCAACCTGGACCTATTTTCTAGCATGAAATACGTTCATTTACTCACCCAGACAGTTTCGGTGTAACTTGAATTCCTTCAGGAGATATTCCACTCCAGATCAGCTTATGTCCAATATCATGTGAGTGATGTGCACAGCCTCTAAATAAGGCATTATCTGCCACAAACTCCTTCATTTCACCAATGTTTTGTTATGAAACATTAGTCTGGCCCCCCTGTGAGCTCGAAGCGGCTTTGAGTTGCTTTTTTGTGTTGATTCGTCCTTATTTACAGACATTTACTTGCTATGGTGTCGCATAACAGTGACGTCATCAAAACTGCCGCAGTAAAAATGTCTAAATAAGGACGAATCACCACAAAAAAAGCCATTCAAGCCGCTTCAAGCTCACAGGGGGGTCTGACTAATGTTTCATAGCAAAACATTGGTGAAATGAAGGACTTCGTGGCAGACAATGCCTTATTGAGAGGGTGCACGAGGTTGCCCGCATCACTTACATTATTGGACATGCGCTGAGTGGATCTAAATATTTCCTGAAGGACTTAAAAAAAAAAAACTTTAAGATTCAATGAAACTTGGTCACTAAGAGCTTTATATGTGAGGAGAAAAACATTATTTTCTTTTCTGGATTTTAGAGGGAGCCGATGAACAGAAGCTAAACTGGATAAATATGATCTCTGATGATAACTCTCTTCAGAACCATCGCTGCAGCATCTTGGATCAGATGAACACTTTGTCAGGACATTTCTGGGACAGAACAATAATCAGGAGTTACAGTCGTCCAATCTGGTGGGAACAGATCCATGGACCAGTTTTCTTGCATCACTCCGAGACAGGATGTTCCTCATGTTGGGAATACTACAGGTGGAAGGAGGTGGTTTTATATGTTAGTCAGAGGGGAGATCCTGGTCCAGAATAACTCCAGGGTTTCTCACTGTAGTCCTGGAGGCCAAGTTAATACCATGCAGAGTTATTCCAGACAGTGTTTTCATCACATCCCTCCACTGACCCAGACACAGACCAGTTATGAGGCTGGAAACAAACAATAATCAGAACTCACTAAGATTCAGATTGTTTGAGTTTATAAATTAAGAGAATCTGCTTCTCCAGGACGTGGTGGAGCGGTTGTTCCTGACAGACATCTCCCCACAGACTCTGGTGAGTTCATCGTTGTCATCATCATCATACGTTGATCTGACACAGAAAAATAAATCTCCTCCTCTGACTCTGATTAAACAGCAGATAGTCTGTCTGGAGTGAAGTAAAAGTTGAATCAAAGTTCAAATCAGTGTTCTCCGGCTCTTCAGAAACACAGGAAGCTGGGTGAGATCCCAACCCGGTGTGTTCTGGCTGATGAGGAGTTCCTGCCGTTTAAAGAAAACACATTTGACCTGGTGGTGAGCAGCCTGACGTGAGTAACGACGTCCTGAGCTATCGTCCTGTAGCGTAGCCGCTCTGAATCAAACCCACTTCCTGTCCTGTTCCTCCAGCCTTCACTGGATCAACGACCTGCCCGGAGCTCTCAGACAGGTGAGGCTGAACCCTCCTGTTGTTGGAAACCCAGAGATGAGAGTGTTGCATCCTCTGACCTGCTCAGACTGCTTCATCCTCAGATCCACCAGGTGCTGAAGCCAGACGGGGTGTTCATCGGGGCGATGGTGGGCGGGGAGACGCTCTACGAGCTCAGATGTTCCCTCCAGCTGGCTGAGACTGAGAGGGAAGGAGGATTTTCCCCCCACGTGTCCCCCTACACTGCTGTCACAGACCTGGGCAACCTGCTGGGCCAGGCTGGCTTCAGCATGCTCACCGTGGTGAGGACCAGAACCCTTCTTTCTACTGGTTCTGATGGTCTCCAGGATGTTCTTGTCCCTGTTCTGATAGCAGCAGCCAGTGAGAACGTTAATCCTGAGAGGAAGACGGTGGTCCAGAAGGACCTGAAACCTCTACGAGTTTGAACCAGGGGTGTCAAATATACTGCCTGGGGGCAAAAACTGACCCACAAGGGCAGGGATGTCAAAATCTGGTCCGGAGGCAGTCCTGCGGGTTTTAGATGTTTTCTTTGTCCAGCAGCTGGAGGTCAAACTCTGTCCGATAAGCCATCAGTTTGAGCCAGGTGTGAAGCAGGTAAACGTGTAAAATCTGGTTTTAGGACAGGAGCTGGACACCCCAGTAGGGTGCAAGATTAACTTCGTACATCAGAAAATAACATAGAAGATAGTAACTGTGGTAATTCTAATGAAAGCAATCGTAATTAAAGAAGTTATTGTAATACTTCTGATAAAAGTAAGTGTAATATCATAAAGTAGCTGTAATCCTAAAGTATTCAGGTGAGGTTTCATGTTTTCTGTTTAGATGTAAAACGTCTTCAGGTCAGGATGAATAACTTGTTCCATCTTCACTTTGTTTGATGAGGTGAGTCAGTTCAGGATTACTACACACATGTGGGAATGTGCACATACATGTATGTGGGTTTAACTTGTAGATCTAGAAAACTCACTCTGTTCATGATGGGAAACTGGAGTTTTCAGGTCCAGATACCTAAGATTTGTTATTTTGTAGATTTACTGTGATTTATTAGTTGTAATGCTCATGTAAATGGGTAAATATCTAGATATGTAATATGTAAATTAAATTTGTAAATTTAAAATACACAGAAGTGAATATATAAACCAAAAGTGTTAAATCCATTTATGTTATACAAATATACAAAATTTCTTGTATGCGAAGTTTAAAATGTTATGAAATGTCTAAAATTCTATGAAAATATAATGACTAAACTTGATTAGATTTATATATAAAGCTGTTAAACATGTAATATGTAAATATATCATAAATATTTTGTACATAATCTGATATAAGGTAAATCTTGAATGAATGACATAAGAATAAAATTGAAACTTGTAAATGAATAATATAATTAAATGGTGATGTAAATATGTAACAGAAGCAGAAAGTTGTTTAAAATTTTCCTTATTTGTTTCCTTCCATAAATTTCAGGTTGTTCATCGTGTTTTCTAAACAGATAGTTTAATAGATTGAAACATCTGATCATGTATTTGTTCATTTATTAAAAAATCTAAAACCGAGATGAAAATGTTTTTATTATTTAAAGTAGGGATGCACGATATTGGCTTTTTGGCCGATATCCGATATGCCCATATTTTACAACTCTTTTGGCTGATAACTGATACCTATATTAAAGCTGATAATGATGTAATATTCTTTCCTTGTGCAACATTGGAAAAATATTGTGTCTGCTGCAGATCAAGTAGTTACCCAAGACGTGGTAATGTTATAATGTTGCACGATGGCTGCGGCCTCATGTTTTTCCCATGCCTCACAGATTAAAAAAACAAAACCCAGCATTCTGCAGGTTCGTCACCAGACAGCGTCTGTTGTATATTGGTATATTGTGCGGGGTCCATATCGGATCGGCATCTGGGCCGATATTGATATTAAATTTTAAAGCGGATATCAGACGATACCAATATCATGCTGATAATATTGTGTAACTCCAATTAAAAAGGTTTTTATGCTCATATTATTCCTGGAGATGAGATTGAGCTGGATGTGGACCCTGAACTAAAGATTTTTTAAAGTTTGACATCCCTGGTTTTAACAGCTGCTGCAGATGCAGAAAAGGTTGCATGATGATGATGATGTAACGTCTCCTCTTGTCTCTGTTCAGGACATTGACGAAGTTCAGGTTCATTATCCAGGAATCATGGATGTCATGACTGACCTACAAGGTATAAACTCATTCGCATTCTCATTTCACTGAGAAATGTCACTGAAGCAGGAAACAAAGATGGCTGTAAACAAAGCGTTTCCCTCTGCAGGTATGGGTGAGAGTAACTGTGCGTGGAACAGGAGGGCGTTGCTACACAGAGACACCATATTAGCAGCAGCAGCCATTTATAAAGGTGAGTCATGACAGGAGACTTAGACTCTGAATCCATGAAAGTCCAGAGTGATCCAGTTCTGGTCTGGATTCAAGGTCTATTTGGAGCAATAATGATCTCCAGTTAATGAGGAAATGCAGCAACTAGATCTTATCTTAGTAAGCAGGATCTGGCTGCAGCCTGGAAGTAATCCTCTGTGAACGTCTCGGCTTTACATTCGTTTAGCTCATCGTGATCAGTTCAGATTGTTTTATAACAGAAGAGTATCAGTGCTGTTTTTTCTTTAGTCCTTACTAGCTGTTGGAAGAGTTTCAGGTCTCTAATCTCCTCATCATACCCTTTTACTGTTCCCTTAAGAAAAAAAAAAGTCCCAAAAAATGGGCTGCCTGCTTTATGGTAACCTTGGAGGGACAAATATCCTACTGAAAACCTGCAAAATATAAAGAACCACATGATCTGTTAGTGACATCCTGAAATCTGTTTGGATTAGTCACAGAGTCAGAACTAGTAGGAGACACTTACATTGGGCAACTTAAACAATAGATGTTTGTGTGTAATTATGTTACTTGTCAGATGTTTCTTGTGGGCTTTGTCAGGACTTTTGATCTGTCATTTTCATAGAGAGAAACGCACTAATCTTTTCTAGTTTTCTGTCATTGTCTCTCCTGAGTTTTCTTCTCTTCGTATTTTCTCATCTTTGATGCACGGTTCTCTGTTCTTTCGTCACGCCATATATCTGATTGTCCATTTCTCCCAAAACCAGCAACCACTGATTCTTCCTCTTCTTCCTCCTCTTTGTGTATTTTTATTGCTATAATATGTCCGTTCCTCCACGCAGAACAACTCTTATCACACAAACACTTCATTCTAAGCTTGTAAAAATATTTATTTTATTAAAGCTATCAGATTGTGATACAAACAGGTCTTTAAACTTCAAGTGTTTTCCCTTCACGTGAAGGATGATGTGATTGATGCAGGTTTGAGGTGCCTTCAAGTGGCTGTTTAGAATAATAGCAGTTTTAGGCTTTTACAGGCTTTTGTTTCCAGCTGAAGTCTTGGAGTAACTGCCCCTTGTGACACTGTTTTCCACCACAAACAGAAACAACAGTTTCACAGGTTAGTTCAGTAAAATAAAACATGGCTTCTTCCAATCTCGGAGGATCTGAGTCCTGCCAGAGAGTCATAGGAAACAAAGAGATGGAGCCCAGTTCAGGATCACAGGGAAACAGGAGTATATCCCATCAGTCAGCAGGTGAGAAGCAGGAAACACCTGGACAGGTCGGCAGGAGTCGTAGGTAACAGAGATGAAGCTAAACTTGTATGTGTACAGGTTTTTAACAAACAGCTACTAAATTACACAACATGAAACACTGACAACACTGATACAAAACCATCACAAAATCCCACAAAAACACCACAAAGAGAAGCAAAAATCTCCTCGTCACAAAACCGTGCCGCAGGGAGGCATCCTCTAAATTCAAGCATTATCAGTGGGATGGTTACATGACCACAGATGATTCATCCAGCGGATCCAGGTGTGACTTAAAGGTACACTATGTAAAAAAAAAAAAAAGGTCAGTGGCAGAAAAATGTGATATATAATTCAACACTGTGTTTCTATTGATGTGTAATCACTGCACTAGAATAGCTGTAATAAGTTTATTTGCTTAGAATGAGTCATTTCTATCTACTTGCTGCAAGAGTACCTAATTGCAGTTACAATGACCGACATGGGCGCTACCTTACATCCAATCCATACAGGAAGTCTCAAGCGGATGTTAGATAAACACCACTAAGAGTATCTCTCTGCGGCTTGCAAACAGATGCGTGTGGTGAAGTCAGGTGGTTAGGGGAAGGGTCAGGGTTAGATTTTAGTAAGTGACATGAAGAAGAAACTTGTGATTGGGATTTACGGCATGGATTAGATATATGGCGACGTATCATGACTGCAGTTGGGTCCCTCTCACTTGCTGGGTGGTGCACATATGGAAGCTGCCATATTTGTTCCTCCATTTTTACTCCGGTGTCCCTGAATTGACAAAACAATGTGTGTGAAGTAAGAACCCTTTGAACTTTAAAACTGCTGTACCAGCCTAATTTAATGGGAGTTAGAGCACTGTTTGGGATCAGTAATGCCTTAAAAGACATAAAAAATAGTTACTCATAGTACAGCCATAGCTACACCTGAGACCACTGGATCCACTCACAGATGAAAACATATTTATGCCTTGGAGAATTTTGGCCACTAACGGCCACCGTACATTCACAACAGTGCTTGGAATGAAATGAAGTCATTTGAAAGAAAACATTTTTTCTTTCAAACACCCATATTTGCCACTAGATGTCAGTAATTCTTACATACTGTAACTTTGAGACTCTGTCATACTTCTGTTTTCAGCCGTCATCAGATTCTTTTCTAAACTGATCTGACACAATACCTGACACAGATCTGGGCATGAAAAAGTTCCCCTTTCAGCCGACTGCCAGCCACTTCCCAGCCACTTGTCTGCTAATTCAATCGCACAGAGAAACACCTGTGTGCCCAGGGGAAACGATTTCAGAGCATAAATAAATGCCCGGAACAAGGATGTTTCCACACGCCAAGTTTGGACACCATACGTGATGCCATATTTGCGGGACAAGTCGTTCAGCCAGTAATAGTGCAGTAATGGTGCACTATTAGTGCACCACTTCTGGCAGAAAAAGGAGGAACTTTTTAATGCCCAGATCTGTATCTGCATCTCTTCCCCTTTCCTGATAACAAGCTTGCAGGTGAGAGTCCAGGAGTCTGAGCAACCAAACATTGAGACCAAACTGATCTCAGAGCTGCTGTTTGATTCTGCTTCTGTTTGAATGTTTTAGAGATGTATGGGAGTGAGGACGGCTCCGTCCCCGCCACCTTTGAGATCCTCTACATGATTGGCTGGAAGCCTCATGAGTCACAGGTGAGGACATGCTCACCTGAAATGTGTATGGTGTGTTGTGGCCTTGGAGACGTGTTTACTCTGCGTTGGTGTGCCAGATGTTTGATTATAATGCACAGCAGCACTAAACACAGCACATCAGCACCAGCACCTCAAACCAGCTGTCAGCATGGTGGTGGAGGATGATGATCTGGACTTCTTCAGTCATTGATGGAGCATGAACTCCTCTGGATACCAAAGTATTCAAGAGTCAGATGCAAGTCCATCTGTCCAACAGCTAAAGCTGAAACTGTCACATCAACAGGACAATGATCCCAAACACAGCAGCAGATCTGGTGTTGACATGATCTAACACCATCTGGATCTGCACCCTGGTTCTGGTACAAAGTCTAGACCTCAACCTAACTGAGACACTGTGATGGGACTTTCAGGAGCTGCCGATGAGTGCAATGAGCTGAAGCAATATTAGACAGAGCATAATTCCTCCACAGCCATGTTTTAAACTGATCGCGTCACCTAGAAAACCATCTCATCCGTACGTCCAGCCAGCTTCAGATTATAAAGGTGTCCTTGCATAAGTTTTGCTGCTGAAGTGTCTCGGTACAAATTATGTCTGATATCAACAAAGGGATATTTTTCTATATGTATCTGGCATACCTGCAGCTTTACTCATTTTTCTCCACACTTCTTTAAATTCTGTCATGGTGGACGTCCATTGTTGAGTCATGGAAGCAACTCTGATCATTTCCTCCGCCATCACAGATTGTCCCCCACAGTGGGGGCATTTGCACTGTGGGAACATTTTGAAGTTCCTGTAACCTTTTCAGGAACGGGGCTGTTTTATTTATTTCATTCATTTTATTTATCTTTTCATTAGCTTTATGGGATCTCTAAAAACCTTAAAACGCGAATGAGGTTATAACTTTCCCTCAGATCTCAGCTACACGCTGTAAAGTCTAAAACCAGAAACGACGTGCATAAAGCCAGATCACGATCACCTCTCTGCTGAATTCTTGTCTGAGTGGAAAACTGATCCAAGTGCTCTTGTTTTCAGGCCAAACCAGCGAAGCGTGGCTCGGCCACCGTGTCGTTCGGAGACCTGTCGAAGATCAGCCAGCCAAGCAGCAGCGACAGCTCGTAGATCTGCAGACTGGACGTGTTTTATGCGGAGTTTAAAGGCAGGGTGGATGATGTTTTACTATATTGCTTTAAGTCTTCCTCACACCCCGATTGCAGCCAATTAATTAAATGTTCTGACACAAAAGTTTTAAAGATTAATCACCTGTGGAACGGACAGGACTGGAAAAAAAAAAACATCCAATGAAATTGTAACAGCCCGTGCTTATTGATTGAATGATTATATGTCCATCAAACTCGACTGCCGTTTGTCGCCCTCCCACCCTCCCCGCGCGTGTGCCCGCAACTCGCCGTGAGCTTTCTCACAGTGCACATGAACGTGGCTGCTCGCTGCTCTTATCTATGCAGCTGTTTGCTCTTAAAATCCCCTGAAAAAAAAAAAAAAACGAATGTGGATCAGTCGAGTCATGGAGGTGTTGGTGTTTGCAGTGAGGATATTTTTTTTTATTGCAGAAGGAGTTGGAGATGATGGAATCATCACTTTTTTTAGCTTTTTCTTCTGCTGTTTACTGGGAAGCAAACATGCTATCCACTCGGCTTTTCTCGGTTATCTTTGCCGACAACCATCAGCGCACACGTTCCTGTGCTCTGGAGGCATGGTTTTGGGTGGGTGTATTTTTTAAAATGTAGCTTGCTCGAACTGTTTTTCCAGGACCCCCTACCCTGCCTTTAATGAAAAAAAGTTGTTTCTTTTTACAGGAAATACATGTTTAGCCTGACAGATTATTTAAGATGAACACAAGTACCAGCAGATCTCATGAAACCTCGTGTTTTCTTTCTTTTCCTGGAAAATGTACTGTATACTATGTATGGAGGTACTTTTTGTGAAATGTATATCAATAAAAGTTTGTGATTAGAAAAGAATTTATTTTTCTCTTTATTTGCTGAAGATTTCCTGATAATAATAAATAGTTCATTTTTCCTGGCGTGACGACTGATAAGTTGAATTTCCACCCACTCTGTCACCATACTGTAGCTTCCTCTTTTCTTGAAAGACATTATTCCCCAGCTGCAGCATGAGTGCCGCAGAAATGCTGCTTCTCCTTGGTTTTATCCTGCCCGGATGCTACTGTCACCACTCAGGTAACAAAGCCCACCAAAATTCTTTGATTTTCTCTTTTAAATTCAGCTGAAGCTGCTCAGAGCTGTGAAAAATGTTCAGATTTTCAGGTATTTTCCATCCAAACCAGAAGTTCTTACCTCAGTAATGAAATGATCAGACTTCAGCTGTTTTTAGAACATGATCGGATATCCACTTGGTTTTAAAGTTTTAAACCAACCAATTAAAACATAAAGTAATTTTATAACAGGCTCATGATTCACAGCTTCTTTCAGTTAGAAGGTTAATTTCAGACTTCTCTATTTTAAATTTAGATTCTCTAACTGTGAGGATGACTTATCCGGGCGTGATTTTGTTCAAACCTTCAAATTTATAGAGGGATTTACAAAAATCTCAGACATGAATGTATGCCTCTCTTCTTGCTCCTCTTCTTCTTTGATGTGTATGATTATTTCTTGGTTTCATAAATGTGTCTGCTGTGACTTTTCAGCTTGTTTAGAGACAGAGAAAAAACTATAAATATCAGAGAAACACAACACAAAGGTTTACTTATCCAGATATTAATGTTTCAGATGACTCCTCCAACAACCCAAACAATATGATAAAAGTATAATCAACCAATCAATCATACCACCATCAACCTATTCTTAAAAGCAAGCTTATTACAGTTTACTAAAACTAATGAAAAAACAAAAGCTAAAATTGAAAAAACATTTTGGTTAACTGAAATAAAAATAAAAATGACAGTTTTTTACAAAATGATAACTAACTGAAACTGTCTTGGTATTTACAAAACAAACTAGAAGTATTGCAGAAACATTCTTAGTTTTAGTCTTTGTAAATGTATTTAATACATCAGCCTTTTGGGTTGATATGAAATCTATTTCTATTTAATCTGTTTACTTTGCTCTACTGGTTTTACTTCAAGTGACTTTCTGGTAATTCTGAATGTCACACCAGACAAACGCCTATAATTTATGAAAGAAAAAAAAAAAAAAACTAAAACACTGAAACTAATCAAAGCTAAACTCAAACTAAACATTTTCCAAAAATGGAAACTAATAAAAACTAGCAAATCTGCTCAAAAAACTAACTAAAACTAACTGAATTGCAAAACAAAAAGTCAAAACTGAATAAAAACTGAAACTAATTAAAAATCCAAAACTATTATAACCTTGCTTAAAAGACACAATGCTTTAGCTGGAAAGTAGTAGCTAGTAGTGGGAGTAACTATAACAAGTTGTTAATCTGTTTTCCTGCTTTAACACTTATTTCTAATTATTCTGTTGCGTCATTTTGTTTGCTGTCATTTTATTTGTTTTTGTTTAACCTTCTACAGCACTGTGTAGCATGAGTTGTGATGTATAAATAATCTGACCTCTTACTTCACACGATAGAAGTTGATGCTGTGACTGATTTAATGATGCACCAAACAAAAAATATCAGTACTTTACTTTTGCAGCCACAATGAAGCTTGTGTAGTTCATCCTTTGCGAGACACAAATCCCACTTTAAGGAATGTTCCAGTTCAGTTTCCCGTCAGGAAACTTTTTTATTTTGACTTCAATTTTAAAAAGGATGCAGACAACAGGGTTGTGATGTAGTAAAGGGAATTTAATCAGAAATATTCTACTATGTTCTGACTTCACAGGGTTACTTGAACTGAGTGTGATGCTGCATTCAGAGGCTGTTCTCCCCTGTCCCCATGCAGCTGGAAATGTCACCTGGAGTAAATTGAAGCTGAACGGTGAACCGCAGGTTCTCATCAGCATCATCAACAACCAGGAGACCAGCTATGATGGACGCTACCATTCTCAGGACAAAAACGCGCTAGTCATCAGGAACGTGGAAACATCTGATGAGAGGCTGTATCTGTGCAACGGGAGGAACACCGTTTATCTGAGAGTGAACTCAGATCTTCCTCAAACACCGACTGTCCCAGCTGGCAGTGGATGGAGTGTTGGCTTTGAGCAAGACCAGGAGGAAGCAACTGCAGAGATCCAGACTACGTCAGACTGGTGGAAAATCCCCGTCGGTGCAATCGCAGGTGCTTCCCTAATGCTTCTGTCCATCTTCACCCTGAAACTCTGCTCAGCAAAGAGAGCAGAGAGGAACAAGAGGGTCAACGAGACTCTGACTGAGGTGGTTTATGAGGAGATCAGAGACGACAGCGTGCCACCAGAAACTCCTTACTACTCAACCATCAGTGGAGCAGCGAACACCTTCACAGCAGCAGAGCCCAACCTGTACAGCTGCGTCAGGAAGCTGCAGACGGAGCCGTCCAACCACTCCCATGACGTCTCCCCACATAACGCTGTCTCCCACCATGCTGATGTGTCCCACTGGAACATTATCTCCCCCCATGCCGCCTACTCCCATCAGGATACCGTCTCCCCCCATGCTGCCATCTACCACCTTGCCCAGCATCCTCTGCAAACAGAAAATAATGTTCTGATCTGTCCATGAGCCAAACGAAAGCCCAACAGATTAGCCCTGCTTTAATTTACTTCTTGGAAAGGTGCATGAAAAGGTGACATCTAGGGATGCACGATATAATCGGCCCCCTGTCGGTTTCGGCCTATATCTGCCTTAAAATTGAGTATCGGACATCGGCCACCCCACCGGTATTTAACTGATATTTAACCAATCATCCAGCAACCATCTTTTTTTTCTTCTTAAAAACTTATTTTTTACAGACTAAAACTTCTAAAGACTAGGGGTGGGGAAAAAATATCGATACACTGAAATATCACAATATTTTCATATGCTAATATATTGACACTTAAAAATGCGGTATTGTTCTGTTTTACTTACAAAGTCTTGCAATATTTCATTGTTCTGTTACGAAATCTGCGAGAATTCACAAAATATCGGCACGTCGGTTATCGGCCAAAATTCCAATATTGTGAATCACTAGTAACATGTAGTGGTGGGGAAACTTCGCCCTCAGGTTTCCATATATCCCTGCTCCTGCACACCTGAGTCACTGTGGATGAGTCACTGTGCAGAACTTGACACTGTTGGATCCATTTGATTAGAATCAGGTGTGCTGGAGTGGGGACATATAGAAAACCTGCAGGACTGCGGCCTTCAACCTGGAGCTGAATATGTTTGTAAAAGGATGTGTGCTGGTATGGGCTACACGGGAAAATGGGATCAAATTAGAATCATGTTTTGAGTTTGTAAACCACAGAGATGATGATGCTGACTAAAGGCAAACCAGCTTTGTAGTCATCTTTTTAATCAAAGTGTTTTTATTCGTTTTTGTTAACAGCAGGTGTACAGTGCAAACAGGGATACAAGACTTACAACACACATAACAAATAAAAGTCTATACTACAAACAAAACAGTAACAGTACAAATATCAATACATCAGACATATCCATCACCTATGTGGTCCATACAACCTCAGGCTAGAAAGGTATATTAGGATGACAATAATATGCATATATATACATATACACATACATACATATACACACAGACACACATACATATATATATATACACACACACACATACATACACGTATACATACATACACATACACATACATACACAAACACACACATACACATATACATAAACACACATATACACGCATACGTAAACACACCTATATACACATACATACAAAAAGGAAATAAAACAGGAAGGTGGGAGGGGGGGGTTTATAGTAATCAAGGGAGGAAAGGAAAAAAATAAAAATAAAATAAAAATAAATAAATAAAGTGTCTGCTTAAAAGCTGCCAGTTATTTTGGAGCAGGTGCAAATTCGTGTTCAAAATGAGAAATAAAAGGCTGCCAGACCTTAAAATATCTCTTACTATTGCCCTGCAAAGTAAATCTGAGATGCTCCAGTTTAAGGTGTAACATCACCTCCGCCACCCATCGTTCATGAGATGGTGGTGTTGTCTTTATCCAACCAAGCAGGATTAGTCTCCTGGCTAATAACGTAGAAAATGCAATTACTTTTCTTTGAGCAAATGTCAGATGGGTTTCTTCTGGTACCACGCCAAAAATGGCTGTTAGAGGACTGGGTTCTATCTCCCTGTTATACACTGATGAAAAAGTTCTGAAAATTTCAGTCCAGAACCTTTCCAGTCTGGGACAGGACCAGAACATGTGACACGTGTTGGCTGGAATCTGTTTACATCTGGGGCAAGCTGGATCTGTCCCCTGATAAATTCTCGCTAATTTGTCTCTTGTGAAATGAAGTTTGTGTAGCACTTTAAATTGTATTAATCCATGTCTAACACATACGGAAGAAGAATGTATTAGATCTACTGCCTGCTCCCAGTCTGCATTGGATACGTCTAACTCCAACTCCCTCTCCCATTTTGTTTTAATTTGATCAAGGGATGGCGAAGCCACTTTCTGAATACCAACATAAAGCATGGAAACTGCCCCCTTAGAAGTCGGATTTATGTCCAGTAGCTCATCCATCCACCCACTTTGTGGTAACTCTAGGGAAGAGGAGAAAGTCTTTTTCACAAATTCTCGAACCTGGAAATACTTGAAATAATTTGTTTTGAAGGGGATTCCATATTCCCTCTCCAGCTGAACAGGGGACATGAACACACCATTTTTAAAGAGATTTTTGACACATTCCACCCCAGATCTATACCATTCTCCAAAAGCTGCTCCCCCGAGGGCTGAAGAGAAAAGGTGATTACCATAGATGGGAGCAGACAGGAGGGCATTTCTTTTCTTAAAGTGAGTTCTAAATTGGACCCAGATTTTAAGAGAATCATGTACAACAGGATTGTTTGTGTAAAGGCGTTTGCTTATTGGCAGGGGGCGCAAACCAGGGAACGTAGAGATACCGGACTGGATGCATATTTCTCCATATGCACCCAAACTGGGATGTCATTATCATCCCGTTGCAAGACCCAAAACAGTACTTTCTGTATATTAGCAGCCCAGTAATAGTGAATATAATTGGGAAGAGCCAGGCCTCCTTCCTCTCTCCGTCGTTCAAGGAACTCTCTTCTTATTCTGGGTACTGTTTTTCCCCAAATAAAAGCGGATGTGCATTTATTCAATTCTTTAAAAAATGATTTAGGAACGAAAACCGGTATTGTCTGGAACAAAAAGAGAAACCGCGGCATGACATTCATTTTAACAGAATTTATTTTCCCTGCCAGTGATAGGGGGAGAGATGACCACCTTTCCATGTCTAATTTTGCCTTGTCCAATGTTACCTTAAAGTTTTGGTTAAATAAGTCTTTGTGCTTGCTTGTCACATTGACACCTAAATAGGTGAATTTATCCGTACATTTTGTTAGAGGGAGAGTATGGTATGATAATCTTCTCGCCTGCTTATTGATTGGAAATAGAACACTCTTTTCTAGATTAATTTTATAACCAGACGCATTCCCAAATTCGTTGATAATTCCAAGGGCTATTGGAATGCTCTTGGCAGGACTTGACAGGTAAAGGAGGAGGTCATCAGCATATAAAGAGAGCCTATGGCTCTGCTCACCTCTGTGGATCCCTTCAAGTTCAGCAGCATTTCTCAGGATTATTGCAAGGGGCTCAATGGCGATGTCAAAGAGGAGAGGCGATAAGGGGCATCCCTGCCTTGTTCCCCGAAACAGAGGGAAAGGTTCAGATATGACATTGTTTGTTCTTACCATGGCCTGAGGGTTTGCATAAATAATCTCAATCCATGAACGGAATTTAGGGCCAAATCCAAATTTTTCAAGGGCTGTGAACAGATAGAAATACTCTATTCTATCAAAAGCTTTGTGGGCATCTAAGGAGATCACAACCTCAGGCTCCTTGTTGTCCTTGGCCGTGTATATCACATTAAACAGGCGACGTAGGTTAGTGGAAAGTTGACGACCAGTAACAAACCCTGTCTGATCTGGATGGATTATTTTACCAACAGCAGGCTCAATCCTAGCTGCCAGCACTTTAGTCAATATCTTATAATCACAGCCAAGTAAACTGATTGGGCGATATGATTCACATTTAAGTGGGTCCTTATTCTTCTTAAGAAGTACTGAAATCACAGCCTGTGACATTGTTGGAGGCAAAGCTTTTTTATCAAGAACCTCATTATACACTCTACAGAGCAGGGGTATCAAGTTAGAAGCAAATGTTTTATAAAACTCACTCGGGAACCCATCAGGGCCCGGCGCTTTACCAGTTTTCATATTCTGAATTGCATGTTCTATCTCCCTTACAGTCACCACACCCTCCAAGCCATTCCGATCTACCTCCTCCAAGGATGGCATTTCCAGGTTCCTAAAGAAGTTTTCCACTTGATATGTGTCATTTATTTCGGAAGTGTATAAGTCCTTGTAAAAAGTCTTAAAATGCTCATTAATACCCTTCTGATCTATTATTCTGTTTCCTAAATTATCCTCCAACTCTACTATAGTACCTGCAGCTGTTGATTGCTTCAGCTGGTGACTTAGGAGTTTGCCTGCACGTTCACCATGTTCATAGAGATCCTGTCTAAGCCTAAAATATTGATCTTCCTCACGCTGATTCATCAAGATATCATATTCAGATTGAAGCAAAATCCGCTTTTTATGCAGCTCTTCAGAGGGATCCACAGAATGTGCCTGATCAACTTCATTTATTGCTTTTGTCAGTTCCATGATACGTCTCTGTTTTCTTTTCCTTTCACCAGCAACATAAGAAATTATTTGTCCACGTATATACGCTTTCAGGGATTCCCACAAGATGCCGCTACTTACATCACTAGTATCATTAATCTCTAAGAAAAAAAGTAATTTCAGAATTTATGAATTTGGTAAAATCTTCATCTGCCAGAAGCCTGGTGTTAAGACGCCATGTTCGCTTAAATGACATGTTCCCAGGAAAATTAAGTTTCAGTATCACTGGGCTGTGGTCGGATATAACAATGCTTTGTAGTCATCTTTAACATGTAAATATTCTATCATCTTAATGTATATTTTAATGCTTTATTCTTTTTTTGTATATCTTGTCTCAGTGTATCGTGTATTTTTCTTTTATCTGCACTGGGATGAACAGATGCAAATCAGTTTGTTAGCTATAATCCAGCATGCTTACATTGTTTATAAATGTTCGTTTATTTAATTATTACATTTTAAATTTAAATGCTTATTAAATTAAATGATTAGAGGTTGTCTGAAAAATCCAGGTTTGTGCATCTGTGGAAATGCATCTGCTCATTGTTTGAATGATGCTGAATACAGAAACAGGACTGAGTGCTTGTGCTTGACATTGATCAATAAAATGTTGGATTTTATCAGAATCTAATATGATGGTAAAAATGACATGAAATGATTGGTTCAGTGCACAGAAAACACAACAGTCACAGAAAAAGAGACAAATGCTCACAAGTTGATTGACCATATTTATTTTTCAAAAACCAAACCAAACAAGCAGCATCTGTGAAAAGTGAAACCTTTTTAACTTTGTCTCAATAACATGTTATTTATTTTATTATTTATTTATTTATTATTTATTATTTATTTTATTTCTCAATAACATATTCTTTTTTTTTTTTTTTTGAACGATCAGCTCCAGCGGCTCCAGAGTTATCCCCAGCACAGAACCAGCTTTCTTGATCAACTTGAAGAAACTAAACAAGCTGATCAAGAAAGCTGGTTCTGTGCTGGGGATAACTCTGGAGCCGCTGGAGCTGATCGTTCAAAAAGAATGCTTCACAAGCTGATGAAGATGATGGAGGACACTTCCCATCCTCTCCACAACACAGTGAAGAATCAACAGAGTGTGTTCAGTGAGAGGCTGCGTCAAGTTCGCTGTAGGACGGAGAGATACAGAAATTCATTCCTGCCAGCAACCATCACCCTAAAGAACAAGACTGACTGACTTTTTTTGTTTATTTAAAAAAAAAAAAAAAAAAAAAGTGAGCTTTTACAATACTGAATTTCCCTTCGGGGATGAATAAAGTATTTTTCATTTCATTTCATTTCATGTGAAACAAAGTGGGAACTTAAGTCTGATAGAACTACTAGGTTTTACAAGTAGGTTTTGAAACTGTCATATTTTAAATATTATTTTGAAGCCCCCAAAACCAAATCTTTGATTATGATGTATTGGTTTGGCTCATCAAAACTATTCAGATCATACAGTCCTATTTACATTATTAAAGAACTCCGACAAACCTTTGCTGCACAAATAGGGTGCGAACAGAATTATTGAATGGTGTGATGAAGATAATAATAATATATACTGTTAAGATCCCCAAGGGGAAATTAGGGCTCTGCCCATCTCTGTACAGTATGTGTCATACTGTACGTAGATACTCTCCAGATAAACTCTGCTAAGACTGAAGAAATTGTATTTGGTTCACAATTTGAGTGTTGATATACAGTATTTAAACTGTAATTCATAAAGAAGAACTCAAGCAGGTACAGTACCATCCTACAGATACCCAGGGGTTATGTTTGACCAGCTAGCTACTATCCAGCAAAGATCACATCCAGATTATCTGTAAAAAAAAAAAACAAAAACAAAGGTTATTTCCTCAAATGTCTTTGGTCTTTTGGGGAGAGTAAGCAAATTTTTCTGCTGTTTTATACATCTGCCTTCATGTCCACTCTACTGTACGCCTAGTATCTGGTACAAAGATTTACTCTTGGCGGACAGATCAAAACTACAACAAATAAAATATGCTCCAAGATTAAAAGACAATCTTTACACCAACTTTATGAAACAACTTATCAGAAAAATATGGTGGGACTGGCCAAGAATATAGGCTAAGATCTGATCCAAACCATGTGCTGAACACAGAGTATGAGCTCCTACCATCTAGAAGATGATACAGGGTTCCAAAGTTCAAGAAAGACTGAAAATGTATTTTATTCATCCGTCACTTTTTAAACTAAACTTGTTAGGTACTCGTTCAAGAGTATCTAACTGCAGTTAGGTACTCTTGAACGAGCCCGTTAGTCACATGACTGCGTTGCTATGGCAGCGTCTTGTTTTCCTACCAGGGGACTGTGCGAGTTATTAGTCGAGGTTCAGGAGAAGTTTTCCACGTCTGCGTGAAGCTGCTGGGTGCGCGAGGATGGTGAGTATAAAAATAAACATTTTCTTATCCTTAACTGTTTACTTTGCAACGTAACGCTGTTAGCATGTTAGCTTTGCATCAGGGGGGGGGGGGGGGGGGGGGACGGTGTAGCCGAACGGGCTAAGCTAACGGACGTAGGTTAAACGATGCTAATGTCGTTGTTTCTTCCTCAACAGTCACCGAAGAGCAGAAGCAGGAAGGCCAAGAAGGAGAAGGATGGTCTGTCCACGGAAGACATGAACAAAGATCAGGTGAGAGATGTTTACGATGCAACAATAACCGGGTCGGTTCGGATCACCTGTACGAACTTGTGCGGTGTGTGGACATGTGTGTGACCGGCGTCATTACTCAGATTGTTTGTAGCAACCACCTATGCAATGCATACAGGGCAATTCCATGCATATGTCAACCTCACCATGAAAACATAAAATAGCCATATTTATAACAAAACTTATTTTAAAATGTATAATCAAGGTCTACATTTTGAAGTAAAAATTACATTTGATCATAATATTCTGGCACACACGTTTTTCCTCTCTACAATGAAGAGATGCAATAATGTAAAAATGCATTTTCAATTACTTAATTGTATAACTTTCTGAATGGCCAAAACAAAACCACCTACAGATGTCTTCTAACCTCACTTTTTTTCTTCTTTTTTTTAATCAGGAAGGACTTTTTTTTAATCAATATGAAAACCAGAAGTCAGGGAACCAAAGTCTCAAAATCTCAAGAAAATGGGTTGAACCTGAAATTGCCTGGTATACTTATTTATTTTTTTCTTTTAACTTAGACCCTAAGAACAAATCATTGGACACTCTACACCCATGATTTTAATGTGTAAAATGATATTTTCCTCAAATCTTCAGTGGGTTGGGTAGGCTGTCAATAAATGCGTTTCAGATAAATAAAGCACATGTACTGTCGACATCCACTGAAAAATGAATGCTTAGAACAGTGTTCTACTTGATTTTGCATCAATTTCATGAAAAAAATGAGGAATTTTTCTTACCTTTTTTTTCCAGTATTTTCATCTTTATTGTACTGGCAATCAGCTATTTCCCCAAGTTATGACATCAGCAAATATACTTTTCTTTTCACCAAACAGTAAACTCTTTCCACAGAAAAAAGATAAAAATCCAACCAAATTCATTGGATCTGTGATGGTTTTACTAGAAGCTGGTGATAAACAGGCTCAGAACCTCAATAGAATTTAAGGCTACTCTCAAAATCCTGAAAAATACACGATATTCAACATGGTTGCTAATACCACATAATTAAACATCATTGTCGTTATTTTAATTTCAACATAACCCTGTTCTCCCAATGGAAATGTGTTACACAAGAAATATAATACAGTAAAATGACTTTCATCATTTTACTGTATTACATCAGATGACAACTACAACTTTAAATTCAGTCTGGTTCACAGAGCAGAGTTGGACTGGGACTGATGCTGGGACTGATACTGGGAGCATGAACAGATGCTGGGAACAGGGACTGCCTCTGGGAACTGCTGTGTTTCCCCCAGCTTGACAGGCTTGGGAGGGCGGGAATGATGTGAAGTCCCCAGAAAGACAGACGAGGCAGCGGAAGGTACAGTAGTAATTTTGAGACGAAAAACAAAGCTTAAAAGCCATAAACAATTAGTTGCTGATTACTTTTTAGTTGTCATAATCACAATTAATCGACTAATCGTGGCAGCCCTAGTCGCCTCTAATGCAAACTGTGATTAAACAAGTTAATTCTTTTGTAATTGCTTAATCGTAATGAACACATTAAAGTCCCACACATAGTAAATAACTAGGTGCAGGTCCCTGTGAGGTGGGATAATGAGGGGGTGGCACATTGGAGTTACTGCTCTGGGGACAGACAAACATATACACATCCTACTTATGTGTTTCTGTCTTCGGAAACCTCCCAGTTCCATGTGTATATGAATGAACTGCAATCCAGGGATTCAGAGCTTACAGGAGCACTTCAGTTTGTTGATGGGAGTGATTAATTACTGATTAATGGAAAAACTAGGGCTGGACGATATAGAAAAAAAGATTATCGATGAAAAAAAATCTGTATCGATCGATAACGATATTTATCAAAAAAGCCATAATCAAATTAAAAGCTATTTTAGGTGCAGCCCTGGCCATTTAAGCTTTTGCTGAATTACCTACTAATAATAAAGTTTACACTAAAGCCGTTTTCAAACTTGCATTGTGGAACATGAGCGGTAAGTCCATCCGCTCTTTAAACAGACTCGTCTTTTCAAACATGCCGCTTCCTTGCGGACTTATTGTGTCCCGGCGCTTTCAGACATCAGGAAATGTTGCAGAAAAGTCAGCACAGCCCCTCTCTCCCTTCAACTCTGTCCAGAACATTTTCTTGTGCTTTCAGCCAAAACGACATGCTGCAACATTTCCGCTCTTGTGACATGTAGACCAGCCGGTACATGTCCGCTACATCTCTGAGGTAAAAGGCGGTACGCATGTCTGAATGCAGCGTTATAATAAAAAAAAAAAAAAAAAAAAAAAAAAAAAAGGACAGAGTTCACAATATTATCGCTTTCCAGTGGAAGTCTGAAAGGGGACATAACAATGAAACCCAATAGGCTAACAGCAGAAAACTGTGCTTCTATATTGAACTTTTATTGATCCCTCTTTTTTTATATTGAAAAAATCTCTATCGATCGATATATATTGATATTGAATTATCGTCCAGCCCTAGGAAAAACACTTTTGAACGAAATAATCGCTTTTTGTGAATAGATCTCAGGAGAACTTACACAATGTCCCTTTAAAAAGTTAAAAGTACTGGACCATGTAGAGTAGACACTGGATTAGAGAGCAGCTGGAGCTGTTACTTCTAGTCCTTAAAATGGCACTTTAACTTTAGCTCTGTTGAGTTTTAGCCAGGGATATTTTCTATTTCTTTTTCTTTTTTAGAAAAAGATTGAAACACATTTAATGGATTTTTCCAGACATTAATAGAGCTGCAGTTTAGAATATTAAGGTTCTGTCTATTATTTAATTCAGTCGCTTACTAAAATCTGTTATTTTTTTTATTTTTTTAAGTTACTTTTTAGATAAGGGTGTGCCATATTGTGTTATTTATATCATATTGTGAAAACACTGGTACATTCTTGACATTTGTAGAAATTGTAACATGGGGACATTGTGTGACCCATGCATCACCGTGGAGCTCCACTGAACGAGTGAACATGGCAGATCAAAGCAGATTGGCAAGTATCGCCTTCAATCTATCAAATAACAGTGTTCATTAAAACAAGAAACCAAACTAGAAAAGCAAAAGAAATTAAAATAGAATCTGCAGACTTTATTTTGCTGTGCGTCTTATGTCAGGTTGAGCAAACCAAGGATTTTACCGTAAGTGTGTGACCACTATCATCAAAAAATAACATTTCACATTTTTCTTCTTTCAAAGGTAGTAGTAGTCATTTTTTCCTTATCGTGGGGGGGGGGGGGGGGGTGGGGCCTATCCCAGAATTAAAGGGGGAGGGGGGGTACACCGGGAAGGTCGCCAGTCTGTCGGGGGCAAATGGAGAGACAGACAACCATTCACACTCACATTCATTCTAGGGGAATTTAGAGTGATCAATTACCTAAATGCATGTCTTTGGAGGGGGGGGGGAAGGGGGTACGGGGGAGAAGAAGAAACCACCACGGAGGGGGGTGGTGGTGGGGGTTGTTGCCCCCCCCCAAGCCGGGAATCGAACCAGTGACCTTCTTCTGGGAGGGTGGGGTGCTAACCACCACCCCACCGGCCACTTTAAATTTTTTACATTTTTTTTATTGAAGATCAGTCATAGAACAGAAAATAAAAACTTGGCAGTACAATTAGTTTTCTTTTTCCTCCCAATGTATAACAATTATCCCAAGAGGGAGCAACAGCAAAGCATGAACAGGTAAACATCCTCCCTCCCACCCACCCTTCACAACGACAGCAGATAAAAACAATACATAAATATATCTATTGACACGCAAACACCCATGAATGCACAGAAAATAAAAAATAAAGATTTAAAATGAGTATAAAGGGGGAAAAGAATCATTTAAAAAAAGATTTTTAAAGAAAAAAAGAGGGAGAGGGGGGCTCGGGAGCAACTCAGAGATAACTGTTGTGGTTTTCTCAAAGAAAGTCAAGAATGGGTGCCAGACTCGATTGAATCTATTTGCTGTACCTTGTATGGTGAAACGGATTTTTTCCAGATTTAAAAAATTCAACATGTCTCTGACCCAGTGTGAAAGAAGGGGAGGAGTAGAATCCTTCCACTTCAATAAAATGACCCGGCGAGCCACCAAAGAGGAAAAGGCTAAAACTTCCATATTTCACATTTTTCTGATTTAAAAAAAAATGGGTGTAGTCATTAAAATGGCCACAATTTTTTTCGCAATATTTCCAGCAGAACAGACCCTCCAATTATTTATTCTTAGGGTTTAAATTAAAAAGAAAAAACACACGGGAAGGAAGAAGCGGGAGGGGGCAGATCATTTTCCTCTGTCTGTCTACCGCTTAAGTGTCTGTCAGTCTTCTATTTAAAAAAGCTATAAAATGTTTTAAAAGAATAGAAAAAACAAATAAAAAGCATAACAGGCGATTAACCATTTTAACTTTGGCCCCCAACTACAATTATGCAGTCCATTGGCGTGTGGAACGTGTTATGATGCATGTTTTTTGGGACAGCCCATGTAACATCCTAACTTTTTGTTTTGGTTTTTGTTGCCATAAAACATGCATTTAGAAAGAAATGTCAAACAAACTTTCTAAACAACTTTATCTTTTACACAGATCGACATATTAGCAACAACTGGTCATCCTGGTCTTATTTTTATATTTATATTCTGAGCGTTATGGATGTTACCGTTACAGACATTTTACATAAAGCTGCTTTCAGTCAGTTGTGCAAGTGTTTGCTGGTAGATCTTTGTTAAAACGGTTCTTTCTACAGTTTTTCTTGATCACATGGTTGAAAGTTTTGCTCGTATACATTACACACATTTACATTTACCTCCACCAAGGAGGTAAATATAGTAGCTACGATGTGAAAATGATCACACAGTCTGTAAACAGCAGCAGGTTGGTGTGTGGACCTGAACCTGGGGTGTGTCCTGGATCTGCAGCTGTGGGAGCACATGATTCGCCTCCGGGAGGAGCTGGATCGAGAGCGAGAGAGGAAGAGTTGCGTCCGTTTGGAGAAAGATGAGCTCCAGGCCTTATGGGAGATCTCCAAGAAGAAGCTGGAGGAGGCAGAGGCCGAGCTGAGGAAGAGGAGCACGGAGAAGGAGGAAGCTGAGGAGCGCCACCGAGTGGAGATCTCTGTGAGCTACACTGATTTTAACTTTAGCTGAACATCACATCAGCAATCAAATCAGACATTAACCCTTAAAACTACAAACCACGCTTTCCTATTTTTGGTCTTCCTATATAAACCAGCCTGTAACAGCTGAACCTTTAATCCCAGTCACCATCCAGACATTATGTTTCAGAACAGCCTCAGTGTTCAGATTATGAGGCTAAAATGATGTAAAATGAATGTATCAATAGATGCATTCATTTTGGGGAAGACCTGGTTAAACCTTCTCTGCTTCTACATTCTGCTGGATGAAGGAACTTGTTGGTTTCCAGGTTTACAAACAGAGGCTGAGGCACGTCCTGTCTGAGCAGCACAGCACCGTCACGGACATGAAGATAAACCCCGTCTTATCCGCCTCAGTAGTCCAGAAAGATAACATGGAGTCGGAGCTGGCGTTGTGCAGCAACGTTCAGGATCTGCAGATGGACCTCCGCCAGAAGAAGCTCCAGAATGTTGGCAGCATCAAGGAGCTGAAGCTGGTGAGATGTCTGACACAGGGTTGCGGACCTTAAAAAGTCTTAAAAGGCATTGAATTATAAATCTAAAATTAAGGCTTAATTGGCATTAAAATGTTAAATTCATATTTAAGCTTAAAAATTTCAACACATGATTACAAAGCTTTCATCATTGGAAGTAGTTTCAAATCTCGAAAGAAATAGTAATATTTATTTATTTTAAATAATTTACCAAATGACACGTGTGGAAACATTGCGCAATCACAATAGCAGAACCAACAAAACAGTGACGGTTGCAGCCGGGACTCTAAAATCAGGTGCAAGTTGTTCATGATGCAGCTACTTTGGGGGGTGAGTGATTGAGTTCTTCGTTAATAGACTAAACAATCTAATCGTATTTATGTGGTTTACATGACTGCATGTCATCGCTGCTCTGTGTCGCGCTCAGCTCTGTTTCTCTGTGATGTGACACGTGTCTGCGGCACGAGCAGACGCGCTGCAGTCGCGCCGCAGGACAGAACGCGCTCAGAAAACACGTCAACTACCTGAAACTCAGACACAAATATCAAAGTTTTAAAGCTCTGCCAAGAAAGTGGAGATAGAAAGACTCGCACTCCTTCCCAGTTGTGTAATATGCGGAAAACGTTGTGTATGTTGTAGAAACGCGCACAGCTGAAGCCTCCGATGTAGGCAACAAGCTGCGTGTACATGGACCCAAATAGACCGATTGCTTTCGGTTTAAAAGCTCTTTCGGAATGAAAATGATCCATGTAAACACCTCTTTCCGAATGAATTTTCATTCGGTTTCACGGGTAGAATATTCCTTTCCCCAAACCGAACGGGGTATCATGTAAACGCTGAATCGGAAAGTTGTGAAGTTGCGCTCTTACTGCGCATGCTTCGACGAGACGTCAACGTGAAACAAGTGACGTTTCCTCACTTTGACAGACGGCTGTGAACAACGTAATTCCTTGGACAGCGAGAAAGTTTGTTTTTAACTCAAACTCTGTCTCTACAGCTTTTCCTCTTGGTTGCTTCCTGTAGGAGCTCATGAGGATCAGCTGCTGCTTATTAACGTCCTGCAGAAACCACGACTGTGATGATCAGCTGTTTGTAGACCTCCGTCTTTTATAAATAACGTGATTTACATCATTCTGCGCATGTCAGGCAGGATTATTCTGAATGAATATTGGCGCATGTACACGCCAGATCCGAATGAATTAGTTCCCATGGAAACAGCTGCCCTGAAATCCTCAATCAGAATGATTTCATTCCGAAAGGGAAAAAAGTCTCCATGTAAACGTGGCCATTATTGTGAGATTCCTCAATGTGCACCAAAATTAGGTTTTAAATATGAAATGCTTCAAAAAAAAAAAAAAAAAAAACCCGGGGAGCATGCCGCTGGACCCCCCCTAGACAGGCTGTATCCTTCTCATCTTTTTCACCCCTGCCCGTTTTCATGTCTGTGAAAACAGCGGTACTGTTGTCTCTGAACACCATCATTCTTATTCACTTATTCTGTGAAAACACTTAAAAGGGAGCTGAAGACTTATTCTGTGCAACGCTCCCAGACTCTGACATTAATCACTCGTTTGCACGCGGTTCTGACAAGACAGACATGAAAAAGAGTAAACACTGATGATTATAATGTGTTTTATGATGCTAGATTGCGACAAAACACTTCATGAATGCAGCAGAATAGTTATTTGAAATGAATACCTCTCTTCCTGTACTGTTTTTTTTTTCTGAGGATTCATGATAAGTACATCCTTCTATGTATTTTCCATGTCTTCAACTTGGGAAATGTTTTCCAAATTAAAGTTTTTCACTGGGTCAAAAAGTCACGTTTTATATTAATATAATCATTTGGGTCAAATTGTTTCTAACCCTGTGTAAATGATGTAGTGCCCCCCCGCCCCGCCAGTCTGTGTTAATTGTGAAGTTGGTCTTAAATTTAATTTCAAATGGCATTAAAAAAGTCTTAAAAAGTCTTAAATTTAACTTCCCTTAAGCTGTAGGAACCCTGTGACATCTGTTGTCACCATGTCTGAACTGTACAGTCTGAAGTGTCATGAAGTTAAAGCATGTCCTCCTCCTCACTAGAGACACCAGGTGGAGCTGATGGAGACAACTAACCACTATGAGCACAGGCTGCAAGGTAAGGAGATGTGCTCTCATCCTTTCATTCCACTCTTCTTCTTGTCTTCATTCTCTCGTTTCATCCTTCCTCCTCAGAACTTGAGGTCAAGTGTCAGGAGAAGATGCAGTCACTAATGAAGGCGGCAGAGGAGAAACGGAAGAAGGAAGTGGCAGATCTGGAGAAGAAGATGGGGATTCGGATGGAGTCTCTGGTGGCGAAGCAGGAGCAGGTGGTGCGGGGAGCCGAGGAGCTGTACTCATCTACGCAGAAACAGCTGCAGGACACCCTTAAGAAGCAGGAGGTCAGAACCGCAATGTTCACAGGTTAATGGGTCCAGTTCTGGTCTTGGAGTTGGGCTTGAGCTCCGCTTCTGGTCCTGGAATCAGGTCCAAGCTCACTCAGGTTCCAGTTCTGGTCAGCATTTTTCTTCTGTCAAGGAAACAGATTCAGAAACAAGTTGATGTTTTTCTGCCAACACGAAAACCGAATAATTCTGATCCTGGTTCTGGTCTTAGTTCTGGTACCAACAGTTGCAGCCTGGTCTGAGAAACTGATGAAAGTTTGTCTGATGTAGATTCTTCTCCAGATCTTTGAGGATTCTTAAAGGACTCTGAAATGTTTCTCTTCCAACGTCCTTTAACTTTTTGCTGAGAAGAGCTGAATGTTTTATGCTCTTTATTTCTCCATCTTGTTTCATTTTGAGAATGCTGAGATTAAGAACCTTGCTTCCTTTGAATGTGTGTAAATCAAGGAAGGTTGGCATGTTTCCTGAGTCCCATGTGTCCAATACCATGAACATTCCATGTGTCCGGCACACCGGAATGCCACATGTGTCCCACACACCCAAATGCAGGAGTGGGAAACTCCGGCCCTCAAGGAGCAGTATCCTGCAAGTATTAGGAGCTTCCCTGCAGCAACACACCTTGTGACTTGTGCAGAGCTCGACACCAAGCTCTGTACAAGTCTGCTAATTACCCATTAATCTGAGACAGGTGTGTTGCAGTGGGGAAGCTCCTATTACCTGCAGCATTCTGTCCTTGAGGACCGGAGTTGCCCACCCTTGCCCAAACGTTCCACGTGTTGGAAACACCTGAATGTCCTAGGCGTCTGAAACCCAAACATCCCACATGTACGAAACCCCCGAACAACCCAAGAGTCCAACACACAAACGTCCCACGTTCCCAAAACACACAAAAGTCCCACATGTCCAAGGTGAAATATAACTTCCTAAATGAACTGTGGGAAGAATTCATCCTAGTCTGGTTCTGATGTCTGGACCTTCCTGACAGCTACCAGCAGAGTTCAGCGTCCAATCAGAACTCAGCTGGACCTTTTTCTGAGCTCCTCCTGCAACCTGAACATCTTCCAGGATGACTAAGGAGGAGCCATTTTGGGGTCACAGAAGATGAAACTAAGCACAAGGAAATGCAGATGTAGAGGGTTCAACTGGGGTAAAAAGAAGGGGGGTGATATAGTTGGGCCAAAAGAGGGACACACAAAAAAAAAAAAAAAAAAAAAAAAAAAAAAAAAAAAAAAGTTAAGATAGCATGTCTTCAAATAAACTTGAGCTGGAAGTGATCAGAAGAGAAGGATCTGAGTCTGACTGCAGGAGCCTCTCCAGGAAACCAACTGTTTGTTGTTTGCTGTTGCAGGAGAAGCTGGAGGAGGCGCAGAAGAAGGAGTTGCATATGAGCAAGGAACTTTCAGCTGCTCAGCAGGAGAAGCAGCGTCTGACGGAGGAACTGAGTGACCTCAAACAGAAGCTGCCGGAGCTGCAGAGGCAGCTGGAGGACTATCAGCAGAACAAGGACAGCATGATGGTGAGTTCTAGGGCTGTACGATATAAAAAACCCTTTTGATATGCAATAACACTATTGAGACTTACAATGACGATATGATTCATGATAAAGTATTTGGATGGAGGCCTGACATCAGAATTCCTGCTTAGGACCAGCCTGCTCAGATTAGGATGGGCTCATAATTACCTTCCACCATTGCAGCGTGGCCCCTTGCACCCATGTCTGTAGTGTTTATGTTCTTAGTTTTATTTTTCACACTTTGTTCACGCGTCTCCAGTTAAACTTAAAGGAATGACATATACACTTAAGTCATGGTGCCAGAAGTAAAAAGGGAAAACATTTATTTCTACCGCTGCCACGTAACCTTGCAAACCTTTACAAGCTTCAACTCCTTCTTCAATTTTATAATTCACATAGTATCCATGCAACCCTGGTATGACATATACACTTGACTCACTGTGCCAGGAGGAAAAGGGGAAGACGCAAGGTATGATGGGAAATATTGGGGAAATATGACTTTGCCCCATTACCTACAACGGCCATTCATGTGTTCCGGTGCTGTTGTTAAACCGTTCATGAGAATTTTACCATTGAATTACTTTATTGTTAGACAAATCTACATTGATGTGATGCTTTTCAAATTCCGATTATCAATATTTTGTGCAATATTAAACCGATCATTGGGGAAGCATAAATGTGGTGGGGGGTGTGGTTAGGCTGTGGAAGGTGGAGTAGCGAGCAGACGAGTTGCAACTGCGTCTTCTCTGCCTTTTGCTGCAGTTACTGGGCTGTGCATCATATCCGATATTTCTGGACCATTCCTCATACTCACATGGGTCAATTCTGCCTTATTCAGTCTAAATAAAGTTTCCTCGTCTGATTCTTGTTCAGTTTTTCTCATAATGAAAAAGCTCTTGCGTTTCCTCAATCAATTTATTTTTTTCGATCTGAAGTGGTGAAAGAGAGGTGCTTGTCTCCAAGTATGACGGCTGAAATTGCGTAATGTTGTTTCCGGAGCTTTGTAAATGAATAGCCCACTAATTATGAGCAGGTACAGAAATATACCGGACCATCTCATTTAGAGATTATTCTGTATTTAAAAGAAAGAATCCATTTGCTGCCTTGTTAACGCTTTTGCTGTTTTTTGCAGCTTTGAGTACAAAATGCTGCTCTATCTGCAGTCTCACAGAATGGGCCCATTGTGTAAGTGGGTGGGCCCAGGCCCAGTAGGCCCACCCATAACGCTGCGGCTGCTTGGATGTGCAGCGTCTTTAGACACCAGGTTGTTGGCAGCCTATTGAGATAACAGGAAACAAACAAATGGTTTCTCTCTTTTACAACATTGTCTCATTAGAAAAATCCATTTGATTGGCCACTGATACACACAGCGCAAGAACGTACAGCTGCGACTGGAACTTCGTTAAAATATATAACACAGACACTATTAGATATTGCCGTTTAGGCAATCTTTGAGATATATACATATTGCGCAGGTTAATTCTGCGATGACGATACATTTGGGATATATTAAGCAGCCCTACTGAGTTCTGAGGAGGAGGATCATCTTCCTCCCAAACAGACCAGAAAAACTTTCTGGAAACCAGAGTCCAATCTTTGGAATGTTTTGTCTGACAGAAGTATCGCGCTCGTCTGAAGGTGGTTGAGAAGGAGCTGAGAGATCTGACGGTAGAGCACGAGCTGCTGCTCCAGGCCTCCCAGAAGGTAAAGGGCAGCCATCAGTTGCTCCTCCTCCTCCTCCTCGGAATGGGCTGATGGCTGAATGTTCTGGCAGGTCCAGCAGGAGCGCGACGAGCTGCTGAGGCGGCAGACAGAGAGCATCCTGGACCTGCAGCAGCAGAGTGGGCTGAAGAGGATGCTGCTGGAGAGGAAGATGGCAGCGCTGACGGACACACTGGAGAAGAAGGAGGCCCAGCTCTGCGCTGTGCTGTCGGTGTCCAGCATTGACCCAGCAGCACAGAGTGATGCTGCCAACAAGCTGAAGGGGGGGGGGGGGGGGGGGGCTACCTGGTTGGATTTAGCTGAAAATAAACCTGAAACTTCATGTTGGACTCGACCAAGCAGTTTCCTGTTTGCAGGACATTCTGGAGTCCAAACAAGTCGCCATGGACACGCTGCAGGAAAACCTGGATGGAGAATGTAAGGTAAGATAAGCGACACTGGTCCAGCTCTGGCTCCAGGTAATGTCTCTGAAGCTTTGTGTCCACATGCACGTCTGATCCTCAGGAGCACGATGAGCTGCTGAACAGCTGTAAGCTGAGGCGGCCGATGTCCCGCTGAAAGACTTCCCCGCACCACCTACTGTAAACGCTGAGCTTCTCCTGATGTTCCTGAGGTCTCTGAAACATCTTCCTCATGGTTTGGTCCTCCTTAATGTGACCAGAAGAACTGCTGCGAGGTCATCGGTCGGCTGTAGTTTGAGCTCCACAAACTGCTGAGTAATGATTTATTCTGAAATGTTTGTGAACAAAGCTGCTCTGTTTTTGGGTCTCCATCAGGTAAACAGTAAATTT
Source organism: Atherinomorus stipes (assembly GCA_023101725.1). Lineage (NCBI taxonomy): Eukaryota > Metazoa > Chordata > Actinopteri > Atheriniformes > Atherinidae > Atherinomorus > Atherinomorus stipes. The sequence continues at coordinate 559,463 of JALJCO010004649.1, forward strand.
AAACTGCTGCTGTTTGTTAATTTACCTCCATCTGGATTCTGGAACTAGTCTGTCATCAAACTGGTTAAATGTTGATTCAGGTTTGGATCTTTCTCTCTGATTCCTCCTGGAAGCTGAAACCTGAAACTGCAGTTCGGGTGTTTCCTCACGATGAATTTACTACATCCATCACAACAGCATGGCTCCCCAGGAGGAGAGTCCAGGTGCTGAACTGGCCTGCTGGCAGTCCAGATCTTTTATTAATAGAAAACATTTGGAACATCATGAAAGCAAAAATCCAGCAACCAAGGTCCAGGACTATTGAGCAGCTAGAATCCTGCATCGGACCAGAATGGGGCAACATTCTTCTACTAAAACTCCAGCAGCTGGTCTTCTCTCTGCCCAGATGTTTACAATTTTTAAAAGAAAAGGAAATGCTACACAATGGTAAACAACCCTAGAACTACTTTTTACAGATGTGTTGCTCCCATCAGATTCATTCTGTTCATGTTAAGTATTTTTACTTAATAGCGTGAGAATATCTTCAGGAGGATAAGGTCAGGTAAGCATGTCATTGACTTCATGTCAGTATTCAAACTGATGTTGAAACATTTATATCAAACTTCAGAATGGAGGCTTATACCCACTGAGATGATCACAATGTAAATGCTGTTAAGTTTTTTTTTGTGTATTGGGGGGATTGTTTTTTTAAAATGTTGCTCTTTAAAGAGGATTTCATGTATTCTTGTTGAAAAATAAATTACTCAATTACTCCCAAACAAATTCCTTTCCTCCTGACCTCCACAATGACTCCTTCCTCCTTTTCAAATCACATCTCAGGACTCATCTGTTCAAATGTGCCTTTAACCCTAAACCATTTTCAGTGCACCTGTTTGCTATATCTTTACTGATTTGAAGTCTTTATTATTGTTTACTTTTTTTTAATCTTTAGTTCTGACTATATCTCACCTGTACTACTTTAATTTTTTGTATTTTTCTGGGAAGTGACCTTGGATTTTGTGAAAGGCGCTTTAAATAAAATTTATTTCTACTCCTACTACTACATTTACACAATATTAAGTGGTGGGTACTGAATGTCTATATCCTGTGGGATACATTGTCCACACAAGGGTGTCAAAATAGGGATAAAACTATCCTATATACTTGTTTTGTAGCCTAATCTCTGCAGAGAAAAAACAAAAGGTAGTATACACCAATTAAACTCTTTGAAATGATTTTAAATGGGTATTACTGATTAATTCACCAGTGTACACTTTCTTTGCTCATTTATGTCAATATGTTGTGGAATAAGCTCCCCAAATCTATGTGTAAATGATTTTAAAATATTAAACATCAAAACGCACACTTATAAATGAAGCATATCTTCAAAACTCCTAGGGCTGCATCTATGTATGATCTTGGTCTCTACAGAAAGCTGAGATGTGAAATATTGCAAAAGTGTCAGAATCAAGATATGCTTTAGTGTGTCAGAGTAAATTCACCTGGAACACAGTAGAAAATGTAAATATGATCTCCTAAAAAAAACAAACAAAAACACTTTACTTTCAGTGGAAAGCAGAGGTTAGCAGTCCAGTTAATCTAGGAATGAGTAAAATAATGTCAGATGGGCCTCCGCTTTCATATGACACCTTGTTTGTGTGGTCTGCTCGAAGCGGAGAATTTAGCAGAAGCTCTAAAGTGGACATTTCTGTTCTTGTGGTTTTGTTAAATTCCCATGTAAGTGCTTGGGATTTGAACTGTGTTTTGTCTGGATGCTAATGCTTGGTAGTCTTTTAGCTGAGTTTCTCCCATCATGCTGCTATGCTACATGTTAGGATTGATGTTCCTGGTGTCCCCACACACCTTCCGGACTGAAGGATCTGATACTGCTCTCCATACAGGGGTTATAATCAAGAAGAAGTTAAAGTAATTTCTGAATTATATATATATATATATATATATATATATATATATATATATATATATATATATATATATATATATATATATATATATATATATATATAAAAAAAGAACCAAATGGACCAAATTCCAAGATGACATGTTGATTTTGGAAAATAACATTTCTGTGGTTCTTTGGTAGGATTTACAGATAATTTATGATATGATGGTAAAAATTTTGTTTGTCTCTGTTTTTTGTAACGGTGGTGTTTATGTGAACCCAAGAAAGCTTATGGACGGGGAAACTTTATATAAAAAAATAGGCAAACTACTCCAAACATTTCCAAATTTTTCCTCCCATCAGGAGATTTATTTATACTTTCAGCCAAAGCCTATTTTAATCAATTATTTACAAATCAATAAACAAAAATGTACAAACAAAAATGAATGGCGGAAAACTTACTGGCTGAAAAATTATTTCACAGAATATTTTCTGCTGCACTGATTTCATGAATGACAGTTTGACTTGATATGCAAATGAGGGGGCATGGCCACCCATACGAGTCTGGCATCAGCCTGATGATTTTCCAAAAATCAAACTGAAGGAAAAAGAAGTATTTACTGATGGACCTCCCCGTTCAACTGAACTTCCTCTCATATTGTCTTAATTCTTCGGTCCTAAAATGGACCAATCGGGACAAAGAGGACTGGTTTCGTTTGATTCAGGTCCAATAAGACAGCAGGATTAGCAGCACTCAGACCCTAAACCAAAAACCAAATCATCTTTACATTTAAATCAAAACTGTTTCTGAAACTGGTTTCAGAAACAGCCCAGTTGACCCCAGGAGTGCTCCAGAAGTCCGGTTTCTGAAACACTGAGGAGGACACCTGAGCAGACCCACACCCGACACGTCCTCCTCCTCTGTCTTTAGTTTGAGGAAGATCTCTGCTGATTCCAGTGCTGCTCGGCCCATTCAGCCGGTACCGTGGCTGCTGCACTCGAAGACACCCTTCTTGAAGAACGGTGAAAAGTCACAGATGTCAAATTTGGACAAACGGAAAATACCGTCTTCATCGGCTCTGAGGGGAGAGCTGGAGGATGACAGCATGACCCTGAACACGTTCCTCAGGTACCGCTGCAGAGGACAGGAGAGAGCACAGTGAGGCCCAGCCCAGTTCTGCTGGTCAGTTTCACATTCAAACCTGCAGATTTCACTTAAAATCATAATTTAAGCAAAACATTTTTCCCAAAGATGCTTCAAGGTGACCCAAGCTATCCAGCGACCTTTTTAAGCCACCTGCATTTTTAATGGCCCTGGTTTATTCAGAAACTGAGATATGAAGCCTGTTCATGACTCATTTCAACCCATCCTAAAGTCTGAGATCAGCTGGATCCATTAAAGGGACTTGAGGCAAGATTAAGTAACGAAACTTGCGACTGGCGCAACTGGCACTTCAGGTAACTGCAACCACGAGCCAAGCCGTCACCGGCGTGCACAAACTGAAGCTATAATGTTGTTTACTAACTTTTTTCTTTGTAGTTACAATTTTTTAGTGTCTTTTAGTCGATCTGGATCGTTTGCTGACGGCAGAAGAATCCATAAATTTTGCTTACACTGTTTGAATTTACCGCGACCGTCTTCTTCCTGTATCAAAACTGCAGATGTAGCGTCATTTGACCTCGGGAAATTCAGACACCGAATTGCAGCGCATTTTGCAGCACACAGCCTGTTCAAGGCAACGGAAAGAAACGTGGGTGGAAACTTGTGCTTTTTTCCTTTTACAATGAACCATTTACATTTACTCACATGGGTCCACAGCTGCCACTATTTTTACTACGGTCTCTTTGATTGGACAAACAAGTTTGTGTGTGAAGCTTTGAAACTGCAGTAGCAGTTGTGTGGGAGCTAGAGCATTGTTTGGAACAAGTAATGCCTTTAAAGCACCAGAGAAGAAGAAAGTTCTCCAATAGTTACCTGAAATGCAGTCATTGCTCTACCTGAGGCCACTGGATCCACTCGCGCATGAAAACATCTTTATGTGGAAAAAAATTGGCTTTATGCACCGCTCCAGTACTTCCTGAACTTAATACTGCACCTTTATTTCCTGTCTTACATGATTGGATGAACTGATTAATCCAGGTGTGTCTGGCTTAAGCAAATGGTCAGACACACCTGGATTGATCAGTTCATCCAATCATGTAAGACAGGAAATAAAGGTGCAGTATTAAGTTCAGGAAGGACTGGAGTGGTGCATAAAGCCCATTGGCTGCTGACAGCCACCGTACATGTACAGCAGTAATTCTACACACCAGAGCTTTAGAAGGAGCTGTATCATGCTTTTCACACATTCCAAAAGTCAACTACAGGCATATATAAGCTAAACATGTTCCCCTTGCCACCATAGAAACTAATTTGTTGTTGAATATTAGTTGTTTTATGTGTCTAATTTCAGACAGGGAAGTAAAACGGCTGACTATACAGAACCCCCGAAGCTCTAGACCATTCTTCACATGTTTAACGCCCATTTCATGACGTCGCCCCGGAACAGCTGTATAGTGTGACAGATTTAGATGCAACACCAGCCTCATAACTCCCATGGATTGATATTTGTTAACACTGATGGATGATCGTAATCCAATTGCCAGAATGAAATGGATCATCCCATTATGGAACTGTATGCGGTCAACCAAGAGTCTGATATGGGGTTTGCAGTACATGCAGTACCACAGAGACTCCTGACAAGTAAGTAAATTAGCTAACAAGTCATAGGCTAAAAGTTAGCATTGAGCTGGCGATATGGATTTACTCACCAGAGATAGAATTCTTGTAGTCTTGCTATGATGCTGCACAAGCTTGTTTGTGGCCACATGAGAACTACGTAGGCATTTCTAAGGCTGTTGCTTGAAGGGAACTAGAGCTTGGACTGAAAATTCCTATAGATTCCATTCATTATTATTACACCGTTATGATCTCAGGTGGGAAATTCTTATTGTGCATTTTACCCATCTTTGGATTAACCAGAGAGCTGGCAAGAGTCAGCGCCCAGGGAGCAGTTGGTAGGGGTTAAGGACCTTGCTCAGGGGTCCACAGTGGTTTAACTTTGGTGCTGCCTGGGGACTTGAACCACAGTTGCCCAGTCCAAAGCCCACCACTAGGCTAGTGTGTAGGGGTAGAGTACAGGGGGCAGTTTGGGATTGCACCAAACTGTTTTTTTCCCCAAACTACCCTGAAACAACGGATCACAGCAGACCTGAGCCATGTTGGTAATACAGGCGTCATACCTCCAGGTGACTCCGGCGCTCCGCCACCATTCGCTCATCTCGGTTTCCAAATATCTTCTTGGGTGGAAACTCAAGCGCTGCCAGCTGAAAGAAAGAACAACACCTCAGAGAGGATAATAAAACCCACAGCTGGGTGTATCAGGATGAAGCTGCAGGTTTTCATACTGAATATCCTCCTTTAAAAGGTGGTATAGAAGATGTTTCTTTGAATAATTTTTTTAATATTCAATGAAATTGGGTTCACTGCCCCATAAGGTATGATTAATTAAAAGCTTCAATGTTAGTATACATCACCTGTGAAAGTAAGGGTGCTTAAAAATTGTCTGGCAATCATTTCTGCTCTCATTGCATGTTTTATTTGTCTGTTGCCCATCAATCACTCTTACTACTGTGGTAAGAGTGATTGATGGGCAACTCAACTGGTAATAAGCAAGAGTGATTGATTGGCAAGAGTGTGCCAGAAGCTGTGTATTCTTGTCTGATTTTTACAGTAGGTAGCTAACAATCGTTCTGCTAGCAGTTAGTGATCTGTTTTACTTGCATTTGTGACATGATGGGAGAATCTGTACCTGCTGTCTGCAGTGTCACGACTTGGCTCTCGCATGTAGTCTCAAAGACGTGGTCAGGGAGGGAGCTGTGAATCTACCGGGCCGGTCTTGCGTATGCGCTTTATTCAAAAACTAACAAACAGTCTCTGTTTTCTGAATTGCCACAAACATCTTCGATACCACCTTTAAATGAGAAAGGAGGTTCTGGTGACAGACTGCAGAAGAACACAGCTGATACTTGCCAGCTCCAGGTGAGAAAGTGAAGATGATGAGAGAAAAAGCATTTTATGTTTCAGATCAGATTTCAACCAGAAGGAATCACATGATTCTGTCGTTCTTCCTGAAGGAAGATGAAGTTCTGAAGATGTGATGCTCAGAGTTAACTCATGAAGAGTGCTCTTGTAGAAATTTCCTAAGTCAAACAACTGTGGAGGAGGTCGGAGCATCTCACCTCTGGATATTTTAACTTCAGTGTTTTGTGCATCTCCCTGAAGCGGCTGTAACGTCTGAACACTGACCACGTCTCCTCCATCACTGAGATCTGGCGGAGGCAGAAACACACAACTTTGTGAAACCAGATCCTTCAAGGCCATGTGCAGCTGAACGTGCACATTAAACGTGAAATATCCACAACTTCAAACAAGGAATCACATTAAACATTTCTAAACATGAAACTCTGAAGTCTGATTCTCTGCACATTCAAGTCAAACCTGATTTCTACATGAAGAGTAACTGGGTGACATCCCCGTTTCTGTCTGTGGTGGTTTAATAACAATTCAAGAACTTGGTATGCAGAATAGCAACTCTGAACACACAACACGTCCAACTTGGAAGCAGATGGGCTACAGCAGCTGAAGACCACACCAGGTGCCACACCTGTCAACTAAAAACAGGAAACTTGAAACTGGGCCTGTAAACATCATAAAAGCATGGATCCATCCTGGCTTGGATCAATGCTTCAGGCTTCTGTTGAAACTGAGTGGAGGATATTTTCTTGGCTCACTCTGGGCCCCTTGGTATCAAAGTGGCATTATTTAACCACCACAGCCTACCCGAGTATTGTTGCTGACCATGCCCATCCCTTTATGGCCACATTTTCTGCTGGCTACTTCCAGCAGTATGAGTTCAAGTTAAACATAAACCCAACATGTCTCCAGTTTTGTGAAAAATGGAAAAATAACTGAACTTACCTTCACCTCGAACTCAAAGTGCTCGTCCTTCCCCTGCCCACGGAGAACGTAACGAGGAATGCTAACTTTAATGGGCTCCTGGGCGCCATCGCAGCTCGTCCCGGCTGGACGGGACACCAGGTGCTGAACAGGAAGTCATCGGGACACGAACAGAGGAGGAAACAGGTTGACTCAGAAATGAAATTTTATTGTCATTATTGTAGCTTAAGACTGAGACCCCCTCCACCCACAAAAAGTAAACTCGGACAATAATTCATATAAAATTAGATTTTTTATTTTTTCTTGGCATATTTAACACGTACTCAGTTTTTAAAAAAAATATAATGCTTGACAACATTAATCTAGTTAAACCTGCGAACATTTATCATTGTGGACACTTTGGACCAAATTATGGAGTTCAGTGACATCAAAACATTCCCTTTATAAACAAGACTCAGTACTCTTAATAACTTCATTAAAAAAACAAACTATTTACCATTTATATTTAATCAATTTATTATCTGGTTCGGTTACTAAAGTTACACCTCAATCTTTGTAGGAAATTATACAAACTGCACACACAAAAAGTTTAAAAAATGATTAAAAATCTTTCACAGCCATTTTACTTTTGACAGTGAACAATGGACTCACCTTCCTAAACAAAACATTTAAATTTAATTCATCAAGTAAATGTCTCGCAATATGAAGCTGAAGACATAATAGGCTGATGGTTGGCTGACAGGACAGACTCACTGCAGTCGCACGTGATGTCTGACCTCAGACACACAGATGATTTATAAAAAGCCGAGCTTCTGAAGATGAACCAAAAGTTAATTTCCAGGAATCAGATGCAGCGGTGGTGGTGGGCACTTCAGCTGAACCCCGCCTCAACTCCACCTTCCGTTTCAAGGTCTGCTGTTTGTGACTTTTAAAGACGACATCTATGGTCAGGCAGTTGTCATTCCTCCTCACAATCAGGCATCTGATATCTGAACGCTTGCAAAGTTTCAGTCTCTGAAACTGGGGCTGGGTGGGGACAAAACTGGACCCCCGTGGCACCGGATGAAAGACTCCGTCCTCCTGCACCAGAGCTACATGAGTGTCTGTAAGAAGGCACTGGAAGATTGCATCTTGAAGGAAGTGGGTGGTGTTCTTGACCTTAACGGTGGTGTAGAGTAGAGGACAAATATTAGCCAGAGAAGGTTTTCCAGGACCGTGCATATTCCCATGGATGATGTAGAGCAGATCTGCAAGGACCCGCTTGAACCTGGAGGTAACGTGAAAGCCGCCATCCAGGACAATATCGGGGACAGTTGACATCCAGTCCAAAGAGAGGACCATGAGGTCATCGGAGAGTAATGGGTGACCTTCAAAACACTTGTCAGGACAGCGGACCTTCAGAAAAGCCTTGCAGAGCTCCTGGGTGAGCTCTTTGCTGTGGGTGAAGACGGCTAAAACTGTGTCTTCACTGCAGCCGATTACGCGGACATGCTGCCCTGCCAAGCTGACCTGAACTTCCTGGATTTCCAAGATGTCAAAATGATGAAAGATTGTCAAAGTGTCCTTAGAAGCAGTGCAATCTGAAATCACAGTCATATCTTTTTCTGATAAAAGCAAGCAGGCAGGTTTTGGAGCAGGTTGCTTCCTGTTAGCAGCACTGAGCCAGAATGCATTCAGAAGCTTTCCAACTTGCCTTTGAGAAGACAGAGATTCCAGTTTTTCCTTGATTTGATGGGATGAAAGTGTCTTTAGCTGAGACAAAGCTGGTGGCAGCTCGACCAGCCCCTGATGGAACATTTCAGGACTTGTGTGTCTGACTGAGGATACAGACCCCTCAGGCCACCCGGAGAGAGTCAAGATCACAGGCATGCCACAAGCCTGAGGGGTACCAAGGGTGCAGTTCTCAGACAGATCCACCAACTGGACTTTGTCTTTTGAGAGACTGTGAAGTTCTGGCAATGGATGAAGTTGTGTTCCCTCAACAAGTGGCAACTCTTTGGACATCATGGTTACGTACTGAGAAAAGAAATCCTTCATTTCACCCACTCCAACGTTTCGGATGATGTCACGTGTGCCCTGTAGTCGTCTCTCAGCATCTTTGTACACTTCAGAGAGCTTTTCGGTAAAGTATCCAAAAGCATTGTTCCTGCTGGCCAACATTTTCTCCGCTTCCATTTTTTGTTTCATTTGATCGACAATGGTCTCCTTCAAATCCCGACTGGGTAGACCAGAGATCTGATGCTGTGATGGCAGATCTTTGGAAAGTTTAGACTCCTCTGTCCTCCAAGGGTAAAGTGTCTGGTTCTTTACTTTTGTAAGGTATTCCCAAATGTAACTCCTGCTATCTGATAGTTGTTCTACTGCATCTTCTTCTTGTTTCATGTGACCACAGGCACCTTCCTCTGAAACCTTCTTGGGATCATTACCAGTGCTCTGCAACTTTGAGCGATCCCTAGAAAGTTCAGATTCTTCTACTCTCCATGGATACTGCGCTGAATTCTTTACTTTTGTAAGGTACTCCCAAATATAGCTCTTGCCGGCCGACACCATGTCTGCTTCTGTGTTTTCATAGTGTTTTATTGGATCACTGATGGCCTCTCCTGAATCCTGTATGGAGGAAAGGGGATCAACGCAGCTCTGCAACTCTGACAATTGATTCCTGGAGAGTTCACACTTTTCTGCTCTTGCTGGTTTTGGCATTTGGTTCTTGACTTTTAAATTAGCAAAGTATTCCCAGACGTAGCTCATTTTGGACAACACCTTCTCTGCTTGTTCACTTTGGCCATTGTAGGCCTCCTCTGACTCCTGATTGGAAATGATGCAATCATTGCTCAAATTCTGCAACTTTAAAAGATCCGGTTCTTCTCTTCTGATTGGATTTTTTATTTGATTCTGGAACTTTACCTTTGAATATGAGTAAGAGGATCTCTTCAACACAGAGTCGTACTTTGTATCATTGGAAATGCAGCAAGCAGAGCCACAGTGTCTTTCAGTAGGAATACTCTCATTTTCATCAGATCTGCAGGGTTCAGACTTGAGAGCTGAGGAGATGCAAATCCTGTCTTGTCCAACGCTACAGCAGTCAAGTCCACTAACAGTTTGGACCCGTTTCTCTACCGGACTGTTAACTCCTCTTTTCCAACATTTGTTTCTATTGCCATTATTTTCAGTCATGACTTCAGCTGTGGATTCTAGTTGTTCTCTGTGATGGTTAACAAGGTCGCTCTCTGGTTCTGCTGACATGTTCTCGTGGACATCAGGAGGACAGCTTGTCTCAAGCCTTAAGGAGGGCAGGAAGCTGAAGCTGGTTCTCTGTGTGCACAAGGGGGAGTCCATGACTACTTGGACCATGATGAGAAGACATTCTGAATTAAACAGATGTCCATAATCCACCTCAATCAGAGAGAAAGTTTGTCCAATCACCAGTGCACAAGTGGGTTAGAAGTGATTTGGAATTAACAGTGTAGAGGTCTGACATGCAAATTAAGTTCTAATTAAAAACAAAAAATAACTTTAAATACGATTTTCTTCCTGAGGATGAGGAGAGTCAATCCTCCTTGTGACTCAAACAAAAACATCATTGACAAAAGCTATGTTGCCCAAATTACATTTGATGCATTTTGAAATGAAAGACTGGGCTGATACTAAGAATTTGAAGGTAATTTACTTTTTAAATTTTTTTTCTACTATTCTAAAAACACAGAATGTGCTTCTATTCTTCCAGAAATAAAGGAACAAACTGTTAAAATTTGTAAACATTTGCTGCAGTTGGTCTCATAACACAAATAACCTACATCAAATCAAACTGGAATGACTGATATTTTCCTCTGTGCCTGCTGTGTTTGTCATTCCTGCTGATTTAAAAAAAAAAAGAAGAAAGAAAAACAGCCCATCCTCCATTTCCCTAAAATTAAACAACATATAAAGAGTGGTGACAAGATTTCAATTAATATTGTCCATGTGTGACCAATTTTAACACAAACATAAAAACAAAAACAAACAAAAAGTCCCAGAAATTGTACAACATAATCCCAGATTTTCAGCGTGTATTAAATCATCTCAGTCAGAAAACAAAATTAGATCCAGGTCTTACCTCATATTTAAGTTTCCTTGGATTTAGATTTTGCAGCTTTTCATCATCCTGCAAACAACAAAATTCAACATTAATTGTATCACAGAATATACATATAAAAAACCAAACAAACAAACAAACCAGCAACAGCAAGCAGGATTTTTAAGATCAAATTTTTTGAATCATTTTTCATGGTGAAGGGAAAGGATAAGGGAAAGGATTCAACAGAACCAGGACAAATAAAATTTGGGTAGAAAATAGCGCATTTAAATCCACCATCATCTGAGGAGTCATGCAGATTACAGAGCAGGAGGTCTCGGTGAAGAAAACAAAGAAAGGTCCGGAGGATCCTGATCTTACCTCATCTGTTAATCTAACAGAGCTACAGTCGCTAACCTCGTCCTCCTCCTGCAGAGTTAAAGAGCTAAATATCAGTTCTGCACACAAACATTTCATCACTTGACGGACCTGCTTTACTTTTACATCAATGTGGACAGAAAGGATGAGAACTCAAAACCAACCAGCTACAACCAGACAGGTCTCAGGATCCATTTACCACAAAGAACCAGTACCAGTTTAAAACATCTGAGCTGTTTTTTTCTTTCCAAAGTAAAATGTTCTCAATGTTGGGGTTTCTTCAGAGTTTGGATTAGACTAGGGATGTAACTTTATGAAAATTTCATATTACGGTTATTGTGACCAAAATGATATTATCACGACATTATTGGAAAACCTCCTCAGCATCTTCAAAAATATCCAAAATGGGGTCTAGACATCTACTTTGTTCTTTTAAAAGGGGAAAAATTTCCAGAGCACTGTCCACATGGGCACCTTTGTTGCCTTCTGCCATGTTTTCATAAATTAAACATTGCAAACTGTGACTGCTGCTGCTTTTCCAGGCAATGAGCAGCATCAGTGAGTTTTACAAAGTGCAGTAATCAATCATGGTTTCAATGATAATAAAAATTTGAAATGGTATTAATAATCAGTGGGAATTTAATCAAGGTTAATCATTTTACTGGTAATCGTTACATCCCTAGATTAGACAGAATTCCACCTCTAGGACCCTTCCTTTGTCTTGTATAAGTCAGCTCCATTTCTTCTGGAGGTGAAGTCATAGTGGACGTCCAGCCCAACAACCTGAGCACTGAGGGAAATCAGGACTGTTACACCATCAACAATCTTTATTCCATATAGAAAAACAGCCTCAGAGCTGGAAACGGAGCACACAGCTCAGTAGAGGCCATTAACAACTCGGAAAGCAAAGAGCTACAGCTTAAACTCAATGCGGTAGCAGACTGGGAGCCAGTGTAAGGAGAGGACTGGGGTGATGTGGGTGCATCTGGGGGTATTTGTTAGGAAGCGGGCTGCAGCATTTTGGACCAGCTGAAGCCGGTGGATGGTGTTTTGAAGGAGGCCAACATAAAGGGCATTGCAGCAGTCGAGCCTAGCAGTTATGAAGGCGTGGATCACCTTCTTCAGGTCATGGCAGGTCAGAAACTGCTTGACCTTAGAGAGGAGGTGCAGCTGGAAAAAGCTGCTAATACTGTAGCCCGTGGGCTTAGCGTTAGCTGCTAATGTGGGAGCTAGTAAGCTGCTGAACAGACCGCATGTGAATGTTCTACAATGTTTATACATACAGTTCCTACTACTGCACACCACCCCGTTTCTTTTTGTGTTCTGCTCACATGATGGCGTTGCTACATCGTTTTAATAGAAAATGTTGAAAAAGGTGAAAGTGATGCAGTTTTTTTTGCACATGCTCAGATGAATTCCGTAGCTTCCGGACCTATTGAGAGCACCTGAATACAAGCTGCACACACTAGAAAATGAGATTTGTACATATACAGGTCGCACCTGTCGATACGCCGCAGGTGTCAACCTTTTCACGCAAGATATTTGCGCAGAAAGATTAATTAATTTTACTTATAATTAAAAATCAATAACATCCATATATATTTTTCCATTTTAAGTGTTCTCTCCAAGTCCAGATCCCTCATACAGTAGCAGTTTTAACGCCGTTTGTGGGCAGTGTTGAGGATTTGACATGTAGCGTTCAAGCACTGCGAGACATCATAAATGAGAAGGATCCGGATCACACCCCCCACCTCTCCTCTCATGTTAATGGCATCGCTTCCATCTTTTAGACGATGCTGAAGTGATTTATGAAAAAAAAAAAAAACATATTTGATGACTTTATAATGGTTACATTTGGCCACGAAGGTCACCAGGTCACCAATTTGAAGAGGGCACAAGGATTAAATTAAAACGATCCCAGAAAAAAACAAAAAGAGTCAGCAATGCTGACGAAAACTGAAAAATTCAGCACCAATGTTAAAAAACCTAAGTATTGAGCTATGATGCAGATTTAATCCCATGGATGTCTCCAAGTGTGAACGACAGCTGGCTTGCAGTCGTGATGAAACTTAGGAAGTTAAATTAAGAAGTGAGACTTACCCTGAGAGATTCACAGGACAGAGACAGATCCATGTTGCTGCTGCCATTCATAAGATTCATCTTCCTCAGCCTTCGCTGGACTTCTTCTTCAATGTATGCATTGATCCTGTTGACAGAGTAAAAAGCTGTTTAACCTTTTTTATCTCTTTGAGCTTTCTGCTTGAAAATGACAGACCCAAAAATAACCGATTATTTCTCCACAATTCCGAACTGTATATAAACCATCTTAAAATGACGATAAAGCCAACATCACTGATGCAGAATATAGGAAACAAAGGATTTTATTTTCGCCATTTTTTTTTGTGCTTATTATGGTATACAACCACTGTCAAAATGTGCTACAGTCGAGAAAAAGCTCCAGAAAGCATGAGGCAACACATGAACATTATCTGTTCAAAGATGGAGCTCTGTCCCGCTGTCTTTAAAATAATCTCCAGCTCTTACTCTGTCATCAAGTGTGTGTTCTGGGATCTCATTTTATCAAGGAGGAGGTTTTTTTTTTAAAAAGTGGAAGAAAAAAAAATCAGGAGGATCTGTGCAGAAACATAGAAGTACATCTTTTCTGCAGGTCTGAATGGGGTTTATGCACGGCACGTTCTATAGAACTTCTGGTTTCCTATAAGCATTTCTGGTTGAGTCTGAGTGTTGTGTTGCTGCGGTATATGCAGCACTGAGGTAAACAAAAGAATTGTATATTGCTTATAATTGGGACGACAGATAGTGAATTAATATATTATACTACAGTTAAGCGCAGTATAGCAGGAAAATATAATGGTGGTTTGAGATAAAACCATCTTCAGTTTCAGCAGCATGATGAGCTGACAGCTGAACACTGCTGTGTTCCTTTGTGTACCTCATCAACTAATTATAATTCGACTGTGCATTTTCACAGTTTCTTTGGACAATCCACTACGAAGGAGATGGATTGTGAACATCAAGAAGGGAAAACTTCACCATCTCTCAGCACACCCGTGTCTGCAGCCAACACTTTACAGCAAAGGATGTCAAAGAGCTGAGTGAGGAAGGAGGCTAAAATCTGACGCAGTTCCGGTTTTATTTCATTAGAAAACTACTCTCTTGGAAAGAGAAGACCTGTATGGAAATGTACAGCTAGACTGGAGAAGATGGAAACTGGGGAAGCAGTTTGTACCCGCGTTGTTGGAAACTGAGAAAGTAGTAGTGGCTTATTAGCAAGTACAGCTTGTGCTTAACTAGGAAAACATAATGTAAGTAGCAATGCATCCATCGTAAGAATGGTTCAAAAACATTTCTGTATAAAATGTGAGCTTAATGTTCATTCTTACAACATGGTGTCTTAATCAGACTAACATATTAATATATCCATCTCACTGTATTTTGAGGATGCTGCGTACAAGCTACCACTGTTAGCAAAACACCTTCATAATCGTGAATAAAGTTGGTTATATAAAGCTGTCTTAAAAGCTCTTCAACTGCTTTCTGGCAGACGTCGCCGTGTGTTTTTAAATCTAAATTTATCCCCAAGTCCAGGGTGATGTGTGGAAAGTCTTGAAGACCGTAAATATAAAATACCATTTTGTCCAGACTGTGTTGTGACAATTGCAAGCTGAATGTGATGAGGCTGGTTTATTGTAACCAGGAAGTGACTGTGTATAAGCCCCATTAAAATGAGCTGTAACTCCAGATTCAAGGGGCCAAACCAAGAAGACATTTAAAAGCTTATGGTCAGGAAACTGCTCTCAGTAAACGGGGTTTTATCCCAGTGGACAGATGTTCTGAAGGCCAGGCAGCAAAGCTAAAGGGGGAGTTCGGCGTTTTTGACATAGGGCCTCTTTTTTGAGTTTCCCAGGTTACCACTTATCACTGGAAACAGTTTCAACATATTTCATCCCAACATTCTAGTTGCAGGAGGTCGCCGATGCTAATGCTAGTGTAAGTCAATCGAATTGCACACTAGCCAGTCATTAAAAACAATTTTATCCACTCCATAGAAAACCCGAGGCAAATAAGTTATAACGCAAGACCATCTGTGTGTAGAATAATGTTACAAATAAAACTAACCCTGCATTGCTCTGAATTTTGATTGTACTGTAAAATGTCTGAGCAGCAACAATGTTTTATACTTTCTGCATTTGGCAGTGCAGTAATATCTGCCACTACATGCGCAGAGGAATTTGATAACACAAATATACAGTAAAAAATTTGGCCACGTCTAAAAAGGCATGGTGATATGTCAGATTTTGAATATGATTTCTCATTTTCTGTCATTAAATTAACTGTCACTATATATCTCTATGAACTGACAAAAGTAGTAACACTACCACCCAGAAGCAAAGTCCAATTCCACAGCTGGTAAGAAACTAGTTCCTCAAAATGTAAGGCAAAATTTGTCATGCAAGGCTAGTTTTACTTGTTTAACACACAGGTTTACTAGTTTAACACAGGCATTTACATAGATAGTCTTGCCTTATAACTGATTTGCGTCAGGTGTTCTGTGGAGTGGATAAGATTGTTCTTAACTCACTGGCTGCCATTCACGTGTAAACGAGTTAACACAAATCCAATAACTGCCAATCACGTGTTTACACGTTAATTGCAGGTTTTAATCGGGGGATATCTGGCAGAGCTTGTCAGACAAAACCAAGTGTTGATCGTCTTTATTTCTGTAGTTTTCACCTCATCCAGCAGATGGCGGTGTCAGACAAGCTTAAAAAAAACCTACCAGGAAGTGGTGCAGTGCTGCCATGGTGATGTATTTCAACATAGGAAGTCTGCTCTATTCTGTCGCGGAAGGGAGAGAACATGGTGACCGCTCATAATCGAAGCAGTTTAGATGGCGGACGTGAGACGAAAGTTTGTGGAAAAAGTGATCGGTGACAGAAAGTGACACGATCGATCGAAGACACGAACCATTGGATTAAAAAACAGCAGCGAAGTGCGCCACCTGAAAGTGAAAGTAGGTCAAGCATCAACGGAGGGCGTTTTGTGTGTGTGTGTGTGTGGGTGGTGGGGGGGGGGGGGGGGGGGGTTCTTGCGCACCTAAGCAGAACTGGCTGAGTATAAGGAGGGAGTGAGGGAGTTAGGGATAGTAAGAGATGTTTCTGTCAAATGTTATGTTGTGAAACAAACTTGTTGCTCTGCTCTTTTAAAGTGTTGTCTTTACCGTGTTTAGTGGTGATACAACTGTTTTAGAACAGTGTCATACTTGGCACGATTGGTTTAATCCCATTTCAACTCACTGGGTGTCAAAAGTCTGGTACAAACGGCCTCTGGCATACCTGTCCTCCGACAGCGGCAGCAGCGTGTTCAGACTCTGGATGTGGCTGACCGGAGAACTGCTGTGACCCAACTTCTCGTCGTGACTGATGGTCTGACTTCTGCTGTTTTCTTCTCCCACGCTGATCCTCTGCCGAAGCTTCTGGATCTCACGCTCGACTCTGAGAACAAAACAAAAATGCGACTCAGCTGCAACATCAGAAAAACCCGGTTCTGCCACATGGATGATTCAGATGAAGCAGGTTCTGACCTCTGCTGGTCCAGGTCTGCTGCCGTCCTTGTGGTCCTGACCATGGAGCTCCTGTTTCCTTGCTCCTCGGAGTCTGTCTCCAGGGAGACGCTGCGCCTCAGAGCAGAGTGCCTCCTCTCCAGCCGGACCACTGCCTGCTCCATGGCTTCCCTTTGCTGCTTCTCCTTAGACTCCAGGATCTCCTTCTCCTTCCTCCTCACCTTCTCCTCCTGCCGTGCCACGTTGGCTGTGAACTCGCAGGTCTCCTGAAGTTGCTGCAGCTGCTGGGTGCTGCTCCAGAGGAGGTTCAGCTTCTCCTGCTTCTCCTCCAGCTCCTTCTCCACCTGGAACAGCGTGTTATCCAGACCTGGCGGACTGTCGCAAATCCCATCGCAGCGCTCCAGCACCTCCTCGGCTCTCAGCCTCTCCTCCGCCAGCGTGGGGAGGGCACTGCCGGCCAGCTCGGAGAGGAGTCCCTCCATAAACTTCAGCCGGTGCTCCGCCTGTTTGACCAGCTGCTCCTCCGTGGTGTCTCCCTTCTCCTGCTGCCGTCGCTCCTTCAGCCGGGTGACGAGGCCCTTCAGTGTGCTGTACTCATCCGTGACCACCTCCTTCAGTCGCTCCTGCTGCTGTCGGAGCCCCTCCTCCTGCTGGCCCAGCTCCTTCACCTGAGCCACCTTGAAGTTGGCGTACCGACCATGGACTGATCGCGCCTCCTTGCTGGCCTCCTCCACGTCTGTTCGCTCTGCAGCCTCTTTGGCTCGAAGGAGCGCTTCTCTGATGTCTGCTAGCGCTCGCTGCTCCTCCTCCAGACGGCGGGTGTCCTCCCGGACCAGCAGGGCAGCAGCTGTCTCACGTCTCTCCCACAGCTCCTCCTCCAGTCTCCCCACCCGGCTCAGCTCCTCACGCTCCTGCTCCTCCAGCCGCCGCCGCTCCATCTCCAGACGAACCGTCTGCTCCTCACGTTCCCTCTTCAGCCTCTCCAGCTCTCTGTAGATCTCATTCTGCTCCGCAGCCTCCTGCTGCCGTTGCCTCTCCACATCCTGCTCCTCCTCCTGCTGCCGTTTCTGGCATCTTCTGCGCTGGAGATCCACCCCCTGGATCTCAGAGCGCCTCTCCTCCTCAAAGCGCTCTTTCTCAGCCAGGAGGTCTCGAAGGCGGCTCTCAATGTCCTGGCTACGGTGGCGCAGGCTCTCCTCCTGACGGAGGATACGCTGCTGCACCTCCTCAGACTCCTTACGCTGACATTCCACCTCCTGCTGGAGGCGCTCCAGCTCTGCCTTCTCACTCTGCTGCTTTGCCTCCATCTCTTTGATCAGCCTCCTGCAAAGACGAGAGTTTCGTACATCAGGTCACTTGATCATCAGAACCAACAGTTTACATCAACAGGTTTCATCTTGGAAACAAGAAAAACTTTTTGCCCTTGATTTTACAATCCAGCCTCTAAAAAAGTTGGTTCTGTGTAAAATGTAAATAAAAGCAGAATCTCAACATAGTTTATTCCCAGTAGGAGATAAAAACATATTAGATGATGACAGACATTTTACCATTTCATGGAAAATATGAGCTGATGGTGAATCTGATGGCAGCAACACGTCTGCAAAAAATAGTTATGGGTGTTTACTGTTGTGTAGCATCCCCTCTTCTTTTAAAACTGTCTGTAAATGTCTGGGAAGTGAGGAGACCAGTTGCTGGAGTTTTAGGAGAGGAATTTTGTCCCATTCTGGTCTGATGCAGGATTCTAGCTGCTAAACAGGCCTGGACTTTGGTTGCTGGATTTTAGCTTTCATGATGCTCCAAATGTTTTGTATTGGTGAAAGGTCTAGACTGCAGGCAGACCAGTTCAGCACATGAACTCTTCTCCTGCGAAGCCATGCTGTGGTCATGGATGCAGTTTGTGGATTAGCACAGTCTTGCTGAAACTGCAAGGTCTTCCCTGACAGAGTTGTTGTCTGGATGGGAACAGAAGTTGCTCCCAAACCTCCACGTACTTTTCAGCATTGATGGAGCTTCACAGATGTGGAAGCTGCCCACGCCATAGACTCTAATGCAACCCCATACCATCAGAGATGCAGGCTTTTCAACTGTCCACTGATGACAAGCTGGATGCTTCCTCTCTTTTTTGTCAGAAAGGACACGGCGCCCATGCTTTCCAGAGAGAATTTCATATTTTCATCCATCTGACCAACGAAGAGTTTTCAACTCTGCCTCAGAGCAAATTAAATGAGCTTTGTTCCAGACAAGACAGCGGTGTTTCTGGATCTAGTTCATATATGGCTTCATTAGCTGGGTTTCCATTACACTTTTTCGAAATATAGAAGAGATATTTCTTAAATTTAAAAAAAGTATAATAGCGATATATAGGTGTTTCCATTGAATGGTATAAGCCGTAATTCTTGTAAAATCCCGTCCCGCGAAATTCCACTTTGAGGAGGACGGAGATATAAACATGTTATGTTTTAGAGCTGCTGCTGCTCCTCATCAGGAGATGAAAGCAGCGGATGATGATTCAGAGGTAAAGTCCGTATGTACGGAGCCTCTGATCACATCAGCAGGGAAAAACACTTATGGCGACTTCCAGGACAGACGCCCGAAGCATTACACAAATTAAAAACACCTCAGGATCAACTTCTGGATTGTGGATGTCATTTCTTGATCTTGTATTCCACTTTTATACGGAAGCCAGTTCCTGACTGATGTGGTAAAACAGCAGCTGATACGAAGGCGCAGTCATACAATGTTATCCGTGGTCACGTTTTATTAAATTCTGGTGACATATAATTAACATGTGGGAACGAGATAACAGAGTTGTGGTGTTACAAATGTGTGCAAATGACAAACAGCTTGTGGCCAGTCGTTAATGAAGAACTTCAACCATCTGTATAAAGTCCTAAATGAACTCAGCTTGCTGAGTTACAGCCATTTGGGGATTTTTCATATATGTGACTGATAAAACTTCCCCCATCGCTCTGATTTTACAGTTAGTGCTTGTAAATGATCATATTCATCATAATTAAGAAGGAATAACTGGATTTTAACCCCCCTATGTCACGCTTGATGGCGTGTAATTGCGAAAAAAAATGTTTCCATTACACTTATGCAAAAAACTGCTTTATCGAAACATCTGAATTTATGCCTCATGAAAGCGGAAAAACTTTTTTGCGGTATTTGAGTTTTTTCTAAATGTAGGCGTTTCCATTAGCGGTTTTTATTGCGATATTTAGGTTTTGCGCAATTCCAGGTGTAATGAAAACCCAGCTATTTTTGCATGATAGAGCTTTAACCTGCATTTGTGGATTTTAGGGTAAGCTGTGTCCACAGACAGTGATTTCTGGAAGTCTTCCTGAGTCCATGCGGTGATTTCCAGTAGAGAATCATGTCTGCTTAACGGAGAAGATCACCAGCATCAACCTTGCTCCCAGGATTCCTCCCGACTCTGAATCTTCTGATGATATACACTAAAGATTGTGGACCTTCAAAGTTTGAGGAACATTTTTCTGAAATAATTTCACAAATTTTAGACCCAGTTTGTCTCAGATTGGTGAACCTCTATCCATCTTTCCATCCAAGACTCTGTCTCTCTGAAATGCTCTTTTTATATCGAGTCATGTTATTGATATGTTGCCAATTAACCTAATTAGTTGTTGCTCCTGCCCCAACTTTTTACGAATGCGTTGCTGCCACACAATGACCTCATACCTTCCATGAAATGGTAAAATGCTTTAGTTTCAACATCTGATATGTTGTGTTCTACTGGGAATAAAATATGTTGATGAAATTTAGAAATGATTGCATTTTGTTTTTATTTACATTTTATACAGAGTCCAAACAATCAGTTTGTATTGACTGAAGTTTAATCAAAGTTGAGGTTTGACTTCATTTATCCTGATCTTTCACATCAGTGCTAAACTTTACAAACTGAACAGGAGTGAAGGAGTTTGTAAAACGACACTGCCATTACCTTTTCATCTCCAGCTTCTCCAGCTCTTCTCGCTGCTGCCTCTCAAACTCCAACCTGGGAACACAAACACCTCCATCAGTTTCCTCCATCAGCCACAGACAGAAGAGCACGTTCATGTGAAGACAATACACAGAGTGAAAGCAGCACGTAAACAAACAAACAAATAAAACAAACATCATCTACATCATAGAGGGTGATGGACAGCAAGCTGATGAGCAAAATAAAAACAGACAGTGAGGGTTGAGGTGGGGAGACGGAACGGGTCGACACGTCTTTGGGTCAAAACGGGACAGTTAGACAGGAAGTGGACGGCTGAGTCTACCTGAGGAAGACGGGGCCCTTCTCAGTGAAGAGACTGTCAACAGGACAGGTGAACAGAGTTAATTTACTTACAGGAAACTGTGATTAAAATCACTTAAACCAACTGCTTCACATTTTTGATCCATCCTTTCATTTTCAGCTTCAACTCAGGATTCAGGAAATAAGCAGGACTAAACATTTCAGTCAGGCAGTCATCAGACGCCCGAATCAAAGGTTTTAACTTCTGACATGAAGAGTAACTGAAGATGTGGAGTCCCGCTGAGGTTTGATGGGAGATGTGCCGCAGAGCTGATCATCGCATGCAGCAGCTGGTTTTCTGGGCGTGTTCACTCACCCCGGGTTATAGAGCATCACGGTGGACAGGTTTTCACAGGACTTGGACAGATCCGTCATGGACAGGCTGAACGTGGGAAGCAGGCCGCTCTGAGGAGATGAGAGGGTTGATAAATCACCCGGATCCACCAAACATCATCAGGGACAGAGCAACACTCACTTTCCGTTTCTCCCTCAGCTTGGCTGCCTCCTTTGGATGGTTGAAGCGAAACATGTTGGTCCTCCCGAGCAGAATCACAGCACCTGGAGCCAGACCGACATAACAATCTGACATTTTAGACTGGAAATGATGCAAGAGCAACATTTCAGACCAGAGCAATCATCATGGTTCAGGGTTTATGTGGACTAATGTGGACTTAATTCAAGTGGTTAAAGTCAGGAGTGACTATAAGCCGCTCCTGAGTATAAGTCGCATCAGTCAAAAATGCATCATGAACAGGAAAAAGAACCATATATAAGTCGCACCAGACTATGAGTCGTATTTATTTAAGACAGGGTGATTTTCAGATTTTTCATATCCTGCTTGTTACTGCTAAAATCACCCAATCAGTTCAATTCCAAAGTTAATGCCTGTAAATGATCATAAACATCATAACTAAGAAGGATAAACATGTTTTTTGAGGATTTGTTCTACCGCACAGCCTGATGTCCAAAATGAACTCCTCTCGCTGAGATGAGGTTATTTTGGGATTTTTGCCCTAGGAGCAGAATATAGTTGTCACAAGCCAAGAATACCTTCTTTTGACATTAGACGTTAATAATATTTACTCCTTAGCTCATGTCAGTCAACATGAACTGATACTTAAAAACATTGATTTTCATATATAAGTTGCACTGGACTATAAGTCGCACAAGCCGCCAAACTATGAAAAAAAGTGTGACTTATAGTCCGGAAAATATGGTACCTGGACTACGCTGAACTGGACAGTATCTTAAAGTGTTTGAGATGACTTTGTTGCGATTGATGCTGTTTATATAAAGCCAAATATCTCACAGGTGGTCAGGAAGGTATTTCTTCAACCTGAATAAAGGTATTCAGCTCTGAAACCAGTCTGCCCAGTGTTCACTGATCGGAGCACCAGTTTACTGCAAATTACTGGAAAAATCTGATTCTAAAACCTCTGTTAGCTCATCGTTGTCTTTCTGCAGCAAGTTTCTGGACAGTTGAAGTTTTCTGACTCTAATCGGTTTACTTTTACT
The DNA here is from genome assembly GCA_023101725.1 of Atherinomorus stipes. Classification (NCBI taxonomy): domain Eukaryota; kingdom Metazoa; phylum Chordata; class Actinopteri; order Atheriniformes; family Atherinidae; genus Atherinomorus; species Atherinomorus stipes. The sequence goes on from JALJCO010004649.1 coordinate 582,172, forward strand.
TCAAATAAAAAAATCATAAAGGTTGGACTATTGGACAAAAAAAAAAAAAAAAAGGAAAAAAAGCTGAAATTATCAACTGGAGCCCTGTGGTACACCACCATTCATACAGATCCAAAGACTCCAGAACAAGCAAAAATCTGGGAGAAAAGTTCCACAATGAAAAACATAAATCTAGCATTGAATACTTCAAATAATGAATTAAAACACGTCAGATCAATAGCTTAATGCTATTTTATCGTGGTACTTTCCTTACTGTATATGGAGGCCATCAAAGAACTGATTAAATGCTGAAAAAAAAAATACAGTATTTTCCAGAATAATTTTTTTTTTTTTTTTAGTAGTTTGGCTGTTCCTGCGATTATAGTCATCACCATCTACAGTCTCAAGAGGACTCTTTAGGCTTGAGACAACTATATTTTGCTCTGAGAAAGAGGATTGTTAAAGTTCATTTTGGTAATCTTGCTGCATCATCAGAATCCTCAGAAAAACATGTTTATCATTCTTATTTATGATGTCTTTGATCATTTACAGGCATCCTGTTTCCTGTCTATGATCCAGTGAGAGGGACCCATTTGTAAATCTCTAACATGACCAGGATCATTTTGATCTAATCCACCAAAATTTTGAAATACCCAGATATCAATCTCAGATCCATAGATCTGAATCCAGAGCTTTGAAAATTCAGATCATTTTGATCTGGATTCAAAAGTTTTTAAACACCAGGTCCTGGTGTATTTTATCTGAGGTGAAGCCGTAAGCCGACTCAGTGCTGCCACATCAGGCCAGTCTCTAATTTATACAACCAGTCCACAATTTTGGAAACAGCAGAATTTGTTTTAATTCTCTCTTTTTTATGTTTGTTCATCACCTTGGTTAAGCTGCGATGGCTCCGTCACCTGAGCTCCATTAACCGAACACTGAGCTCCACCGAACGGCACAAGAGTCACCGTCCCGTTCTGGTTCTCAAACATACAGTGTTCGCTCTCCAGGTCCAGTCCATGAAGAACTATTAAGGGGGGAAAAAGTCTATCATTCACATAAAACAGGACAAAGAAACCTGAATCCTGTACAATTTCAAGTCACCACAAATCCAAGTTTATGGATGGATTTCCTATTAAAAGGCAAATAAATACAATGATGCATCAAACATGAGCAGATTTTATTAACGGTGCAGTTGTCTGGCCAGGAAAGAATAAAATAAGATAAAATAAGTGCTAATACAGGGGGTAGGGGTCTTGAATATTTCTCTTATCATTTTTCCTCATGGTTTCCCAGTTAAATATTTAAATTAGGGCCGTCAAAAGATTAATCCTGATGAATCACATTACTTTTATCACTTCTAGAACATAATTAGGATAAAAGGTGTCTCACCAGGAATTCTGCATTTATCTTTAGTAGACTAGACTACTGAAACCCTGTCCTTGCATGTCTCCCTAAGTTCCTTCAGACGGCGGCAGTTTAGTCCAGAATGCTGCTGATACGGTCCTCACACGCCGACTTCACAACTGTCTTAATGTGAAGCTGAAATTCAGGTCAGAGTCCTGGACTACTCCCAGATTTCTGGCTTGATTTTAGCCTTCAAGATTTAAAATGAAAGTTAATGTATTTTCTGCATATAGCAGTACTAAAGAATTAAAAAGAAAAAAGTTTGTTTGACAATGGGATTAATCATTTCGCGCTGTTTTGCACCCAATTTAAAATTAAAAAAAAAATATATTAGTAATTAAGTGTAAAGACATAAATATGTAAAGGACTTACTGATGTCCTGCTCTGTGGACGCGTCTTCTCGGCCCACAAATGTGCGTCCCTCCTGAGGACAACACAGAACAGTCTTTACTTACATCTTCAGTGTTTCTTTAATTGCATAAAAGGAACTGAACCATGAGAATCCTGGACCTTCAGGTGATACAGGATGATGCCGGTGCTGAGAAGATCATCGTCAATGCCAATGAGATGAGGAAGCTCCGAGTCCAACACAACACCGATGCCCTCCTTCCTCAGAGCGAGAGTCTCCTCCTGCACCGCATCAACAGAAGTTAAACACAGATAAAAACCAGCTAATTTATCCTGATCATGTGTGTTGGTTCTCACCTTCAGGATGTTCTGGGTCTCATTCCATTTGTTGGTCCACTCCTTAGTCAGCTCCAGAACCTGCAGACAGAACCAAAAACAACAAAACCTGAAAACAGAACCAGGCAACAATCCAGTTCACCATCCTCATCTTCATCTTAATCATCATTCAAATCATCCTTATCCTCATCTTCATCACCAGTCTGTCATTGTCATTCTTCATCCTCATTCTCTACATAATTTTTTCAATTCATCCTCCTCCTCATCATAACCTGCATCATCATCATTTAGTAAGTCATCATCAATCCTCCTCCTCTTCTTCACCATCATCATCATGAGGGTTGTGACTCACTCTGGCTTCATTCTGGTGCAGCTTCTCCTCCATACTCAGAGCAGTAGGCGAGTCCAACAATGCGATCTGAAAAAACAAATAGGAAGTTCAGCCACACACCAAAATAAAAGCATCTGACACATGTTCCTCAGTTTTCAGAGCAGAAAGGTTTCTTCATCACCTAAAATTGCATTAAGCATTCTGCCTGAATCTTCTGCCAAAAATCTGTTAATGACTGAAAACATGATGAACAATGATCAGTAACAGGAAAACAGTTTAACACACTTCTTAGTCTGATTACAGGTTTCAACATAGCACAGAATATTTTACTTGTATTTAAAGAAAATGTCTTGTCTGATTAAATTTCACTGCTCTGTTGATAGATTTGGCTCAGCTTTAAAAACAAAGAAAAAATTATAATAAAATGAAGTAAATGTTTCTAAAATTGAAAAGAACAACAAAGATTTTAATGTTTCATAAACATCTGTTCCTAGATGCATTTGCTTAATAGAGGCCGAGTTGACGAGGCGTTAAAAACTCCCAAGGACTACCACACTGCCAAAAAAAATTCAGCAGCTCATATTATTAATAACAGAGCCAAATTTTTTCGGCAGCTTGGTATTTTAGGTGTTAAAACGCTGGAATATTTAATCTACAAAATTTATTTAATATGTTTAATCCTTACAGGCAGTTATAGCCTTTTTTGTTCATTCAGGTAATTTCCCTAGATTTATAGCCTCCATTCTGGCCGCATTTTGCCATGTGTAAGGATTTTTTTTGGTAGCAGGGGTCACATTTGAAGAACTTTGAAATTCCACCATAAATTTTTGTAAAAAGATAAATGTGACACTGAGGAATAATTTGCTACCCTTTTGTGACAAAAACTAAAACTCTTATGGAAAATGCCAATAACCTTTAAAGGTGCCATGACATCAAATTTCACTTTTCTGGGGTTTTGGGTGTATAATATGATCTATTGTGCACTGATGAGGCCATGTGAATGTCCAGAGTGAGAATCAAAGTTCCTGTTTATGGTCTGTCAGATTGGTTTTTCTCAGAAAAAGGTGAAAAATAAAGCAGGGGGTCATTCTTTGTAGTTCTATATTATTATATAAAATAATTCCAAAAAAAGAAAAAAAACAAATTAAGAGAGACAGGAGCCCCCCCCCCTCCTCTCTTTTTTTTTTGTTGGGTTTTGTGCCGTCCGCTCCCCTTCCTCTTGTTTTTTTGTGGTGGGGGGTGGTGGGAGGTGGTAGTAGTTTCTGTGCTGGGGTGTGGGGTGGGAAGAAAAGGGATGAAAAGGGAATTTTGGGGGGAAGGGGGGGGGGAAGCCAACATTATTTTTATGTTAGTTAATTTTTTTTTTTGTTTATTTTGTGTTTGGTGACTTAGGTTGGGTACTGGATGTGTTGTGTGTGGGGTTGTGGGAGTTTTTCGAGGGCAGCTGCGGGGAGTTTTGATTGAGGTTATAGAGAGAGTGGTGGAGAAGGGTGTAGCCAATCAAAATGAAGTCAACGTGGTCTCCGGGTAAAGCTCCATATCATCACCGGACCCAACTGTATTACTGAGGAAGTGAGGTCTGGCGTTTCAAAACAATACTCCGCTGTAAAAAATGCCGTTTTTTTCTTTGGAGTATTTACATATAAAGTAATGCCAACAACATAAACTAGTTTTTAACTGTTATGTCATCACTCCTTTAATCATTTTACTTTACTCCACTTTGGGGACAGGACTTCTAATAACCTGGAAAGGTGGTAAACAGAAGCGACCTCGAGGGTAAAGAGTGTAAATTTAACCTCAGTGTGTCTTCACGTTGCTGTAAACCAGCTACAACTCACCTGGTTGCCCTGGACCAGCAGAGCTTTCAGACGAGCAATCTCAGCCCGCAGCTCTCTGATCAGCCGGACGTTGCAGTCTTCGTTTATGGTCGGTTTGTTGATGATGTTCTTGGCTCGGTTGGCGTAGCGCAGCGTGCTGAGCGTCTCGCCGTAGTTCACGTCAGCGGGAGAGACAGCTGAAACATGAGACACCATGAGGAAATCATGCAGAAAAAAAGATCTAATGATCAGTAATTGATCGGTGGCGTTTGGGCTCACTAGCGATCATGATGGTCTTGGAGTTCCCACCCAGACTGTCCTTCAGCAGCCACGTCAGCACAGAGTCTCTATAGGGAACAAACACGGACTTCTTCTTCAGGTTGGTGTTCACGCCGTCCTGCGTCATGTCAGCTGGATGAAAAAGAGTTAGTGGTGATGATGACATCCACCTCTCTGCAGGTTTAATTATGTCCTTTCACAATCACCAAGTCGCTTCAAAATAAACTAGGACAGATCACCATGGCAACCACATATTGAATGTGAACAGCATTCATCAATCATTTGGTTTTTATTTTTAGGGCACCAAAATGACTAAAAGTAAAATGTCCACATTAATGTTAAAGAAAGAATGAGGAAGATGAGGCTGCAGGAAATGATTAGTTAGGTATCAATAAATTCTCGATTACTCAATTTATACATGTAGCTCTTTTTTAAAATTCACTCCTTCACCAGAACACAGCAGTGATTTATTTTAGTTGATTTGATTCTATGGAAAATCTGAAGGTCAATAAAGTTAATCTTGAACTTATGTTGCCCAAATTTAACCTGAAAAATATTACTGAACAGTCATAACGATTAATTTCAACTAAAGAGACTAGCATTTCTCAACAGGGATGGTGCAGGTCCCCAGGGGCCGTTCAGAGACTGCAAGGGGCCATTTGGAGACCGTCAGGAGTGCTGGAAGCTTTATTCATAAAGGGGAGGTGTTCAGGTGCTCTTGGGGAGGGGCATTGTGAACACTTTAGTTGATTTTGATGATTGACACCTATATCGGCCAATCGAAGTCAGGAGAAATGAGGGTTAGTTCCCAAATTCACTGTAGAAACACCAATGGGGACCGAGAAGCAAGTGAACCCAAAGGTAGTTTAGTGTAGAAAGATGGAACGCTTGAGCCTAAAAAAAATTTTTTAAAGGGTGATATAATCAACATGTTGCTTAAACTTCACACAGCAGATAAATATAACTTTTCCCCATATGCTACATTGATCTGGTTTATTTTTGGTCTGAACAGCTCAAATCTGATTTTTCCACACCAGACCCAGTCTTTTCTAAATCAGATCCATATCTGAGGTTTCCAGTAGTCTGTGTGATCAATCGCATTTCATCCCTCTTTCACGTCTCTGAAGTGAAACAGACGTCCACCTGCACTAGAGGGCACAGTTAACTGTAAATAAGGGACTTAATTATATTATATTGTTACTATGTCGGCTCTGATTGGACAACATCTTCAAAACTTATCCACACACAATGGCACGTGTAGCATCCATATTTACTTCAATACTTAAATAAACTCAAATCCTCCCTTCAAACGCTCACCCAGAGCAGAGATGACGTTTCCCAGCGTGACCAGTGATTTGTTAATGTTTCCTCCTTCCTTCAGCCGGACACCGGTGGCACCGGTGGCATCAGCGCGCTCACTGCCGGCCAGGTCGACTAGGTGGATCTTACTGACCGTCTCACTCGGCATCTCTGCGTCAAATTTGGCCTGACAGGAGACGTTTTATTTCATCACACGTTCATCGTTATCTTCAGATTCTGATAAGCTGGAAACAATTTTCCAAAACTCAAGAAGCGCTTCTAACCTGAGTGAAGTTGATGGTGAAGATGGCATGTGAGCGGCTGCTGACGTCATTCATGCCGGTGCTGGCGGTGGTACGGTTGATGTTCCCCGCCTCCATCAGCTCCTCCACGTCGTTGTAGTTCTGGACCAGGTGTTTGGACAGATCTGAGATCATAAGAAGCAGCAGTGTGGCACAAAGATCCACATATCAAACCAACATCAGCTCCTCCACCTGCTGTTGTGTTTGTGTGTGCGTGTGTGTGTGTGTGTGTGTGTGTGGGGGGGGGGGGGGGGGGGTTACCTTCCACGTAGGGTCCATCCTTTGGGTGCTCCCGCACTCTTAGGTTGTAGGTCTGGGTTGACTTCCTCCTCAGCAGGTCTCGCACCCTCTCGTTGTAGATCTCCAGGTAGCTGAGGACATCACGCACAGATCAGACTTTACAGAGTCATTTAACCAGATCAAACCAGATCTGCAGGCCGTGGATTCATCGCTCTGCAGGACGCAGTCAGAAAAAAGCCCAGAAACCTGAAACTGCAGCTTCTCATATGAAAGAAACTTACTCGTCTCCATATATGGTCATAACGCTTTAATTTCCCTTCATGACAAGTTACCAGATTTTAACTTCATCACCAAGAGCTCAGTCTGCTCTGAAGATAATTACTATTACATGGAGTAAATAATGAATAAATAAAAACATGAGTATTAATGTGTCCATCTACCCACTTTATTAGCTCCACTTGTTCATGTAAACATGGTGAAGACGACTTACTGAAGTTCAAACTGAGCATTAGAATGAGAAAGAAAGGGGATTTAAAGGACAACTTTCTTTTTACCAGCCTGGACCTTATTTCTAGGAGTTTATACGTGCATTTACTCACTGGTAAAATTTCTGCATCACTTTGACTCCTTCAGAAGATTTTTCGTTGAGTCGCCCTTTGGCGTGCATCCATATAATGGGAGAGGCAGAGCAGCTTCTCTATAAGGCATTATCTGCAGCAAAACTCCTTCATTTAACAAATACTTTTAAGTAGAATGAACGAAAGAGTACTATCGTCCTGTGAGTTCAGAGGCTACAAGTTCTCAGTTTGTTGGTGTCTGGGTAGCGAGCTGCTCTCCCAGCTGTACTGCGGAGCCTGTAGTGTGTGGAGAAAACCCCCAATAGCTAACAGAGAGTTATTTCTGAAGTCACAGGACAATAGTACTCGTTCGTTTGTTCATTCTACTTATAGTATTGATGAAATGAAGGAGTTTTGCTGCAGATAATGCCTTATATAGAGGCTGCCCCGGTCTCTCCCGTTATATGGATGTACGCCGAAGGGCAACTCAATATAATAGCTTCTGAAGGAGTCAAAGTGATACAGAAATTTTACGGGTGAAATAAAGAAATAAGGTCCAGGTCTATCCGATAGAGCACCTGCAGGATGTCGTGGAATGGCAGATTGTCATCATTGATGTGCAGCCGACAAACCTGCAGCAATTGTGTGATGCCATCATGCCAATAGGGCTTGGGAACCGACGCCAGCACAATGATTGTGGGAGGTAAACTATCGCCGCTGCATTTTGGGCAGCGGGAGGGACGACTTTGAACAAGAAAACAGCAGGATGCTAAAAGTTAAATAGAAAGAAAAGCCGGTACCAAGATAACTTTCCGAGGAAGGAGGTATATGGAGAAGATTGGTTAATCGGAGAAAAGGATCATATGAAATGCTGGCTACAGAGTGGACCCGTGACCCCGATCTTCTGCTCTCCTCGCATAATGCTGGTCTGTGGATGGGCCTACACTTGTAGTTTAGAATTACAAGTTTCGAACGGCTGGGTCAAGATGTGGAGCCGCAAACTGATGGGCTAGACAACATATTGGTGAGCATTGAGGGCTCGACTAAGCTAGGGTAAAGGAATGGCCGGCGGAGCTAACGCTGAACAGGGTATATAAAAATAGGGTAGGAGAAATATAGGAGAAGGTAGGAAGGGGAGCGGAGGGGAAGGGGGGGGGAAAGGGGGCGCGGGAAGCTCGGGGGGAAAAAGCGGGGGAAGAGGACAAAGGGGGGGCGCGGGCGGAAGGAGGGGGAAACGGGGGGGAGGGCCCAAGAGGGAGGGGGGGGGGAGGGGAGGGGGGAGAAACGGCGGGGGGGGCGGGGGCGGGGGAGAAAGGAGAGGGGCGAGGGCACGGAAGGCGACTAAGGAAAGGGAATAAGTAGCTAGGTACAGAGGGAGGGCGAAGGCGCACAGGAGCGCACAAAACGCACAAATATATAAGATGCGGGGAGATAGGAAATGGCGGAATGAGCGCAAGGATAGCAAACGCACGCAGTATATTGGTGGGGAAACTGGATTCATCCTTGGGATTTACAAATGTGTAGTGGCAGAAATATTATATTTGCAGAAGCTAACCTAATGGGCCCATATTTGCAGGACGGACAGCGACACGAGGCAAACACACATCCGGAAGGAAGTGGGCGGGTGCAGAATAGGGGGATGGGTGTGAAATGACAGTGTCGGAAGCGATGCAACAGCAAGCCAGGCGTCGCGCCGACAAGGCCAAAAAGGGCCCCCCCCCCGGTGTGATGCCAGCCCTATATGGAGCAAAATCTCTGCGGAACTGTTTTCAACACCTTGTTGAATCTATGACACTGAAAGACCTTATAAAGGTGAAACCTACCTGACTTCTGTACGGAACGAAGCTTCGTCCCGTCGCATGGCCTCAGAAATACGACTGAACAAACCTTCACAGATCCTCGGAATCAGACCTGCATCCCCCTGAAACCAGGACAGGACATCATCAACAAGCACGTCTGCCTCCTGACTCAAATCATTTCATCATGAATTGATTCATTTCATGTTAGATTTAAACTGGAACATTATTGCTCTCTTTTCCTTATTTTACCGTAAATGTAAACAATAACAAAACAACAGTAAATATATTTGAAGGTTTATTTTAAATGAGAACTTTCTCATAACATTTCTTTTTAATTTGCATAAATCGCACCGAACCCCTTGGTAACCTACCCATAGACTAATCCCAGGCTTTTGACAATGTAGTACATTTGTTTTGGATGTTATGTTGGTGGAAGACCAATAACCTGATCACCTCGTTTCTCCTCAGAGACTGGACAAGTCAGCAGTTCTACATCTGTCATCTTACCGGAGTTCCCATCATGGTGTAGGACTTCCCAGAGCCAGTCTGACCATAGGCAAAGACGCAGGCGTTGTAGCCTTCAAAAGCCGCCTTCAGCACATCAGAGCCCAGATCTCTGAAAACCTGAAGAGGAAGAAGATGATGAAGGTTCAGCCAGGCCTTCTCAGTCCTGTCACCGACAAACGGGGGGGGGCGGGGGGGGGGGGGGGGGGGGGGGCGGGGGGGGGGGGGCGGGGGGGGGGGGGGGGCGCGCCCGCCGGGGGGCGCTGGGGGAAGGGGGGGGGGGGGCGGGGGGGGGGGGGGGGGGGGGGGGGGGGGGGGGGGCGATGGAGGTCGGGGGGGGCGGGGCCGCGGGGGGGGGGGGGGTAAGTTAATAGACTGGGAAAGACGTCATGGCTGTAACTGATGACAATGGGATATTTAAAAGTCATCCACCTTTTCCTGTGAGACGAAGGCGGAGCTCTTACAGTCCCCAGAGTCATAGGAGAAGTCGTACGTGAAGGTTTTGGTTCGTTCCCTCATGGAATCTCCCGTGACGCCGTCTGGGATCTTAAAACACAAAAACCAGCCATGAAATTCTGAGGACCCGGGAATTAGCTCGCCAGCTTTTCTAAAGCAGAAAGAAATGTACCTTCAGGTTGGTGATGGAGGTTTTGGTTCCTTCCATCTTGATGATGCATTTGGCGGTCAGGTCCTTCTCCCTGGAGGAGAACAGAAACATTAATCACACACATCTCAGAACGGACATCTTTGTTTCTGGGTCTGTGAAGCTGAAATATAACCAAACTGAAAATAAGCTAACCTCTTTTTAACAGTAGTCTAAAAATATTCTGGTGTTTCAAGATTTATCCTGATGCAGACGATTCAACATGAATACAGAGACTGAAACAGCTGATGACTCTGACCCGGACATTAAATTCCACAATCTCCACAATGCATCACCAATAAACTGCAGGAACTGAAGGAAGAAAGAAGAAAAAGAAAGGAGAATGAAAGAAAAAAAAAAAGAGAATTAAAAGAAGACAGGAGAGAAGAAAATAAACAGAAAAAGAGGAAGAAGAGGAAAAACATGTTTCTGAGGAAGACCAAGAATAAAAAGAGGAGGAAGATGAGAAAGAAGGGAAGAGGAGTATTAGATTCAGTAGCTTTAACACCATGCAAACTTCTGTCAGAATTAGTAGTAAAAACACAATAAGAGTGTTGAAATTTGTCCTCTCGTTTCCATGGTAAAGTTTTGGATGGATGTAACCAGACAGGATTGACAAGTTTCAAGTTGAAATTTCCTTAAAATGCAAAGTGAATGCTGTAATCTCGTTGCCCTTTCAGATGGCCACGCCCATTTATTTATAAGTAAGACAGAAACAAAGCCCTAAGTTTAAAGGGGCCCTATGGTGCCATTTTAACTTTCCTGTTTTTTTTTAGTGTTACTCAGAGGCTGTCCACACGGCGCCGAATTACAGCAAAACTGTCAAAAAATTTAAGAAATCTGCCCTATCTCATCCTCACAAAACCAGGGATTAGCCTCCTGAAACTGTTCATCTCTGAAACCGGCTTCCAAGGTGGGAAGGTTTGAAACCTCCACGGGTTTGTGTTTCATGGGGACGGCATAACCGCACAAGGAAGGGGAGGCAACAACGCGCATTGGTCTCGTTCACAAAAACAATAAAGTTCATTGAAAGAAATTCACAACAGCAATGTCGGTGAGCGCCCGTTTTCAACTGTGTAGAAAACTTTAGCGTTTGCCTCGTAAATCCTCAGCCATCCTGATGATTTCCAGCGACATGCGGTGACTCTTTATTTGCGCATGTGCTGTGTCTTGTTCTAGGTTTGGAGTGTTACTTATCATCTTAACGCCACCCACAGCCTAGTATGATGTTTTTACAGCGGTTTCATGGGGATCGTGAAACCTTTCCCCGGATTTCTGCGATCGGTTTCACATCTAAACCGGCTTCAGCTCCGTGTGGACTTGGCCTCAGACAAGTGACCTGTGTTGTCGTTTTCTTAATCCCAAACGCATGTTTGAGTTTTCTGTTGCATCTCTAAAGTCAGTTTCCATGGCCCTGAAAACAATGAGTTTTAGAAAATTGTTTCTACTTGAGTTTTTAGTGGCGTCAGATGTGCGTTCACAGAGAAGAAGAGTACACTCACCTTCGCTGCTCAGTGGAGGCAGGAGATTAAAACTTAAGTGGACACTGCCTGCAACATTTTCCGTGTCATTTTGCATCAATGTGTCACACAAGAAATGCTTCTTTTGCTGGAAAATATCGCTACATCTTTTCAAATTCCCCAAGGAAACCTCTACCAGACAGCAATGGATGGACTGAGGCTTTGGGAACCACAGTTTTTAGGGGGGATTTGCAACCAGGGTTTGCTGAGAGTCCATTTCCTTTAATCAAGGACTGCATTTCCAATCTTGAGCCACAAGCTTAATACGTTGTCCGGGTTTTTTTTATAGTGTGTGAGTAACAGTAAATTAATCGTCACCAACCGCACTTTACCTTAACACAAACACTCAGTTTACTCCAAGACTCAACGATATTGAAACACCTGAGAAGCACCTGATGCCCCCACAGGAGCCTCAAATGCAGCAGAGGAGCATGTTATCAACAACACTTTACATAACTGTGCCGTGTGATCACATCATAAAGGATCGGCTTCCACACAAACAGGACGATTGCAGGTCACAGCAGTCGAGTGGGTTACAGGTCAACTAATTTCACCCTTTTATTTACAGTTAGAGTTTTTTCTGCTGCTCAGATCCTCAACATTTTAATCTCTTTATTTTATTCAATAAGACATTTAGTTTAGTTTTATTTCATTTTCATATTTCCCAAAATTCAACTACTTCTGCAGAATCCAAAGAAAACAAATATTTAACCTTTTTTTTTTGGAAACAATTTCTAAAAATTCAACAAATTTTTCATTCATTCTTGATGTTTTTATCTTTATTTTTATTTAGAACATTTAAAGGTACAGTATGTAAAAAATCAAAGGTCAGTGGCAGAAAAATGTGATATATAATTCAAAACTGTGTTTTTATTGATGTGTAATCGCTGCACTAGAATATCTGTGATATGTTTATTTTCTTAGAATGAGTCATTTATATCTACTTGCTGGGTGGTGCACAAATGGAGGCTGCCATATTTATTCCACCATTTTTACTACGGTGTCCTTGAATGGACAAAACAATGCATGTGAAGTGAGAGCCCTCTGAACTTTATAACTGCGGTACCAGCTTTGGTTAATGGGACTCAGAGCACTGTTTGGGATAAATAATGCATTAAAAGACATTAAAAAATAGTTACTCATCAAACAGTCTAGGGCTGGACGATTATGGAAAAAATTATAATCATGATTAGTTTGACTGATATTGAAATAACGATTAACATATATGATTATTCATTGATTTTTTTTTTTAAAAAAGTGTTTATGAACCACCAAAATTCAACCTGTAATATAACTTGAATTTGGGGATCTTCTGCATTCTTCCAAACAGATCATCTCCAGTTCTGTCAGGCTGGATGGTGAACATTTGTGGACAGCCATTTTCAGGTCTCTCCAGAGATGCTCAATTTGGTTTAGGTTAGGGCTCTAGCTGGGCCAGTCCAGAATGGTCCCAGAGTTTTTCTGAAGCCGCTCCTTTGTTATTTTAGCTGTGTGCTTGGGGTCATTGTCTTGTTGGAAGGTGAACCTTCGGCCCAGTCTGAGGTCCTGAGCACTCTGGAAGAGGTTTTCCTCCAGGATCTCTCTGTACTTGGCTGCATTCATCTTTCCTTCAACTGCAACCAGTCGTCCTGACCCTGCAGCTGAAAAACACCCCCATAGCATGATGCTGCCACCACCATGTTTCACTGTTGGGATCGTATTGGACAGGTGATGAGCAGTGCCTGGTTTTTATCCACACATACTGCTTAAAATTAACTCCAAAAAGTTCAGTCTTGGTCTCATCAGACCAGATAATCTTATCTCTCACAGTCTGGGAGTCCTTCATGTGTTTTTTGGTAAACTCTATGCTGACTTTCATATGTCTTGCACTGAGGAGAGGCTTCAGTCAGGCCACTCTGCCATAAAGCCCAGACTGGTGGAGGGCTGCAGTGACAGTTGACTTTTCTCCCTACTGAATCTCTGGAGCTCAGCCACAGTGATCTTTGGGCTCTTCTTTACTTTTCTCACCAAGGCTCTTCTCCCACGATTGCTCAGTTTGGCTGGATGGCCGGGTCTAGAAAGAGTTCTCGTCGTCCCAAACTTCTTCCATGTAAGGACTATGGAGGCCACGGTGCTCTTAGGAACCTTTACTGCTGCAGAAATTCCTTTGTAACCTTGGCCACATCTGTGCCTTGCCACAATTCTGTCTCCTTGGACAGTTCCTTCAACCTTATGATTCTCATTTGCTCTGACATGCACTGTGAGGTCTTATATAGACAGGTGTGTGCCTTTCCTAATCAAGTCCAATCAGTTTAATTAAACACAGATGGACTTCAATGAAGGAGTAGAACCATTTCAAGGAGGATCAGAAGAAATGGACACCCTGTGAGTTAAATATGAGTGTCACTGCAAAGGGTTTGAATACCTTTGATCATGTAATATTTCAGTTTTTCTTTTCCATAAAATTGCCAAAAATTTCGACATTTCTGTTTTTTCTGTCAAGATGGGGTGCCGAGTGTACATTAATGAGAAAATGAGACCCCTGAACCAGGATCTTTTGGTCTAATGAAGGTCACCACAAATCAAAGCTCACTGCAGTTTTGTCTTTTTCAAGCTGACTAGAACTGGACCAACTCTGGCTCGAACTCATAGGCTGAATTTACGTTTATGTTTGCACGTCGTTCCTGTTTTTCCTGGATCGTGTGAACAATGAAATGAGACTGGATCAGGACTTTCGTGGAGCTGTGTGTCTGCCTGATTACAGAAAAAACTGGACTGAAATGGTTTGAACTTTCCCCACTTATTTATATTCGTGATTTTATGTGACCAGAGAATCAAGCCGAACCCACCGATCCTGTCAGATAAATCCAGGTGGGACCGCTGACCAACACCTGCTGGTCCGAAACCTCACGATCACGGCAGCTAACTGACATCTGCCTCGGTGTTCTAGACACCTGCTAACTGCGCCTACACACAGAAAACACGCACAAACATGCTGTGGTCTATAACTCACCGCCTGTTCATGGGCCTGACCCGCACAGCCACCCGAACTGACGCCATGGCACATCCCGCTGCGGTCCTCTGCGGTCCGGTCCGGTTAGTTAACTTCCCGCAGAGCCGCTGCTTTGTGCAAATTAATTAGCTCTGAGGCTAGCAGGATAGCAGGAGCCACGGCGGGATAAAGAGGGCAAAAGTCGGGAAGATAACCGTCTGACTCCGTGCCAAGAAAACAAACTACACTGATAACAGGGCAGGAGAGGAGGAGGGCGGCCGGCGTACAGTGATGTTATCAAGGCCCGGTGACCCTGCGTTGGTGTCCCACCACGAACCGGTTCACGTCCATGGTCCTTGTTCTGTAGCCGCTGAGCCTGTTAGCCTGTTAGCTGGACTGGAAGCAGGAGCTGCATCAGCTGATAAAAACATTATGGGAGCCACGAAAGTACGGAAGCCCTGTAGTATTTCGACAAAGTATCTCATAATATAATTCTGAGAATTAAAGTCATACTTATGAGAAAAAAGACTAAATAAGATATCGCATAATTACAAGAGTACCCAACTGCAGCTCATGACAATAACTTTTTAGCTCACAAAATGACTTTTATTTATCTTACATTATCATTTTTCACTTAATGATTTTGAGATTTCTTTTTTTAATTTGACAGTTTTTGCTTGAGTTTTGGGGAATGGGCTTCCATATTGAAGGGCTCAAACAATGTAAACTATGGCAGAAAAAATTATAGGGGAAATTTTGAGGAAATGTCAAACCTTAGAATGCTATGGGATAGGATTAGGGCCACTGAGTAAAAAAAAAATCTGAGGGGGGTGGATGGTGTTTTACGGAAGAGGATTAGGGCCACTAGAAAAGAAAAAAAAAGAATTCTGAGAAAAAAGTCAGAATTCTACGGAAGAGGATTAGGGCCACTAGAAAAAAAAAAATTCTGAAGAAAAAGTCAGAATTCTGACTTTAATCTCAGAATTCTTGAGAAAAAAAGTCAGAATTCTGACTTTAATCTCAGAATTCTTGACTTTTTTCTCAGAATTCTGAGATTAAAGTCAGAATTCTGACTTTTTTCTCAGAATTTTTTTTTTTTCTAGTGGCCCTAATCCTTCCACTCCGTAGAATTCTGACTTTTTGAAATTGAAAAAAAAAAATCCTAAATTTTTTTTTACTGTTCTGGAAAAAAGTCAGAATTCTGACTTTAATCTCAGAATTCTGAGAAAAAGTCAGAATTCTGACTTTTTCGGAAATTGAAAAAAAAAATCCTGAATTTTTTTTTTTTTTTTTTTTTTTACTGTTCTGGAAAAAAGTCAGAATTCTGAGATTAAAGTCAGAATTCTGACTTTTTTCTCAGAATTCTGAGATTAAAGTCAGAATTCTGAGAAAAAAGTCAGAATTCTGACTTTTTCGAAATTGAAAAAAAAAAATCCTGAATTTTTTTTTTTTTTTTTTTTTTACTGTTCTGGAAAAAAGTCAGAATTCTGAGATTAAAGTCAGAATTCTGACTTTTTTCTCAGAATTCTGAGATTAAAGTCAGAATTCTGAGAAAAAGTCAGAATTCTGACTTTTTGAAATTGAAAAAAAAAAATCCTATTTTTTTTTTTTTTTTTTTTTTACTGTTCTGGAAAAAAGTCAGAAATTCTGACTTTAATCTCAGAATTCTGAAGAAAAAGTCAGAATTCTGAGATTAAAGTCAGAATTCTGAATTTTTTCTCAGAATTCTGAGATTAAAGTCAGAATTCTGACTTTTTTGGTTGTGCTGTTGGTAAAGTGGACAAGAAAGAGAAATCAACATGCACCACAAGTTTCTCAGGTCCTGAATTTGGGAGAGCAGCCATCTGCTGAATCTTGTTGGTAAAGTGGACAAGAAAGAGAAATCAACATGCACCACAAGTTTCTCAGGTCCTGAATTTTTCAACTCCAAAGACAACTTTAGTCTGTCTGAATTCAAAAGGTTTGATGTTGTTTCTTTAATCCCAATAAGCCTCAGAAGCAGAATTATGGTTTGGATCAGGACTCGGGATCAAGGCGCTACATCTGCAGTTTAAACTGTAAATAACTCAGCTTTTAAACTTTGCAGTCTATGACTACATGTCATTGAAACAGCTGTGATATAATGGAAGTGGAGCCAACTTAAAAACAGGATCAATCAAGTGTTTCTCAGATATGATTCAATCAGTCTGATCAGTTCAGAGGAGCCAGTTGATCAAATGAACCTTAAAACATTTAGAAGAACAATGACAAAATCATCAGATGTTGTTCTTTTGTTAAGAAATCCTCCCCAGGTCACCTGGAAACAGCATTTAGCCTGTGCTAACATCTGTTTGAGTCTGATGTCCAAGTAAACTGTGAGGGGGACTGGTGGAGATCTCCATCAGAGGATGAAAACAAGGCTGACTAACTACAAAACTAAGGACTGGACATCAAAGACGAGGCATTTCCTGTTATGTGTTTTAACAGGTTTGAATTATGTGTGAATGCTATGTATAGATTTGTACAAGAAAACATATTTCTGTATGATAAAGTCAAAGTAATAGTGTAATTAGATAGAACAAGCATTATTGGACGTCTGTGTTTATTAGTTTGGTGTAAAAGTACTTCAAGCCATCAAGTATTGGGATGAACTAAAAAGTATTTGGATTGGTCCTGAAATAAACCTTCGAAGCAGTAAGAGACCTTTAGCCACATCAGAATCAGATGTATTGATCTCCAGCAGGAAATTCTTTAGTGTGAAACTTTATGAGCAATTAGATATGTCTTTTTATTTGGGTGTATTAAGAATCCTGACTTTTAATAAAGTTTTAGAAGTATTAGTTAAGACAAAAGGAAGTATTTGGGTGGGCCGCTGACTTCCAGTTTGAGTTTCATCATCCAGTAGGTGATGCTGGTGCAACAGCTTAAGGCAGGGGTGTCGAGCTGCAGTCCTGGAGGGCCACAATCCTGCAGGTTTGCTGGACCTTCCTGCTCCAACACACACCTGACTCAAATTAAATGAATCTAACAGCCTATGAAGTTGGAGCAGGAAAGAAAACCTTCATGGCTGGGGCCCTTGAGGACCAACTTTGGACACCCCTGGCTTCAGGGGTCTGGAAGTGTGGGTCTGAATCTCCCCTGATCTGCAGATATATTAGGCTTCTGACTGAGGTGTTCCCTAACGACAGCTAATCCAGCATCATCCTCATCTCATCTCTTCTCTGAGATCTCTCCAGCCAGTAAAAGCCAGTCTGATGTTGACTCTTGTTTTATCTTTTGCTTATCTTCCTTTCTCTTCCTCTAGCAATGTTCTTTTATGTTAATTTGATTAATTAATTAATTAATCAATCTTTATACATATAGCACTTTTGTAATCATAAAGCAGGATCTTAAATCAACATGATTTACTGATCTGGGAAAACATGAATATGCATGCTGACTCTGTCCTGTTATCCTCCACGGATATCCTGTTCCATTACAGGGATTCATTTGAATAAATCAGAACAGGTCAGCCAGGGCCATTTCCATAACTGTGCAGCTCCATCTAAAAGAAATGCATTTGGAAAAAATGTGTTTTCCTTTCGAGCTCCGCCAACTTGGATTATGATACCTGCAGTTCTATGTTTTTGGTCCACCCTCCGCTCATTTACTCACATCTCAAATAATGGTTACTGGACGGATGGTCATCTTTTAATTGCATGAGTATTGTAGCAAACTTGTTTATTTTAAATTGTATTGCATACTGTGTTGTTGTCTCGCAGGTTAAGGGACTAAAGATGGATACACTTGACTATAATCATGCATGCTTCAATTACATATTTATCAATTGACATTGTCCCCCTTATAAATAAATAAAAACAGTACATCCCCTGCAATAGTTTGTATGTTTTGTTTTTCTTAATAAAGACAAAGAGTTACAGTCACTCACTCCGTTAGATTCCAGGTCCAGTCCGCTCTGATTAGCAGCCCTACAGACTGCAGTTTTCCTCCAGACCGGCTCGTGGCAGCAGAGAGCAGATCCCCATAAAGACGTTGCCGGCGCCAGTCTTGTAGTGTGCTTCCTGTTGGCCACATATGAGCCGTGTGAGAACAGAACAGGTTAGTTATTTAATTGTTCTTTGTTTGAAACACTTCTGTTTATCTGTAGCTGGTGTGATGAGCTGGACGTACTCTGATTTCACGTTTAAGCCGTCGGGGTCGTTAAGGAAGTCCTCTGTAAAGCTTTAGCTCACGGGCTGTTAGCCTCGGAGCTAACATGAATGAGCGTCTGATGAACGAGAAGCTAACATGAAGTCAGACTGAGAAATGGTTAAAAATTCAATTTAACTTGCTAGGAACAAAAACGAACTTTCTTCGACCAAAACTCGTGCTCTGGCTACAACTCTGGTAGTTTTTACTGTAATATTACACACTGCATCTGTGTCTGAGCAACCGGGTTTAAGATTTTTTTGTTTGTTTGTATGTTTGATATGAGAAAGAAGTTATGATCCACTGATCGGTCGTCAGGTGTATTTAACTAAAAACGACAAACAAAAAACAGGCGTATAAAACAACCAGTAATAAAGTGGGATAAAAGGATAAAAATAAATGAGTGTATTGAGATAAACATTCATCTGTACCTATCAGATGGCATGTGGTGCACACATTTCCTGTTGAGATAATTAATACTGGACAAACAAATGCTGAAATATCTTCTTTTTTTTTTTTTTTTTTTTTTTTTTTTTTAAAGCATTTTTAGATGTTTGACTGAGCTTTTTTCAGTAGACCACATGTATTTTCCCAAAGTTTTCAATAAACCTACATACAAACCTGGATTATGAACTTAAATGACTAAATAATTTCCATCTTTGTTATACATTCAGGATCCATTACTGATCTATGTAACAAGTCAATCCATCAGAAAATTTAAAAAAAAAATCAAACCAAAAATAAAAAAAAAACATTTCATGTAAAAGATATTGGAAGTAAGTACTTTACATAAAACATGAAAAGCATTGCAATCTTATGTAAATGCAGCTGAGAACAGGTGGGTCTTTATCCTGGATTTAAATTAGTTTAGTGTTTCAGCTGATCTGAGGCTCTCTGGGAGTCTGTTCCAGACGTGGAGCATAGAAGCTGAACGCAGCTTCTCCATGTCTGGTTCTGACTCTAAGAACTGATAAAAGACCGGATCCGCCTGAGACGTCTGGTGGGCTTGCACTGGGACAGGATGTCACTGATGTATTTTGGTCCTACACCATTCAGAGCTTTATAGACCAGCAATAGAACGTTGAAGTCTATCCTCTGATGGACAGGCAGCCTGTATAAGACTTCAGAATTGTACCGAAGTGGTCAACTTTTCTGGTCTTGGTGAGAAGAACTTGAGCAGCAGAGTTCTGAATGAGCTGCAGCTGTCAAAAGATTTTTTTTAGGTAGACCAGTAAAGATACTTACAATAAACTGACTAAAGGTGAATGGATGGACTTCCAGATCTTGCAGAGACATCAGATTTTTTTTATGCTTGAAATGTTCTTCAGGTGATAATAAGCTGCTATAGTGATTTCTTCAATGTGTTTTTTGAGGTTTAAGTACAAGTCCATCACCACACCCAGATTTCTGGCCTGGTTCGTGACTTTTAAGTGTACAGATTGAAGCTCTATGGTGACCTGCAGTCGTTTCTTTTTGGCTTCAAAAACTATTACCTCAGTTTTGTTTTTGTTCAGCTGAAGAAAGTTGAAGCACATCCATTCATTAATGTCCTCAATGCATTTACCAAGAGCCTGTACAGCTAAATATCCACCAGCTCCCAAACATGTATTTTTCTTTGTAGGAAATAAATCCTTTTGTTTCCATTTCTTTGGAATGGTGATGTCATGTAATCAAACTAAGATAACCTTAAACCAGCATATTTGGTAGTTTGGATTAGGACTGAAATTGACCTAATCTGAGGGGACTAACATTCTTTTAATTTGAATCTATATCTGGAAGAAGAATTTGTTTTCCCCTGAGTAAAAATAAATTCTGTCACAAAGCCTGTCATTTGTTTCCATCTTCTCTTTTTTCATCTGTGAAAACCAGCAAAGATCAGACAGAATTTTAGAAGCAACAAGGTGATTCAAAGAACTGTTGGCTTATTTGATCAACATGATCACACACAGACGAGCACAACTGAATAACTAGAGAGCTTAAAACCCTGAAAGTAGGTTACCTGCTGGTTCATTGATTTATTTATTATTGCTTTAGAAATATTTTTACTGCTCTGAAGTGCTGGTGTTGAGCAAACTGTTGTTTGTTTCCGCAGATTCCACCATGGATATTCGACCAAACCACACGATTTACATCAACAACATCAACGATAAAGTCAAGAAAGAAGGTGAGTTCTGAATAAACTGTCAGTATTATAAGTCAGATCTTATAATTTAGTGAGTTTAGGTTCATTTAGGACAGGAAAAATGTTTTTCATTTCTTTCATCAGTTGTTGAGTTTGTTTCTGGGATTTTGTTTATTTATTTTTACAGCAGAGAGAGAATATTAAAATTGAAAGTTTAGGCACATTTAATCTCTTGTAATGAAATGAATGAGGGGGAAAAAGCGGATTAAAGAAAATGTTTTTTTTTTTTTTAATGTTTGAAGTCAAATGTATTAATTTGTGTTGTAAATGGGGTTTAGCCCATGAAATGAGAGTTCAATTTAAAGGATAAATCTGTGAAAAAATAGGAAATGAATGACTGAATATGCATTGAAATGTTAAAAATAAAGTAGTTTTTGTTTTTTGTTTTTTTTAAAGAACAGATTAAAAACTAATTTTCACTTATTTGTTTTAATTTTAGGTATTATCATTGTTCTGTTTAAAAAAAAGTCTTGCTCATTAATTTATTTTTTGTAATTTGTTTTTAGTGCTTTTATTTTTCTTCACACCTGATTGGCCAGAAACAGAAGATAGATGGAAATATGACAACTGACACGAAATAAAACAAGGAAATGTCAAATAAGTAAAATGGGAAATAAAATAAGGAGCTCGATAGAATGACTGAATGGAAGTGTAGTAACTATGAAAAAGTATATTGAATGGTGAAGAACATGAAGCGATTTACACACGACAAAAAAATGGCATTTTTTGTTTTAAATCTCTGCTCTCTACTTTCTATATGAATGATTGAAATGTTGGTTTTATTGTTTGTATTTGTCCCTTCTTTACATTTGCTTTTTTTGTTATTGGTTTTTTTTATACTTTTGTGTTTGGCCCTCCTGTCATTCTGTTCTCGTCTTAATTAATCTGTTCCTCCTGCAGAGCTGAAGCGATCGCTCTACGCGCTTTTCTCCCAGTTCGGACAGGTGCTGGACATCGTGGCCATGAAGACGGCGAAGATGAGGGGACAGGCCTTCGTCATCTTCAAAGAGCTCGCTGCTGCCACAAATGCACTGAGACAGCTGCAGGGCTTTCCCTTCTACAACAAACCCATGGTAGGCTGAGGATGCTGACGCTCACCGTCATATGTTGTCACACGTCATCCTCATCATCTTCATCGTCAGAGCGCTGCTGCAGAACTGGGGAGCTGTATCTCACGCCTTTCCTGTTGTCTTTCAGAGGATACAGTACGCCAAGACCGACTCTGAAGTTATTTCCAAGATGAAGGGTACTTACGGGGACAAGGAGAAAAAGAAGGAGAAGAAGAAGAAGGCTCAGGAGCTGGCAGCGAACGCCACAAAGAAGCCAACGGCGGTGAGTGAAGTGCCGTACTGCTGTTTGTTTAAATTTGTTCTAGTCTCTGTTTGCTTTATTAAACCTTGCACATCAACAACGAACAGTTGTTTAACAATTAATATCTGTTAATTTTCCGAAACAGAAGCTTTTCCGAGTCTGCAGAGGAACTCTGAGCAGGAGACATTTCTTTGTCTTGTTGTTTTTTTGTTTCTGAGCTATAGAACAGCTACATAACATGACGAGATGTTATGATCCACAATTAACTGTAAGATTAAATACTGGGATTATTGATCCTAAAGATCCTCATCCTGACTTTCCATGTGGGATCATGTGTGAACTATGATCAGATCAGGAGCCTATATGACGAAGCTGGATTAACATACCCGGGATTTCTCTCTGTTACCTGTGTTGACTTAACCAGACATCCGTGATCTTGATAAACGGTTCTACAGAGCTGGTTATCAACTCTGTAACTCATTCAGGGTTTTCCAGCCTTGATCAGTACGCGCTCACATAAAAGGGCGGCGTTTGAAGTGTCTGACCAATCACAGATAGGGAGAAACAGAGCAGCATATTTCACCATGGAGGAGCACACGATGATACTTAAGAAATATGAAGAATTCGGGAACATCATCCAGATCAGAAGCAGCACAGTCGCCGCAGCAACAGCAGAAAACTGCCGACTGTTCATGCATAAGTCTGTGTGATAGGAACCCTATTTAACCTTATACAGAGGGAAAACAAGCTCTTCTGGTGGATAGGTCTTCTCCAACATCAGACTCGGCATGAGCTTTATGCCTTTTACTGGTCAGTGTGCAATGGTCTGTAGAAGAAAGTGTATTATCCCAGTTATGTGGTCTAGTTTCTTTATTTCCTCTGTTCCAGTATTATTTGTGTGTCAAACAGCAGCTACTCTGCTAAAAGACAGCTGAAAGTCAAAGCTAGCTGGATGTTATTCTGGTTTCTAAAGAAATTTTCAAAAGCATGTTTATGATGTGGTTTCCAGAAAGAAGCTCCCCAAGTCCAGGTGGAGGTCCTGTAGCCTTTTCATTTGTTTTCTTAGAGAAATCCAGAGTTAATATGTAGGATTTGTTTATCCTGCACTCAGCACAATAACTCTGCACTCAGTTATTTGTGTTTACTGGCTGTTCTATTATTTAGTTAGCTTGGAATCAGAAGATAGAAATAAATAAAACATAAGGAGATTTGAAGTGGTTTTACGCATTTATGTTGGGAGTTGATTAATTGTGATCATTTGTCTGATAGTAATTGTGCCAGCACACGTAGAATCCGTTCGAATGACGCGTCTGGTTGGTTTCTCTGTGGCTGGAATCAAACGTGTTGCAGAACAGCTCGTCCACATGTCGGGTCCTTTTCCTTTTTTCTTCTTTCTTTGGGAAATTGATTAAAATGATCCTGCAGAGCTGATGAGGAATGCTGTTTTTCACTCCTGAAACTGTCAGGAAATGCAGATTATTTAATCCTCTCTAATGCAGGTTGGTCAGCCTGAGATTAAAATTTATGTATTTGTGACAAACCAGCCGAACAAACATCATCAGAGTGATTCCCTATTTTTATTTTCATTTTAAATTAAACCAGGTGTGTGAAAGTGTGTTGGTTTGATTGATGTGTAGAGTTGCTCCCCTGATGGCATCGAGGCCGACTGATCTGCCAGCTGATTTCTGATCAGATGCAATGAACTAGCGAAGTCGAACTCTGGTCCTCAAGCTGTCCTGCAGGTTTTAGGTGTTTCTCTTCAACACACCTGATTTTAATGAACGGATCTTTGTGCAGAACTTGATAAGCTGTTGGATCCATTTGATCTGAATTGATTGTGTTGGAGCAGAAAAGTCAAAAACCTGCAGGATGGCGGCCCTCGAGGACCAGAGTTTGACACTCCTGCTATAAACTGGCATGATTGACAGTTCCTCTGTGAACTACATCATAAAAAGTCCTTTTATTTATTCATGTTTGTTAGATTTTCCTCTGCATCTCACAAATATGAGACCAACAAATATTTCAGAACAACAACAAACATAAAACCTGATTTATTATCTAAAATTCCAGGGTTTTGTGGGAAAGTGTTGCGCTGTATTTCACAGGAGGAGCTTCCAGTCTGCTGCTGCTGAATAAATCACAGATACTTTTAATAAAGTTTGTGCCGTCATACAGACTCCAGCTTCTTCCTGAGATGAGAGTTGAACCAAAGTCTCCCCATCGATTCTGGTCTGATGTGGATTTTCTTCATAATCGACTCCTGCTGGATCAGATGAACAACCTGCCGTCAGAATGAAGTTGTGACGTTTGTTCTTACGCCTCCCTGTCTGCTTTCTGTCTGCAGGTATCGGCTACACCTGTGCACACACCTGCGGTTCAGGTAAGACGACAGTGCAGCATCACAACATGTGATGTCAGCAGATTCATTTAACACATGAAAGTCAGAATTCACAGATTTGTTTTGGACTTTGAGAACTATGAAAACTGCAGGAGCTGCAGCATGTCAGGACCCCCTGACACCCACAATGTTTACCAGAGACGTGGCTAGTGCTCGTTTCTAAGCTCACAGCCTTACAAGTTAACTCCATGGAGGCAGTTGGAGGAAAATGAATTTGATGTGATGCCAGATCAGAGCTTGCAGCAAGGCAGCCCAGTCGGTTTGTCTCAGATTTCAGGTGTTCACCCAGGTTGGGGTTGTTTCATCAGCCTCAGTGGAAGGATGCGGACTCCTCATTCAAGAACTAAATGATCAAAAATGAAACAAAAACATGTTGATATGTAACGGCTTTAGTTAATATCAGACTCCAGACTGAGACCAGCTCAGCGTATCAAAGTGTAACATGATTTTTCTGATCTGATGTTTGTTCTCAGATTCCAGACAATCCTCCGAACTACATTCTGTTCCTCAGTAACCTCCCCGAGGAGACCAATGAGATGATGCTGTCCATGCTTTTCAACCAGTGAGTTCACATTCTTGGTGGAACAAAGTGCTGAACCATTTTTATGAGTTTCTAACTTCTTTTTTTCCTCACGCTGTTCATTTTGGGAACTCTGCTACTTTTAGACGCGTCTACTGAACCACAGGATCGTTGTGTCACAGTTGGAACAGGGTCCCGGTGGTTTGAACAAGTGGTTCTCAACCATGGGGCTGTGGTCCACGACTGGGTCTCGAACACTACCTAGAGAGCCACAGAAAATGTTCAGATTTGCACCTGTTGGCCATGAGGGCTTCATACGGTGTAACTTACCAAATGAAGACCCAACAGACTGTTTATGCATGAGAAGCGTGGATAATGTGTCAGCTGGTCAGTAAACTAACATCAGAAGATGGCGCTCAGTTAGCAGTTAGTCAGCACCAAAAGTTGTAAAGGAAGTATTTAAAACAAGAAAATGAAGACAAAAATGGTCCCAAACCCCCTAAAAGGGAAAAGTACTGCACATAAATATACTGGTTCTTTAAGAAGGGTTTAGTAAGCAGAGCTGAGACATCAGTATGGAGAGCTAGCTAACGCTATCCATCGCTGACACGCTGAAGCATCTAGAAACCAAAGATCCAGCACTGCTGCTGGATTTCTAACAAACAAGGAGCTACAGATGCAGAAAATGTCTGTCTGGCAACTCTTAAAAAGTTCAAAGAAAATTTTGAGTAAATTGTTTAAATGTTTTGTATATAAACATCGAAATAAACTACAAATTTACTTTTAATTTGAACCTTTTTATTATTTAGAATATAATTTATCACTGCATCATTTTGTTTTCCTTTTTCTCCTTTTTATTTCTTTCTAGTCAAATCTGATATTTGGCAGATTTTGTGTTTAATAATTCTGACACAAGCTTTTAAGTTTTTTTATTTATTTATTTTTTTATTTTAGGAGCCTGATTTTATTTACAGGTTATTAGCATTTTGGAAGACTTACTGTATATGAGCAGTTTCACATACATGTGATATGTGTGATGACCTCATGTCTTATTTTACAAGGTTTAGCTGTTAAACTCCAAGTGGGTTTGGTTTACTGACTGAAAACAAGTTAAACAAATACAGTCGATACAATATCTGAAGGGGACCTGGGGCCTCATTGTTTGGGAAGAGTTGGGCCCCAACGTCAAAAAGGTTAAGGACCCCTGTTTTAAAGGACCATGTTTAGGGGTTTTGGTTTATCCTCAAATGCATACTTGATGTTTAATGCTATCAGTATTTTTATCCAGTATTCCTAAACTTCTTGACATGACACTCCTGAGCAGTCGGACCCTCCAGATTGGGCACTCTGACTACAATGAGCACGTTATCCGTCACTCCTGCTTTAAGTCTTCGTACTGAGCAGGTTTCTTCTTTGTGCTGTGAAGAATTGACGATATGAGAAACGAGCAAAAACCAGAAGATGTCAGCTCGGAGACAGCTGACTGTTATCCACCAGGACCTGATTTTGCTGAGTCAGCAGGTGCTAGCAACCAAGAAGTGGCCTGATAATAAAACTTGCTGCTGGGCTTTGGGCGTTGTAAGCCTAAGCTAGCTTCTCTCTGTAGCATGTGCTGGGTTTTCATCCTATGCTGAGCAGCGATTTAGAGCCTTCATACGCTTTGTGTACAAAGAAAACCATCAGCATCTTTAGGAGGGAGAGAATCGGTTGGTTCTTCACCAGTGGGTGTTTCTGTAATCCAGCCGTTTGATTGGCTACCTTAACAGTCGACCGGTCTTTGACCAGCCCACAGAATCAGGCCTGTAACCGGCTGCCCTGTCATCTGCAGGTTTCCTGGTTTCAAAGAGGTCCGACTCGTTCCGGGGAAACACGACATCGCCTTCGTGGAGTTTGAGAGCGACACTCAGGCCGGTGTGGCTAAGGACGCGCTGCAGGGCTTCCGCATCACTGCCACATGCGCCATGAAGATCACTTACGCCAAGAAGTAGTTTCCAGGTGTGGCTGGACACACAGACTCTGAGGGGCCGGGGTCCCACACACAGCGTGGGGGGGGGGGGGGGGGGGGGGGGGGTTATTTGTTGTTTGTTTTTTAAATCCATTGCCACTTTCTCAGTTTTTTTTTTTTAATTTTATTTTGAATCAAGAAGAAAAACTTGTGGTTGATGGTTTTTTTTTTTTTTTTTTTCCGTTTTTGTAAAATAAGAAATAAACAGATTTTGCAGAATTGATTGGTTCAGGATTTTTTCTACAGATCAGTTCAACAGAACCAACAACTGGTTTTACTGGTTCTAGCATAGAGTGGTGGTCTAGTGGTCCTCTGACATCATCCTATAACAACTTGAAACCAGAGACGGACTCCTCTCTTATTTACAGACTGTTTCAGATCCAACATCAGGAGATCGGAACCGTTTCTGTCAAATGTTTGATCTTTAAATGCTTCAGGTCAGGTTCTGATCAGCAGAATCACTTTTTCTGGCCAAAAGTCCTGAATGACAATCAAATTTCATCTGAAAATCTGAACTGCATCCATTACCATGGTGATTTATTTAGCATCTGTTACTATAACCCAGCCAGTTAAAAAAGTTGGTTTATTTTTAAATAAAAATGCTGGTTTTCTTCGGTTTTTCTTTCTTGAGTAAGGAAGCAACCATCCAGCTGTCAGGTGTCCGGTTCTTCATTTCCTGCAGCAGCTGCTTGTTTGGGCTTAAACCCGAAGGAGGAATCTCTGTTTTTTTTCAGAGGATAATTTTCACCAGCAGATGAAGAAACTTGGCAGTCAGTGTGGAGTCTGATGAGTTTGGTAGATGCTGGCATCAGACTCTGCAGCTCTACAGGTGTACTTGTAGAGCTGCAGAGTGATCATAGATACCAGCAGGCTTCTGGTTTCTGAGTCACTCAGCCAGAAAAACTACTTCATCATTTGGATGTTCTGACGTCCAGCGGCATCATAGAAAAAAAGGAGGAAGAAGGCAGTGATGGAGAGGAGGAGCAGTTGGACAGAAATCATGTTTTCCTCCAGGCCCATGTCCACCTCTCTAACCACTGGGGTACCCCTCTCTAGGTCAGAGTGAGAGGAGGGGGGGGGGCATGCAGCAACACAAGTCATTTTCAGATTTCACTTATGGACGGGCCATGTGACACTCTCACCTCCTTTAATTGTCTATAAAAAGGTTTATAAATGAAAGTTTGCATTTGTTAAAACTGGTTTAAGCAGCGGCCACTTCACTGACTGTTCTTCTGATAATGAACAGAATTCGTTGGGAAGTTAAACTTAAATAAATCATGTCTCTACCATAAAGTTCCTGTTATTCTGAGACCATAAAGGAGCTTTTATAAGCTGGTAATTACCGGTAGTCTGTTTCTTGTTGTAAACTAGATGTTCCTGTAGTTTTACAGGTAAATAAATCTGCTTACAGCGAAGTGAAAGTTACTCTTCTCTCAGAGGAGAACCAGAGTGGTTTTTATCTCTCCTGCTGAAAAACAGTCATCACCACACCAGCTGAAGGCTGCAGAGGTGATTATAGATTTGCTGAGGGAGCCGAGAGATGACGGATGGCCTCTGGTTTATGTCCAGGTTCGTGTTGTTCCAGGCGGCTGCAGTAAATCTTCTGAGCTCCTTTAGTGAGGATGAGGTGGTGAAGCTGCCATGTGGTTCCTCTTCAGTTCTTCTGAGTCACTTCAGGGTGAAGTAAAAAAAAAAAAAATCTCAGGAGACACAGCAAATGTTTTCTTATTCTGATTTCCTCCCTTCTCCACTAGCTGCTCCCCCTCCTGTCAGGCTGGGGTGGGTCAAGCTGGGTCAGGACCTGACCGTCAGGTCATGTTAGCAAATGAGAAGTTTCTCAAACATTTTACTTGATAAAAAAAAAAAAAAAAAGACTGGGAACATCTTGGACATTTGGCCCAAACAACACTCAGGACCCATAAATGAGCCATAAGTTGCCCAGATTCGGCCCAAATGTGTCTGCTGGCTTCTCACTCCTCAACACAAAAACTTCCTCTTCACTTTTAAAATCCCCCATAACCAGACCCCCTCCTATCTTTCAGAGCTCCTTCCCATCTTAAGCCTGCAGCCTCCGGTCCTCTGATCCACCGCTGAATGGAGCCTATCACAGCAGTTATCAGGCGCGCGTGAAGCAGTGTACACCAGGTCGCCAGTCTGTCAGTTTTTTTTTTTTTTTTTTTTTTTTTTTTTAAGATATTAAATAATATCTAAATGGTACAAACCAGCACTAACGCAACACAAACGATTGAGACTATTTCCACTAAAGTTTGGCGTGGGGTGGGGGCCCTTGCGCGGGTCGGTCTGGAGCGCGCCCGGGCTCGCGCTTCTCTCCGTCCGTCAGAGGAGCAGAGCGCGCGGAGGAGCAGCAGCTTCAGGTCGGTGATGACACGTTTTCATCTTTTCTTCTTCTTCTCCCGATTATCTGAGTGATTTGATAACCAAACACGCAGAGCTTGTTTATTTGTTCAGCTATTTATGAACGACCCGGTTCCACGAGGAAGAATTCAGGTTTCAGTTTCAGCTGAACAAACTCTGGATTCGGTCTGCGGTGCGTGGATGACATGCAGCTTTCACATCAACTCTTCTTATTTAAATCTGTCACAAAAAAAACGAGTTTTTGTTTTGAATTGTTGGAAATGACACAATATAACAAAAACTTGAAATACATTGTAATTTAACAAAACATCTCAAATATTGAATCAGGAACCAAAAACTACGAACAGAATTACATTCAGCTGGAAAGAATTAAAGCTCGTGTTATCTTTGGTGTTTATTAAGGCTGTCATAAGTAATGTGTTCATGTAGAAATTAATTTGTGGAATTAATGCACTATTTTAAAGAAGATTTTTACACATTAATACGCAAACAGCTGAGTTATAATGAGCACTATTTAAAAAATCTGAATGTGGCATTATCTCTGCAAGAGAAGCTGATATTTCTTTGTTACAGCTGTGAGCTGAATCCACTAAAAAGCATTTTATCCTCCTTACTTATGAAGATTTCCACAGCTTTACAGCGTTAGAGGATACTGCTGGATGACTCGATTTATCACATAACTTGTGTTCCTTCCATGTCCAGGTTGATCTGCCATCAGGGTTCAGACATGATCTTTTATGGAAAGTGATGATATTGAGGAACCTTTACAGTTATTTATTCACAGTGTTTTACTATGATTAACTTCAACTGTGAATTAATCCTCTCCAACCAGTAAAAGTTAGTTTGATGTTGACTTGTCTTATCTCCCGCTTTGTCCCTTTCTCTCTTCCTCCAATGATGTCCTCCTGGACTTCCTCGCTAAATCAGCCATGGTGTGTTAAAAACATCTAAGGTGTTGATATCCAGTTACTATCGTGTGACACAGTGCTGTAAAGTGATGTTTTGGTTGGAATTCAAAGTTGTGAAGGACAACGATGGCTCCAGGACCGTACAAAATGTCACTGTACCATCAAAATCAGACAGATTTAAAAATTAGGGATGCACAATATAATTGCCCCTCTATCGGTATCAGCCTAAATCGGCCATAAAACTGAGTATCGGACATCGGCCACCCCACCGATATTTAACCGATCAGGCCGCTGTTTCTAAAGTCTTAGGGGGAAAAAAAACCCTTCTTCTTCTTCAAAGACTTCTTTTTTACAGGCTTTACAACTTCTAAAGACTAGGGTTGGGAAAAAATATTGATACACTTAATTATCGCAATTTTGGAAGTGTTGGAGTGTTGGAAACGGATAACAAAACTACTATTTGCAATGACTGCTTATTTTTCCCAGCTTTAATATCGGTATCGGTTATCGGCCACATGAGTTTTAAAATGTCAACATATCGGATATTGGCCAAAATTCCACTATAGTGCATCCCTATTAAAAATGATGTAGTACTGCTTTAAAACAGTGTACAGACACATCAGAGTCTGGGACGTGTTCCTGCAGTCATCTTTGGAAACACATAACACGGCATTCTCTGCATTCCTTGTGTGTCCTTGTTAGCAACTCCACTTTGTCCATTTATCCAATATACTTTATTTCTCCCAGAGAAAAAGCAGAGTTTCCCTATGTGATTAAAGTATATTTCATTGGATTTTTTCAGCTGGCGACCTCACCTCATGTTTTCCTTAAGAACAGCTGGAAGGAATGCTTTGAATTTCCTTCCCTTTTCTCTCTGCCTTGCTCCTGCATCCTCTTTGTTTACTCTTCAACTCATTTAAGATGTGGTGTGTTCTTTATGAGCTGATCCAGCAAATTACAGCAAAAATTGACACAATATGATCTGACCTCCTACAGTTAGTTGCTGCCTGCCGGTACTTTCAACAATAACTAGTTAGTTAATATTAAATTATTTAAGGATTCGATAAGAACAGATGAAATGAAATGAAAAATGAAATGAAAAATACTTTATTCATTCCAGAAGGGAAATTCAGTATTGTAAAAGCTCACTCTTTTTTTTTTTTTTTTTAGATAAACAAAAAAGTTAGTCAGTCTTGTTCTTTAGGGTGATGCTGCTGGCAGGAATGAATTTCTGTATCTCTCCGTCCTACAGCGAACCTGACGCAGCCTCCCACTGAACATACTGTTGATTCTTCACCGTGTTGTGGAGAGGATGGGAAGAGTCCTCCATCATCTTCATCAGTTTGTGCAGCATTCTTTTTTGAATGATCAGCTCCAGCGGCTCCAGAGTTATTCCCAGCACAGAACCAGCTTTCTTGATCAGCTTGTTTAGTTTCTTCAAGTCTCTGGTTCTGATGCTGCTTCCCCAGCAGATGCTGCAAAGCTGATTGCACTTTCCACAACAGACTTGTAGAAGATCTGCAACATCTTGGTGCAGACGTTGAATGATCTCAGCTTCCTTAAGAAGTAGAGTCTGCTCAGACCTTTCTTGTAGATGTAGTCACAGTTGCATTTCCAATCGAGTCTGTTGTCCAGCTGAACTCCAGGTATTTGTAGTTCTCCACCACCTCCACCTCCTCTTCCAGGATGTAGACAGGACTATGCTGCTTATTCTTGCTCCTCCTGAAGTCAACAATCATCTCTTTGATCTTGCTGGTATTTAAGATGAGCTGATTGTTATCGCACTATTTCACAAACTGATCGACCAGTTCTCTCTAGCCTACTTGGCTTCTTGTCCATCACTGATACACCCCACAACTGCAGAGTCATCAGAGTATTTCTGCAGATGATAGGACTCTGAAAGTCTGAGGTGTACAGTGTAAAGAGGAATGGTGAGAGTACAGTTCCTTGTGGTGCTCCAGTGCTGCTGATCACCATCTCAGACACAAAACCTTTCAGTCTCACAAACTGTGGTCTGTTTGTTAGGTAGTCGTAAATCCAGGTGGTTGTGGAGGGATCCACCTGGAAGTTATGGAGCTTCTCACATAGCAAAGCAGGCAGAATAGTATTAGAGGCACTTGAGAAATCAAAGAACATGACCCTCAAAGTGCTGCCTGACTGTTCCAGATGAGAGTGGGTTCTCTGAAGCAGGAAGATGATGGCGTCTTCAACCCCAAGCCCATTACAATATGCGAACTGCAATGGGTCCTGAAAGGTATTCAGTTGCTTGTTGAGGTGAGCCAGTAAGAGTCTCTCCAGGACTTTCATGATGTGTGATGTCAGGGCAACTGGTCTGTAGTCATTTGGTTCAGCTGGTTGTAGTTTTTTAGGGACTGGAACAAGACAGGATGTTTTCCACAGCACAGGAACTCTGTTCTGTCTCAGGCTGGTGTTAAAAAGGTGCTGGAGAACCGGACATAGATGCCACCAGTATAGAAAGATTCTTGATTTTTACTTCTAAAAGGGGCAAAATAACCGAGTAGAACCAAAGTATGGCCTGTCCAACACTTTCCAAACTTTCTCCTGAGAATCACTGGTGGAGATTCTGTCAACACCTGTGTTAACAGCTGATCTGGCCACAGGACACAGGACGGTGTGTGTGTGTGTGTGTGTGTGTGTGTGTGTGGTGGGGGGGGGGGGGGGGGGTCTCTCGGACCTTGTATCAGAAACTGGGATTTAAGGTTGGAATAGAATGTAATGCTGGTTTACCATAGAAGTAAAATAAGTCATTGACAGTATAAACATAGACGGGATGCATCGCGTCCTCTGCACTATTTCATATCAGTTTTCTATGAAAGCAAGTCAGCCAGTTCATCAGCGAGTCATCCAACATCCTCACTGAGGAAGAAATGAAAATGAATATAGAATTATACACTCCAAGTTTGCCTCATGTTTATTACAGAAATTTAAAAACATAATATTTATATAAATGTTTGAAGGGTAGATGAAAATAAAAGAATAAAAAGTTAAATATGCTAAAAAAAAAAAAAGTCTGTAGAAGTAAAATATTGTAAATGTGGAAAACTGTGGAAAATAGCACTGTTTATTTTTTGTTGTCTAAATTCATGCATGAAAGGGTTAATTATGTTTGGATCCTTTGGTTCGGATGATGTTTTCTTTCCATCCTACAAATTCAGTGTCTGTATCTGGTCGGAGTTCTGGTGGCGCCCCCTGATGAAATCCTCCGGTAACACCTATAACACACCAGCAGGGATGAGCGGGATTGCAGTGAGGACGGAGCTGATTGGCTGTGAGGCTGAAGAGCAGGAATATTCTGGCTTTGACGTGTGAAGTTTAATCAGTCTGAACCTGTGCTGGCGCGACTTCTCCCCACAGCAGCTCTTTGTGTTGTTCCTGGTTGCCGATCATTCCCGTTAGTGCTCATTCGACTCCTCTGGATGAGGAATCGCATCAGCACCTTCACCTGATTCAGTCTGATGAAAAAGCTTCAGAGTCCAGACGAGACATTCCACAGCATGTGGAAAAATCTAACAAGTTGTCCACATGAACACGGTAACCTAGCAACGCCGTCTGTAAACCCATGAAAATGATGAATTTATAAACCTGCAGGCGGTCTGTCCGACAGTCGAGGAGCTCTTTTGCAGAGTTAGGTCACACCTGAGAGAGGACAGGTGTTTTCCAGGAAATTACAAACTTTAAAGGGTCACAAAGAACTTGGCTGCAGAATGAATCAGATTTTAATCTTAATTGTAGTTTTGTGTATCAGTAAAATTATCATGATGGTGTGATATTTAACTGAATACAGATCAGAGTAAAGCATCCTCCATAAATCAGTGCATGACCCACAGGTTGTGTTGGACTTTCTGCATGATTAGATTATCAAATATCCATCAGTTCTTATTGTTTTAATTTTCCATTTTAATGGGACACAGCTGAGACACTAAATGGCGAGCGTGCATTTGACAAATCTGCAGCAAATGTGTGATGCTATCATGTCAATATGGAGCAAAATCACTAAGGAATGTTTCCAATATCTTTGTTGGATCGATGATTCCAAGAATTAAAATGGGGGGCCGATCCGCCTCTAGAAGGTGGTAAAAAACATCATTTGTAAGTGATGATGGGTGAATCTCAGGTCTTTCCTCATCTGTTTTATCTAAAGTCAAAGATGTGTTGAACTCAGGTGAAGAGTTTTTTTGTTTGTTTGCAGGAATGTAGCACAACAAGGGCATGTAAGTAAGTAAAGAAGAAAAAAAAGGAAATAAAATATGATAATCTTGGTAACTGAGACCTCAGCATTGATCTGGATAATCATGATTATCATGATTATGTTAGAACATTTACAAATGTCTTCATTTCTCAGGTCCTATGATGGAGATAAGGGGATGTGTTTATTAACACTGATCACATAAACACATCTTAGTCCTTATCCTGTCTTCTGCTCCTCTAATGAGCATCAAGTCTCCGTCAGTACCAGCTCTTGGATCTTACCTCTTCTTTCAACCTGCAGCCACCACCCTCCAAACATGCTGACCTGATCCAGAATGGATGATCCGACTAACGACAGTCTGGTTCTGATGGACCACCTCCTGGCCAGCGAAGTCCCAGACTACGAGGTCCCTCCAGATGAGATCCCGGACACCACGCAGGGACGAGCCTTCTTTCTGGCCACCATCGTCATTGGCGTGGTCCTGGTGGGCATCATGCTGGTCTGTGGGGTTGGGAACTGCTTGTTCATCGCCAGCCTGGCCCGATTCAAGCAGCTGAGAAACCTGACCAACCTGCTGATCGCCAACCTGGCCGTGTCGGACGTTCTGGTCGCTGCAGTGTGCTGTCCCTTCCTGTTGGACTACTACGTGGTGAAGAAGCTGTCGTGGGACCACGGCCTGCTGCTCTGTGCCTCCACCAACTACCTGCGAACTGTCTCGCTCTACGTGTCCACCAACGCCCTGCTGGCCATCGCTGTGGACAGGTGGGTCCACCTGCCGTAGGTTCAGTTTTTGGTTCTGTTGGTGGGTAAAATATCTAAACCCTGTTGCACAGTGTTTCCCTCAGACAGAACACCAAGTTCAGGCCAAAATGCATCTCTCTGAATGAGGCAATGCTTTAAAAAGGAGGGAGGACCAAAGGGAACCAATAATAATGCTTATGTTTGTCACATGACTCTCAGAAAACCACAGTAAAACTCTTTATGGTGGGATCAGCTTTGCTAGTTGCTCCGCAAAAAGTCTAAAAACATTCATGATGTTGGAATTTTGGCTGATATCTAACATGCCGATATTTTAAAATTCATGTGGGCGATAACCGCTATCGATACCAATATTAAAGCTGAGAAACAAATGATGTCATATTCATTCCTTGTATAAAATTAGAAAAATACCTCAACTTGTGTTATGTAGTGTAGTAGTGTATGTGTCGACTGTAGGTCGATACCGGTAGGGGGCAGATTATATCGTGCATCCCTTCTAAAAACAAAATTTCTGCCCATCTCTGGAAAAATGGATTTATCCCACAAGGAGAGTAAATCTTCAACATAGATGAGATGTTGGTGCCGTAACGTCACGTTCTGTAGGACATACTCGACTGTTACACTGATTCAGTCTTATTTACTCTGTTTCCAGAATAAATTCAGCCTCATTCTGTTTCTAGAAAGAAAAAAAAACAGTATGGAGCTTCATCAGCACTGAGCAGCAACATGACAGATGATCGCATTATGCTAGTAAAGATCCAGAAAACTGACAGCATTATTCGTTAAAATGAAGCAACGATGATCAAATTCTGGAATCAGACTCCAGTTTCTGCTTCAGTTAATGTTGAAATCTTTATTTTCATTTGTAGTTTGTGAAAAGTTAGAAAAAATGAAGCTGAAACTCTTCTAGATGTTTATTTAATGGTCCAGCATTACCTCCAAACATAAAACCCTTTGAAAGACTTCATTTTATAAGAGTTTTATGGATAAAATCATAGAAATCACTAGATGCCGCCTCCAACAATGCTGTCCATTGGAGCGATACGTCAGCTCGACCACCATCTTAGGCAGGGAGAAGCCGTGTCTCCTCATTGCATTACTCAGTGTAGGTAGAGATCTATCTCCAATTAAATACACCATAACTGACTCAATTTTTAAGCCATTTGGTTTATTATATGTATCTGACATTTATGACAAAGCATAGATTATTTAATTTGCATATACACATACTTACATACACACCCACATGCATACATAGTGATTTTATAGCCTGGTACACCAGCGTGACCAACGCTATGTATGAGACACACGGCAAGTCTTGCTGTGTGTCTCATATATATATGTAGTGGAGCTAATATAATGAATAAAGAAATAAGCTATAATCCAAATCATAAAACAGAACAAAAACTCACAAATTTCCATACAAAAGTAATAAATACTACCAAAACCAAGCACATAAAACCTTTATTTATTCATTTTCTGTTGTAGTAAAAACTGCATATTTAAACACATTAAAATCAGGTTGAATGTACCATAAAAACAGAATAATCCATGTGAATTTACTCATTCTCTTCATGCCCATCATCCAGTGTTGCTTCAGGTAAATGTGAGCTGATTTTAGCTACCAGGTGTAATAAATTTGTTTTTCGCAGGACCTTTATCAGCTTTGTATTTCTGGTAAGTCTAGATAAATAAATAATATACATTATTCAGGTACTTAAGAATAGCATTCATATGAATGTCTTCTCAGAATACTGCATTTTAATATCAAGGATGTGCCACTAATTAAGTTGTAAATGTTTATGAGGATGAATTTAAAAAGTAAAACTTTCTAACCGTTTCTTTCATAATCATTTAGTGAGCACTGAAATACTTTGATCATGTGAGAAATTGTCATGATACAAACTTTGCACAAACGATGAGGAAAAGTCAAACTAGATGGCATCACTCCTCTCAAACGAGTTGACTGTCCAGTTCTGTCCAAGTCTTCTGGTCTGAAATCAATGACAGCTGCAGACGGCTGAACAGTCTTTTGGCATGAAGTCGAAGAAATGCGACCTAACCATAGATATGGACCTACCTGCTAGGGGTCCAAAGGTGGCATCTAGTGTTTATATCTATGGATAAAATAGTATTTATTATGAATTCTTGAAGCTGTTGAATATTTTACATGTTTCTAAAATGAATGTTGATGGAATTTGAAGAGGAAAAAAAAATCATTTTCACATAAAACCATCATGGCACCATGTTGCCTGCAGACAATTAACCCTAAAGGCTTATAATAAATAAATAATAACAAAACTTATTTAGATGATGTTTATTTAGTCTATATTTGGGCATGAAAACACTCCAAACATGAGTTTCTTGCTGGCATCATTATGAGATTATTAAAAACCATGAAACCAGATGACATAAAAGAGAAAGATGCGTTCTGTAGATCTTTTAGTGGTTCATAAAGTCTTGTTGTGTTTAGCTTCCAGAAGTGATCAGACCTGATACTCCAGCATGTCTGTCAGCATCAGGACTTCTGGAAGAGTAATTTTCCCTCCTCCTGGTCAGATAGGGTGTGTCCCTGCACATACAAGGACACAGTACCGTCAGACGTGTATCTGCAGGAGTCTCCAGCCGGTTCCTGCGGTTCTGAGTCTCGTGATGCTGCAGACTGAATCCTCCCTCCATCCTTCTTGTGCTGGGTTGAAATGGAAAATCACCTCTGGATAAATAAAGTTAAAATAAAAATCTACTGTGTAAATATTGATGTGCAGAGATGTTGGAACTTCCACATCCAGCTGAGAAGATGCTAGTCAGCTTTATGACATCACTGACCCTGAAGCTGAGAAGCAGGTGATGCTGTGCAGAAACGTCACATCAAACAGGTCTCAGAGCAGAACAGACATGATTTACATTTTGCAACAATAAAAACTGCTCCCAAGTCTCTGAATGTGATCCATCACCGACTGTGGACCGCACGGTGAGACCAGCTCCTCCTCACGACATCCATCACAGTGGACGTCTGCAACCATTTACATGGAGGAAAGATGTAATCTCAGGATTCACTACTAGTCTGAGTGTTTACAGCCAAACATGAAAACGTCTTTACAGGTTTACAACAAGTGTGCTGACAAACCTAGCAAACACGACTCGGCTCAGCTCTCTGGAGGAACTTCAGCTACATCAAACAAAGCTCCTGATCTGTATTAAAGAAACAGCCACACATCAATGGGAACACCAGGACCACCAGCATCATACAGTGTAAAACAAATCCGCAACAAACATTCTCTCCATCAGAGGCAGAAAACATAAAACAAGAGATTATATTTGAAAAAAATATAAAACTTCTTTTAAAACCAGTGTGAAGGTCAGACCAAATCAGAAATACCAAAACACTGCTTCGGCTTTTCTTCTGTGGTGTTTAGCTTGTTTTTATCTTTGACTGCAGCAATAAGCTCATTTAACTTCACTTCAACTTTATTTGTCAAGTGTGCCGCATGTTGGACACACAACACATTTCACTCGACCCGACGGTGCATTTAATAAAAATATAATAAACTATGAGAGAGAACATAAAAAAATACAAAAAATATAAAAATCCGCCTTGTGGCAATAGTGCAATAATGCATATGGCAGAGTAAACTGAACAGCTGTCCTGATGGATGCGATAGTGCAATATGTAGTAGTGCCATTTAGTACAATGTTCTGCAGTATTGAACTGGTGCCATGGCGATGATAAAGTGAGGTGTGCAGTCCTGAGGTAGGTGAGTTTGTGAGTAGGCCGAGTTAGTGGGGGTGCAGTTAACATTAGATGATGCTGTTCTCTTAGTTTCATTACAGTAACTGGGTCACTGTGAAGTTCTGCTACCAATCTGTCTGTCAACCTCATTTTCACCTGATCTCAGATCTTCCTCTAATCTGGAAAAAAAGGAAGAGCTGGGAAAAATAAATAAACAAATAAATGAAAAATCAGTTTTTGCTTTAATAGAACTCAAAAACTAGTAGTTCATGTAAACTTCCTCTGGAAGTGCTAAAAAATAACTATTTTGGCCTGAATATGGATCCATATTTTGATTCAGGAAATTACTTTAGAAGCTGAATTAACAGGATACTGATGTCCATGTTATCAGCTCCACCTGTTCTACTTCCTGTTAACACAAAAATCCAACCAGCCAATCAAATGGCAGCATCTAGCATAAGGGAGGAGGGGGGGCTGGTTTTGTAGTGCTGTGTATCTCTGCAGAGTTGAGAGTGGGTTTGTTGTGTGTTCATTCAGTCAGTCAGAAATAAAAGTGACAGGATCACAGATAATAGACTCAGAGACAGGAAACAGGCAGAAGAGATGATTCAGATCTTCAGGAGTCTGACAGGAGTCAGTCTGTCACAGGTCACTCATGTAGATCTCACAGGGTCCAACTTCATCCAGGTCCAGCAGTGGACAAATATGTGTTTCCTGTCCATAAATAATATTTTCCTCTAAGATGATGTCAAAAACATGCATAGAGGATCCACCTTCCCATCCTACACCAGGCTTGGTCTTGATCTGCGTTAATCCTACTGTCTCGTTTGGGTCTGCAGGTACATGGCCATCCTCTACCCTCTGAGGCCTCGTATGAAACACCAGACGGCGTACTGTGTGATCCTGATGGTCTGGATTGTCCCCATCTTCATCTCCATCCCGTCTGCTTACATGGCCTCAGAGACCACGTATCCCCATGTTGAAGGTCACACCCACAAGACTTTCTGCGCCCAGATATGGCCCGTAGATCAGCAAGTTTACTACCGCTCCTACTTCCTCCTTGTCTTCGCTCTGGAGTTTGTGGGTCCTGTGACCGTCATGGCTGTCTGCTACACTCAGATCTCCAGGGAGCTCTGGTTCAAAGATGTTCCCGGCTTCCAGACGGAGCAGATCCGGAAGAGACTTCACAACCGGCGCAGGACGGTGGTGGTCCTGATTCTGGTGCTGGTGGCCTACGTCCTGTGCTGGGCACCGTACTATGGTTTTACTCTGCTACGGGACTTTTACCCCACCCTCATCTCCAGGGACAGAAACTCCTTGGTAGCCTTCTACATCATCGAATGCATCGCCATGAGCAACGGGGTCATCAACACCCTCTGCTTCGTGAGTGTCCGAAACAACAGCAAGCGCCTAAAGAAGGCCGGCAGGTTCCCGTTGAGGCTGCTCAGTTTTGTCGTGGGAAAGTCGGTGGATGAGGCGGAGGCTCGGACATCCTCCCTGAGGGTGACCGAGTAGGTGCACAGAGATTGGCTTAGGTAGAACTCAAACCTCAATTCCTACCAAGACAACTGCCGTTTGAAGAGGCAGAAAACCACAAGGTCTTGACTAACAGATACCCATCTATACTGGTCTGACTCCAACATTCAACAGAAAATCAAAGCTCAAACTGGACTTAAGAGAGATTTTCAACAGGATATTGAGGATGTTCCTAAATCAGGGCAACTCAGTCTGGTTTCAACAGGGCTTCAGTCCTGCACTGCAAAAACTCAAATCTTAGCAAGTGTATTTTTCTCATTTCTTGCCAAAATATATCATCACACTCAAAATGAGTAAAAAAATTACTTAAAAAGCAACATTTCAATAAGACATAAGATCTTGTTTTAAGGCAATCCATCTTATTTCAAGAAATCATACCAACAAAATTTTGCTCATGCCACTGGCAGAATTTTTTGCTTATTACAAGCAAAAGAATTCTTGGTCACTCTTAAAATAAGTACAAAAAAAAGATGTTTTTGCTTCTAATAAGCAACAAAAATTCTGCCAATAAAACAAGCAAAACTTTCTTGATAAGATTTCTTGAAATAAGATGCATTGCCTTAAAGACACATAATGTAACTTTTAGAGCTTAAAAATCTGCCTTTCTGACCCGTTTTGATGGCACACCAACATTCATTAAGCGCATTTTCGAGCCATCACTGCCCAGAGGAGTCCCAGAGCTCAGAAACAGCAGAATGTAAGATTCCCATCGAGGATGCAACTGTAATGTTGCAGCCAACTATTGGTTGCGCACAGCGTCACTTGCTAGCAAATGGATGTGAACAAGACATGAACACGGCGGGTGTTTTGAACACGCATCATGTCGGATTTGGTAA
This sequence comes from Atherinomorus stipes, assembly GCA_023101725.1. Classification (NCBI taxonomy): domain Eukaryota; kingdom Metazoa; phylum Chordata; class Actinopteri; order Atheriniformes; family Atherinidae; genus Atherinomorus; species Atherinomorus stipes. The sequence goes on from JALJCO010004649.1 coordinate 623,442, forward strand.
AGAAACGCATGGAAACATTACCAGAGGAAGAGAGGAAGGGACAGAACAAGAGTCAAGATAAGACTGTCTTTTACTGGCTGGAGTGAATCACAGTAGGGTACAACACAAAATGGATGCTAGTTTAGCCGCTGATAGGGGCGCGTCACTGAGAAAACTGCTAAAAGTTCGGCTGTGCATCTTAAAAACAAGATCTTATATCTTACTGAAATGTTTATCTTTAAGCAATTTTGTCTTATTTTGAGTGTGATGAGATATTTTGACTAGAAATGAGAAAAATATACTTGCTAAGATTTGAGTTTTTGCAGTGTACAGGTTTCAGATGTTTTCAGCTCCAACCTGACTCAAATTCAATTGGAGCTGATGAAGTTCTGCACAATGACACTCATTCGAGTCAGGTGTGTTAACTATAGCTTGGGAGCAGACCGGAAATAGGTTTATAAAAAAGAATATTCCAGAATTTTAGCATGTGAGGAGAAATTAACCTGAGTGTGGAGTGTGAAATGGAGTGTGAGGGGTTGGTAGATGGTATCCAGAGCATGGGAGTACAGCAAGGATGCATGCAAATATATAAAATTTTCATTAAGGAGTTATGAACATAAACATGGCTGAAAAAAAGTCTTGTTTTTCAGCATTGAAAGAAAAAAAGTATTTTTCCACATTTCAATTCTACATTTTATGTATCAGGAAAGGTTAAAATCCAGTGAATCCAGCTTCAGATAGTTGTTATGATGAGATGAATCACACTGTGATCACCACAGTGAGTCATTATTAACTTAAGAGAAAGTAAAAGTCAGAATCAGAGTGATGATGATCTTCAACAGCAGCAGCAGCTGGAAAAGTTCCTCCGGTAGCAGGAAGCTGCAGTCGTAGTTTCCTGGATGATGTCATCAGTCTCTTTCATGGTGGTGGAGGAATTCTGCTCCACTTCTTCTTTCCATCGTTGCTTCAGGTCATTCAGGTTTGCAGCAGAATGACGGACTCCAGATAGTCTGGAAACGACCTGATAACCTTCCCAGACTGATTGACAGAAGCTGCATCTCTTTAAATAATGCTGATGTCTTTCCTCCTGGGTATTAACACACACCTGAGTGTGTGCAGCAAACAGACTAAACTTCTGATTACATAGCAGAACTCCTGCTGATAATGATCAATAATCAGTGTATTTAGTCTGTAGAGCAGATTTAGGTAGGCAGCTACTGTGACCAGAGATGTGCAGATCAGTGAGTGAATGAGCAGCTGATGTTGTGATGTGTTGTCTGATATGAATACTGTTATTATCACTGATCAGAGATTTGTGATCAAATCTGCTTCAGTCAAGATGAACCCTCTAAATTTAGTCCCTTCACTTGTTAACATGTTGATTTAGACTCTATTGTGTAGGGCTGTGCGATATACTGATATGATATCGCAATATATTTACATAAGAGAGATACTGTATGATATTTCCACATATTGTTATATCGCGGTATCAGTTGTGCAAATTTTTTGCTTTACTTTTTTTTGCAATGACCCGGCTGCACCTCGACTGACTACAAAGGGGTCACCTTATTATTTAATAAGGGTGGGAAAAAATATCGATACACTAAAATACTTTCGTAAAAGAACGATAAAATATCGCGAGATTTTGTTAGTAAAATAAATGGCTGCCGCGTTTTTAAATGTCAATTTGATATCAGCATATGAAAATATCGCAATATTTTTGTGAATTCTCGTTAGATTTCGTAACAGAACAATGAAATGTTGTGAGATTTCATTAGTAAAATAGATCGATACCACGTTTTTAAATGTCAATATGATATCAGCATATGAAAATATCGCAATAATTCAGTGTATCAATATTTTTTCCCACCCCTAGTCTTCAGAAGTTTTAAAGTCTATAAAAAAGAATTTTTTGGGTTTTTAGACTTTAGAAACAGTGGGCTGATCGGTTAAATATTGGTTAAATATCGGTGGACTGGCTGATGTCCGATACTCAGTTTTGAGGCCGATACGATAGGGGTCCGAATATATCCTGCATCCCTACTTAAAGCTTAACATGTTTTAATACTAAAACACAGGTGTTTGATATAAAATGAAACTTTCAGACAAATGAGGGTAAAAATACCATTATATATTGTATATCACGATGTGATATTTGATTCATATCGCCCAGCCCTACTATTGAGTAGCCCATGAAGAGAAGAGTCCCTGTTAATGCTGATCAGTGAAATAAATTAAGGAAACACTTAAGATCTGAACCTGCTGAAAGTTTCTGTAAGGATTTAAAGCCAAATTCTGGAAAATGTGGTCTCAGTTTGCAGGAACATCCGTCATAAATGAATCAGAGGAAGTTTTGAAGAATCAAATCTGCAGAAATCCAAGATTAGAAATGTTTTACAGTTTTGGTGCTCAAAGGAAACGAATATCTTTGCTATTCAAACAGGACGGCAAAGGTTTATTTTTCTATTAAAATCACAGAAAAGTAGGTTGAACATATTTACAGACAGTAAAATTAAAACTGATTTTATTCCTGCATGTTTCAGTTTCTTGGAAAAAACAAACAAACAAATATTTCCACTGATTCAGTTCAGTCTGAATCTAAAGGCACCAAACCCTGAAAGACTGTTTACTCTGTTGTCATGGTGATAGTTAGCACAGAGATGGCAGCAAACCCCCTCTGAGCACCTTCACTGGATTTGATTTCTTCATCCCTGATTTAGTCATATTAGACTCAAGCTTCACGATCATAGTGTTTCAGATTTGCTCCGCGAGCTGAGAGAAAAGCTTTCAGACACAAAGGAGAAAAGTCCATCTTCCATCTTCCTCCCCCTACTTGCTCCTCTTCAGAAAGGCCTTCGCTTCTCTCTGCAGCCGTTTGACGTCCTCCTTGTCGCTGTCATCGGAGACAGGAGGGACGTAGTCTGAGTCGTTGCCAACGTCCTCACTGTCGTCATTGATGAAGCTGTCCTCGTACTCGGAGTCATCCTCGTCTTCATCAGGAGTGGTTTTGGTGACAGTTCGAGTTGCTCGAGCTGCAGATGTCACAGGAGAAAACAGAACATCACATCCACACAGTTCTCAAAACTCAGATCGCACATCAGCTGGTTCTGGCAGGTTCCATCTGGTTCTATTGACTGTGTCAGGTTTAACTGGTCTAACTGGTTTTATCTGGTTCTGTCAGACTCTGGTTTTATATAATTAGATCTGGTTTATATCTGGCTCTGTCTGGTCCTGTCAAGTTCCATCTGGTTTCATCTGGTTCAGTCAGGGTGAGTCTTTTTTTTATTTTTATCTATTATAATTACATGACTTGTCTTGAAATGTGTTTGGAAATGAAGAAAAATAATCAAAAGAAATACTGTAACTGAACCAGCTCAAACCTCACCAACAGTATAACAGGGTTATTCAGGGTAACCGGGTCAGCGACCGTTTACTGAAGAACCTTGATCATCTGAACCATGAAGATAAAAAAGTACCTGGTCTCTTTGTGTGTCTGAACTCCTTCCTGTGAAGAGGATTTTTCCTGCAGAGGAAACAAACTGAATGTTAGATCAACATTATCAACAGTTTTGGATCAGAACACCATCACAGCTGTGGAAGATGGAGAGTAAAACCCTGATATCTGCTGGACCACAGCGGCAGCATCAGGAGTCTTCATCCCGGCTCCTGTTCAGGAAGCTGATGGAAGAATTTATGAATTTTGCGTCTTCACAATATTTTTGTTCTGAATTTGTCAGATCCAACTGATCATCTTTGTTTCTAATTAATGTAAAAACTCCTTCAGAACCTGCATATTAAAACATGAGAGATGATGACGGGTCCACACGTATCTGCCTGCAGCCCAGAGGCGTGGCGTGTAGTGGGCGTGTAGTGGTTAGGTTTAGATTCTGCCGTGATTTCACATGTGTGCGGGCGCGTCGTGTACTGACGTTACTACGCAACACGCCTCTGTCCTGCAGGCCCTTCTTGACAGGTCTGACCTGTAGCAGTCGGTGCCGTACGGACACTCGGGTCGATCCGCCTCCTCTTCCTCCTCCTCCTCCTCATAGTCGGTGTCACCAGGGTGACTGCACTCCTGGAAATGAAGCGGGTTTTTCCTGGAAATACAAACAAGAATAAGGGCGTGGTGATGATGTTGATGAAGGGTTCTCAGGTTTATTTCTGGTTTAAAACAAATTTGTTTTATCAGATGAAGAACACATCTTCATCCCGATATCTGCCCCCATCCCTGAACTCGATGGTTTTACCTGTAGCAGTCCTTCCCGTAGGGACAGGGTGTTCGGACTCGAGGTTTGGACGGAGGGGGGGCGGAGGCAGAACTCCCGTTGGACCTGCCAGCCTCTGAACCCTCTGTGTCTTGTTTGTTCGTTGTTTTCTTGTCCTCGTCTGATTGGCTGACATTAGGCCTCTGGGTCAAAGCGCCTCCTTTTCCCACCGCTGGCGTCTCCATGTTGATGTTGGACAAGCCGCTGACCTCAGACCTGCTGGGTCTACTCTGGTCCCTGAATGTGAAGTCATCTGAATGGGCCTGAAAGGACATGGTTTCAGTTTCAGAGCGAGAATGTTTAGTGCCATATGAATAATAAATATATATGTACATACAGTATACTGTTGTGGAAAAAAGTAAATAAAGTATTACCAGGTGCCTGAATGAGTTGAGATTAAAAAAGAAAAGTTTATTAAACAGCAAAGTAGTAAACATGGCCGCAAGCAGAGAGCATCACACAGAGAGCAAAGATCTGCATCTTGGTGCAATCTGAGGAGGCTCTGACCCTTAAGAGGGGAAAATTGTTTCAGATCAATTGGCACCAGAAGAGATAAAACCATTAAAGATATTCTCTCCACCAATCGTATACATATGGAAGCACAAAATCAAACAATGACATGTAAGAGTAAGATTATTGAAACTGTCAGGGTCAGAGTGACACTCAGGATGTGATAATAAGAAAATTTCTCTAACTCATACATACTTACATATAGTAAATAGTGTTTCCTACAGACCAGGCAGCAATGTGTGGTGCTTCCCTGGCGACGGTGAGGGAACTGAGTGTTACGGTGTTGTGATGGTAAAGTGTGTGAAGCGACTCGAGTGGCGTTCAAACACTCTTTCTGAGCTGTCATGATAAATATACACCTGCATGCTGATCTACTGTTGTTCAAATTTGCCCGCTGAGTCAATTTTAGAGCTACAAGAAACATCTGAAATTATTCAACTCAGTCTTAATTCTGTACAGCAAGTTCTTGAAGAGAAGACAGAAAAACATTTTCACCAGAACTCTGCCTCATTTCTCTCTGTAACAGATACCTTTCTCAGCAAGGTATAATCTCTCCTTTACCAGTGGAAATTGTGCATCATCAGTTCTGCTGCTGGTCTCTGGTCTTTCATCTCCTCTCTGACCTGCTCTTTCTTTCATTGCAATAAAGATTTCTTTTAAATATGTGGAAAGTAATAATAGCACAAGTCGGAACTAACAATGTCCTTACAACTTAATGTCAGAGTTGTTTGAAATTGAATGCAAAGTCAAACACAGTAATTTTTCAATACTAGTTTGAGAAGCCAGTAGATCATTTAAAAAAATAAATCAATAAAAATATAACTGTTCAAAAATGAAATCTGTGAGTAATGTTTAACTTGCATAACGGCATCTTATTTAAATGAGACTGTATGTTTAACTTCAAGTGCAAAAATGAAAGTGGCTTCAGCAGCAGACATATAAAGCAATTGCTGATCCATATGTCCATGAAATATTCTTAAGTAATAACATTTACAGAATAAGAAAAAATTAGTTTATGATCAAACTGAAAAAAACAGCCAATCTGTGAGGGAGGAATAAAAATAACTTCTTTGTTGACTGATTTAATTGGAGACATCATAGAGGATTTTCTAGACCTTTCTGAAGAAGATTACCATCACAGGAGGGGATTAAATATCCCCAAAGGTTCCAGTATTTAACAGTTTGTGGTCTAAAACAGACATGAGGGAAATGAACCAAAGCAGGAAGAAAATAATCCCCATAAATCAGCTTAACACTGAGAAAAGAACAGGTGAGAACTGTTAAAACAATTGTGGCTTTACTGCATAGATCAGCTGATGGCTGTTTAAATATAAATTACGATCAGCTTAGCTAAAGAGGTGAAGTTTGTATGGATTATTGATTGGACAGATTGGCACTGAGCTGAATTTCTCCCTGAAAGCAGCAGAAAACAAATCAGAGAAGATAAAACTTGATGGAGAGAAAATGCAGTCCTCAACTTCTCTTAATCTACTCAACTGTTTCAGTGCGAGTTGTTTTCTCTTCACCCGACATCTCTCTCCTCTTTTTCTTCGGCCTCTCCTCCTCATCTTCCTCTTTGCTGAGCTCCGCCCCCTCAGGTGCGAATGTTGCAGTGGGCGTGGCTTGTGTGGCAGCAACTGGTTTAGATGCTGCAGGCTGTTTACTTCTTTTCACAGCTGATGGAACAAAAATATCAAACACAAGATAAACCAAAAAGCAGCCAACCTGAACCATCTCTCCAGGCTGCTGGGGGACATCCCATAATGCACCGCTCCTCTCTCTCTATGTGCTAGCCTATGAACAATTTCACCTCAGAGTCCAGATGATTCTTTAAGAAACTGGCTCTGAATACAGGAACACTGACATTAAAAGCATGACATCATGTTCACATCCAGTCTGAGGTTCTGGTACCTTTCAGGGGGGAGGAGGGACTGTTTGAAGCAGTGACAGCCGCCATCATCCAGGCAGGTAAAACTCTTCTCCGAGTTGCAGCGACATCACTCTCAACTTCCTGAGAGACAAGAGACAAGAAGAGGGATTCACAACTGGCTGCCCATCTCCAGTCCCTGTCATACATGTCCATTTAAGCTTTAAAGATGCGTTCAGGGTCTCTTAAGAGGAAAATTATTCTTTTCATGATTTACCTGGAAGAACAAACAGCAACTGTAACAGGCTGCACGTTTCAACAGTTTATCTCTGTAGCTTCAGCAGCTCCTCAGATCAGCTGTCAGACTGCTGCAAAACTCTGGTTTAGTTAACTCCAGCAGCAGCATCCTCACCAATTTAACACCTGCCAAGGCCACAACTACTAACTGCTGCTAAAGCTACAGCTGACTGCTGATAACTAGTGGTGGCAGATCCATACAAATATGGATAATATCAAAACCAATGTTGGTATCGATATTGATCGATACCAGTGCAGTTATATTGATGCTTCAAGGTCTTTACGCACCCGCTCCAAACATTTCGTCCAAAAGATTCACACGGCAATAGCTTTAATCAAATTAATGTCAAGTCAACGGGAGCGTTCACATCTGTGACAATGCAATGTGATTATGCAATGTTTATTTTTTACTGAGGTCGATTTTCTTAAAATTCGCATCCAAAAGATACACAGTACACCAATCAGAGAAGGCGCTCTGGCAGTGAAAGAGCTGCTCGCAAGCAAAAAGAGAAAGAAAAAAGAAGTGTTGCTTGGTCGCTGCTACTTTATCATTATGGCACAGGTGTTATCTTTGTGTCACAGCATTCTTGTTTGGCCAACAAGGGAAAAAAACAAATCACCGCTATGTACCGTGTTTCCCCTACATTTTGTAGCCAGTCGAGGTTATTAGCTACAGGTGTTATATTTAAAATCTGCATTTGGCATCTCCATGGTGAGATCAGCTGTTTTTCAGCATCCAGAAGTTTACCTTGCAGCCTGCCTCTCTCTCCGTCACTGCAGTCTGCATGTGGTCACGTTCCTCTGGAATAACAAATGCGAGTTTGTTCTTGCATCTTCATAATTCTGTGTCGTAGTAGGTATGTATAGACAAATGTGTCGATATTTCGCCTCCAAAATATTTACAATTTGGTGCCGTTTATTCGCATCGGTCTCAGTGTGAAAAGGCCTTAAGGCTTAAAAATTGTCAGAATCTTCATAAATGTGGAGGATGAAGTGGTTTTTGATGGATTCGATTCACTGCTATAAGACCCCATATTTGCTAAATCAGCTTCTCTCACTAAGATAAAACCAAATTCAGACTTTGTTTCTGTACACCAAATTATAAAATTCTGAATGTTAGGCTTTAATATCACAAACTTCATAAATAAGGAGGATTTGTAGTTTTGATTCACCTTGGTGAATCTACATGCAAAAATTCAAATTCTCTCGTTGAGATAATACCAAATTTGGATTTTTATGGTGTGGATAATAATTTGGTGGTTTATGCATTAATGAGTTAAAAATGGTGTATAGATTCCACAGAATAATCTCTTTGCATAAATCTGTTAATTTGGCAGCCCTAGTAAAAAGTATCAGGATTGATATTGGTATCAATGATAGTCTTGACAGGTCGGAAGGACTGGTCGGGTTCTGTAGCTGTCACAACACTGAAGGCAAACATAGCGCTGTCAGTGGAAGCAGCTGATGTCGGCAAGTGTGCCACCAGTGTACGAGGCAGATTGGTTAAAACAGTTTAAAGTAAGAGCTGAGTTGTGTGTGGTCACACAGCGGAAGCAGAAATAAACTAGGTGAACTTCTGCTCAGCCCAGTCCGAGTCCAATCAGAACCATCAGGTGGTTTCAAAACCTGACAAAGGCTGATCCAAGGACCTGTTTTTACTGCATCAAACATCGATAATGATCTGGATTTAAAGCAAGTCTCATATTGTGGCTGTCATGATTTATGTGAATTAGTGAGGAAATATTCAGCAGCTGTGAAATAATCTTGAGGTTCTGTTGTGTTCTGCTGCTATTAAACTCATCTGACACAGAGAAGTTACAGATACATGAACTCTGGGCTCAGATCTTCCAGTCATGGCAGGATTTAATTGGCTCTACACCGCTGAAGGACTGAGCGTGACGATACAGACCTGTTTTAAAGTCCCGCTGGGACTCCCAGTCTGGTCTGACGGAGCTGCTGGTACTCCGTCCTGCACTCCATCATCTGAAGGCTCCTCCTCTTTCTCCAGCATCTGACTGTTTCTGTGGGAGGAGAAACAGAAAAGCTCGTGTGTTGATGGAATCTGAGGATGAATTTTTCATGAGTCTCAGCTGGTTGAAAGCTGGGAACATTTGTCAAGTGTCCTCTTCTATCTATTTGATGTAAACTTCAAACAGGAGATAAAAGAAGAAACAAAGAATACATAAATCAACATCCTGCATCATGTTCTGTCTGCTGCTCAGATAAAAGATGGCTCCGTAATTAAGCTGCTCCTGACGCACTGCATTAACATGGAGATGGCTTGTTTCAGACATAAGTACCTGAGAGTCTGTTCCTCTCCACCCACCGCCTCCACCCTGTAGATGTAGTGACCCGGCAGTAGAGAGAACAGCTCGCCATGATGGAGCAGGTGCCAGCAGTCCTTCATCAGGGGGCGGGGCTCGTCGGTCAGGGACGACTGGACGAAACACGGGTTCAGGTGGGTCTGAGGATCCAAAAAGCGACGGGTCAGACAGTGAACTGCTGAGAAGATGTTTCAGGGTTTAACCCTCACTGAGCAGCAGGGTCCCCTGCTACAGGCTCGCTGAACAGTTTTGCTGGACAGACTCCTGCAGGACTGAGTCCTGCAGCTTATCCAGAGCTTTTAATCCACAAAAGAGTCAAATTATAGACCCAGCATGAAAATATCTACAAGTCTGAATCACAGCTGAGGGGCCGCTTTAACACTGAAGGAAATTTATTTTATCATTTTCTATCAATATAAGAAAACATCTTTATTGGAACAACAAAAGTGAGACGTTTCTGAACTGTGACAAAGACTGAAATCTGTAGTTAGTTTTTCTGTAATTAAGAGTCCAAATAAATTATTTTCAGATTCTTCACTGAATTAAGAAAAGAGAAACAAATGTAAATGTACTTTTTACTAGGGCTGCCAAATTAACAGATTTATGCAAAAAGTTGTCATAAAGACAAAGACGGAGGAGTTACTGGAAAATTCTCCACTCAGCAGATGAACTGGTGACTGGTGAGGGTGTCAGGATTGGGTATAAAAGCAGCATCCACCATCAAGGCATTTACAATTGTCTCATTGCAGTTAACTGAGATAACTGCAACTGTTTTTCATCTTTATTCATCCGTACAGAAACATCTGAATAAAACTAATCATTTACATCCTCTCTCTGTTTTTTTCTGATGTCAATTTCAATTCAAATTTTAAATTACTTTTTAGTAAAATTAAAATAATTTACACAAAAAATAAAATCAACAGAAACAATCTGAAGTGATGAAAAAGAACAGAAAAAAGACTAAACTTAATACCTGCCCCTTTATCACATTTACTTTTTTATGTTTGACAAAATAATCATTGTTGTCCTTTAGTCCATTCCTTTCAGCAACACACTAAAACATTTCAGTGACATCATCTTCTGCAGAAAAAGGAGATTCACTACCACCTGGCGTTCAACTCAATCAGTGTTCATTTTGTTGACCAAAGGTTTTCATCAACGAATTAAATGATTTTTTTTTTTAATGAAAACAATATAAAGAAAACAAATAAAAACAGAACATAGGAATAAAATAATGAGAAAAAAACTGAGGAAACACTTTGTCAACAAATAAATATGAGATGAAATTATTTATCAGATTAAATTAAAATCAAACCTAATTTCACTGTGTGAGAAGCTGGGATGAGTTGGAAAGAAATCCAGTCAAGAGTTATTCTGTCTGTGGTGAAGAGGAAATAATGCATATCTGAACTACACTCCGGAAGCTGTACAGCTAGCTCTGATGCCGTCTGGAGAAAGAGACAAGGAAAAGGACACATTTCACATCTGATGTAAAGTAAAACAAGATAAGTAATTAAGAAACACTTATAAATCCATGCTAAGCTAAGCTAACGTTATATCATGAGCTGCAGCTGATTTTAAAAGACTGCAGACAAACAAATAACAAGGGCATGTTTATGAAACGCACAATCATATGACAGCAGTGGGTTACTGGGCTCAGTCCATGACAGAATCACGTTTCATTTCACAGCTGCAAATAACGAGTCCAGAAATTTAAGGGAAACTTTTAAGAAATAGTTTGTCACTGTGACACTTTCTATCACTGCCAGCGAGAGCAGCTGCAGGTTTAGTAAACTATGATTAAATTATATCTACATGAATAAATCATGTGTTAATATTAACATTAAAAAAATAATTTGAAACCCAAACTCCATGAAAAACTCATGGCAGATTGTGTTAAATACCACTAACATGAAAAATCTGCAAATCCACACTGTTCTGTGATGTGGAGGAAAAATCTGAGCTGTGATTTAAAGGAGTAGTCCAATGAACACATGACAGGATGTAGTCATTCACCACGGCTGAAAAAGGTGTAATCCTCATTCAGTTTGAGCTGTTGTTGTTTATAAAAGGCTATTCTCCTCACAGTACTACTCTATTAATGCATTATGAGTACTGGTAGTAGTAACTTATCACAATGAAATAAAAATAAACATAGACAGAAAATTTCAGGGCATTCACAAAAGCTTCAGTACAACCATGCTGGGTCATCACTTTTGTCCAAACTCCATCAGTCATCAACAAATATTCCTGAGATTCAGCTTCAGCATCTACAGAGCAGATTGTTAGGAGAAGATTCAGGAAGTGTCAATGTGGAAGAGATGGTCATGACCTTTGACCCTTCAGGCAGGAGAAAGCGTCATGCCACCATGATAAAGACGTACCGGTTTGAGGCGCAGCTGTCCGTCCAGGTTCTCCAGGAGCCCGTGGTGTCTGGAAACTCTCTTATCGCTGATCTGAAACAGGACGGGAAACACACATGCTCACAGCAGATCTGAGCTGGATCATAATAAACCCTTTACTCTTTCTCTCTTTGCTGGTAAATCAGATTCATCTCTTTCCTTAAAACCTTTCTAATACACTTTATTTATAGAACAAATTATAAAAGCACATGGTTGCCAGTTTGCTGTACATGTAAAACATCAGTTAAACACAGAGATAAAAAAATATTCCAGTCTGAAATATAGTGACGAACTAAAAACTACAATATTAAAATAACGACATAAACTTTTTTTGACTTAACACGATTATTTTGACTGTAACTCTATCACACAGTATTTTTGTGTTTTGCAATCATCTGGACCTATTCATTCATACATAGACATGAACAGAGTTCTGATTCTGGTTTTCACTGCTGGTGGTCTGAACCATGAAGTCAGCCTGCTGGATGCTGCAGCCAACTTGCTGCTTCTTATGATCACAACTCGATTTATTAAAAGGTTCAGTGTGTAGAGGAACTGCCATCTAGTGGTGAAGATACCGGTAAATACATGTGTACAGTCTTCCTACGGTGCTTGTTTCAAGCATTACTTATCCCAACAGGACACAATGCTCTAGTTCCTATCAAACTAGCTCCTGCCAGCTTCACACAGAGTTGTTTGTCCATTCAGAGACACCATAGTAAAAATGGCAGCAGCTGCCAAGATTGTGGAAACAAGAAGTTATAAATAGTTCATTCCATGACAATAGTAACAGAAGTTATTTTGAGTAAAATGAATAATTGCATTGTTGCAAAGCATAAGTTACAGTGAGCAGTAGCACATATGAGTTAAAATAAACTAAAGAAATAAAATACACTTTAAAAAATATGCACAGTATAAAGATATTCATTAAATAGCAGTAGATTATACATTGTAAATATCAATAAAAATATGTTTTAATGATAAATTAGTTGATTATTATATTTTTCTGTTGTCTGATCTTTGATTTTGTTTCACACTAGACTAGAAATGCACCAGATACCTGGATCGGATATCGGTTCTGATATAGACTAATTAGCTGGATTGGATATCTGATGAATGAGGTTGAACCAGCATTTTGATCCAACCATTTGTTGTTTCTTAAAAAAAATTTATATCAATATCATACTCAAGAATACAGATCAGCAATCTAATCACTTCTATTCTGTTTGCAACATAGTTTGTAGTAGTGTTTATGATGTCATCACGCAGAGCAGAGAAGTGTTATTTCTTTTTGTGACTCATGTACAATTTATTTGTTATTATATAATACCAAGTACATTTATGAGTTCATTTGTTACCTTTTTTTAACAAGCCTAAATGTTTATGTCAAGCCTTATGCCTTCAGTCACATGGTAAGGTATATGGTTCATCCATTCAACAGCAGTATCGAATCAGTTTTTTGTCCAATATGCTCAACCCAGGTATCTTATCAAATTGGATCAGAAAATATGGGATTGGTGCATCTCTACACCTTTAAAATGTGCCAGTTTAATCACTTCTGACTGGGTGAAATGGTTCTGATGGAGGCTCTCTGATCAAAGGGGGCAGTCTGACATGTAATCTTTTAAACTGGTCTTAATCAGAATTTCTCCAGCTGTCCTTCAGGCAGAAAAAAAGGCTCCTAAGTGAAGGGATGAACCAGTGTTGTGTAGACACATAACAGACAACTTAGCAAAGAACCTGTTTAAACTGGATATTTAGGCTCTTTGTTACCAGCAGCCTGTCACAAAGACAAGTCATTTGTTCCCATTTCTTTAGTTCCATCTGTAAAAAACCAGCAAAGATCAGACAGTCTGCCAGAAAACAAGATTTTTGCATCACAAAAGGTGATTCTAGCTGTTAGCTGGAAACTTGGCATATCAGCATGAAGCAGAAACTGGACAAGTGGAGGACAAAAGAGGAAGAGTCAGGACTAAAAAAAAAACTATTTACAGCAAAGACCTGAACCAGGACCTGAGAGATGCATCTGGACCTTCAGCTGATCGATCGACTGTTCGTCGAAGCCTCATTAGAAATAGTGGAAATGTGGCTGTCGAGAAGCCGCTCTTAATGGGCTCTGTGCACGACTCCACTACTTCCTGCACTTAAGGTAGCTCCTCCCTCCCTGCCCTGCATCATTTGCACTATTGCCACTGTGCCGTCATTAATAATAACTTGCTGTACATGTTACAGTTACATCGTTTACATTGACTATTTGCACTATTGTCCATCAGGACCACTGTAATGTTACACTGCCAAACTTTACCGTTACATTTCCATCTGGACATTGTAATCTTCTTTAGTATTTAAACTTAGTGTCATGTTTAGATTTCTAGTTATCCTAGTGGATTACTATATTTTATACTTTTACTTTTCTTTTATATATATTTTTTATATTTTATATTTTTAACTTATAGTTTTATTTATATTTTATTATGCACTGTGGGTTTGAGAGGACTGCAATTTCATCTGTGTTGTATGTCTAACATGTAGCACATTTGACAATAAAGTTGAGTTGAGTTTGTTTCCTGTCTTTCATTACTGGACCGACTGATTAATCCAGGGGTGTCTGATCTTAGTAACCAGCCAGACACCCCTGGATTAATCAGTTTGTCCAGTAATGAAAGACAGGAAACAAAGGAGCTACCTTAACTTCAGGAAGTAGTGGAGCTGTGCATAGAGCCCATTAGGGGAAACGGGGAGAAAAGACTTAAGTATCACATCATACAAGAACTGGACTGTAGATAGGTGGCAACAGGTCAGATGGAGAGCTGGATCCATCCCAGAACCCAGACCTCAACATTTTTGAAGCAGCACGGGATCAGCTGGACAGAAAACTGAACAAAAGGCAGAACTATACATACAAGGGCTTTGGAAAGTCCTTCAATGATCCTGGTGAACTGGGCTCTTTAACTGAACCCAGTTTCTGGTTCGGATTTGTTTTCACAGAACAGAATTCTGATGGACTTTTGAACTGATTTCCAGCTGATTCATGTCAACATGAAATCACAGGAATCAAAGTCCAGGACCAAACCAGTCCCAGTAAACTGGTCCCAGTGGAAGTGCTAAGTTTTGGACCACCTGTCTCATAGCAGAACGTTTCTGTATCTCAGTCTGGACAGTTTATTTTTTCACTTGTCTTTAGTTTAGTGTTATCTTATGCGTGTTTTATTGTTCATGAACAAGAGACATCCTGAAACCATTTAAATCTGTGGACTCACTCCCAGTAAGGGACCCCGGCCCAGTACCGTCTCCCCCTGTGGCAGGTGGACCGGATCCCCGCCGTCCACCGGGACGATATCAAAACCGGACATCAGCTCTGCAGGTCCTACTGGATGCCCTGGATTCAATGCTGATAGACACACTGGTGGAAAACATGGAACAACGCACGTTTCATTCTGGGCTCATCACGTGAATTATTAGAATAAATGTTGGTAAGTTTGTTTTTGTTTTTAAAGAGAGATTCGGGCTCCAGGAGACCCTGGACCTCTCTGCTATAACACACCGCTAACCTGGAGCTCTAAACGGGCTAAACTTCTCCCAACCGGCTCGTAGCAGAGTTGTACCGGTGAATTTCTCCCTGGGATAAAATTTGGAGCCTCCAGCATTCGCCTCAGATTCAAAACTTCCGGGTTAAAGGGGAGCGTGCGCAGTAGACGTCTGACTGACTGACGTCTGACCAGTTTCCATTCAAAAAGCGTCAGTTTTAACATTCTAATCCCCCCCCCCCCCCCCCCCGTAAATATTAGGTTGTTTTTCATAAATGCATATGATTTACCTTCAGAAAAATATCTCCTCTGAAATTCGGCTTAACAGTCACTTATTAAAACTTTTTAAATTTGGTTTTTGCCACGTTGTGTGTGGTCATATCGGGTCATATGGTTTATTTTTTAAATGACATCTGAATAAAAACAGACTAACGGAATTAACTTTCAATAATATAACAATTTAAACATTTTGTATTTCAATCCTCTAATATAAGAAAGGCTTCTCCTGATCGGTTTCGATAAATAAATTCATAGTGATGTTTTTCCGATTTTTTTTTGTCTTTCAATCTCACATTTTATTTATTCCTTCCATAGACCGTTTTCGTAAGATTCGTGTTTTGTTTTTTTTTGTTTTTGTTTTTTAAACGGGCGTGTGTGACTTCTACGCATGTGCATAACGTCCAAAACACGCTGACGTCATCTCTACGTGTAAACAGCCGTTGGGACATTTAAACACGTTCAGCTGTCAGACACAAACCGTCCGGACCGCCGGTACGAGCCTCTTTTGTATCGAGGACGTGTAACGACCGTCCTTCTCACCCTACACCGTTTTACCGCGAATGACCGTCCGCTGAACTCATTCAGACTCAGAACCACGACGTTCCGGAGGTTTTTCCAACCGGTGGCCGAGCTGCGGCTCTGTTAGCCGTGGCGAAGACAAGAGCAGCTGGACGTGAGTTCGGATTGATTTGCTCATAAAAAGCCTCCCTGTGAGGCTCCGATGAAAACTTTTGTCTCGCAAACTGAACAGAGAGTGAAAGAAAGCGAGTTTTAACGACCCCGCAGTGTTCTGAAGTGTTTAGTTTAGTTTACAGTCTTCCAGCCTGATGCTGGTGTTTACAGCCAGCCCCACCTAATCCTGCCTGCGAGGGACAGGTGGGGCCCCTGGAGCTGGGACAGACCCCCAGGCTGAATGCCCAAGGGGCCTTACAAGCAGAATAGACAGAAATGTTCGTATCAGCGGATTCTTTATTGTTGTTATGACGCATTTAGTGTTAAATTTCTCTGTTTGTGCATTTCTTTCGTCTTTGTGCCCCCTCTATATTTGTATGTTCTGTGGAGCTGTTTATGTCTCTCACTGCGTTGAACCTTTGCTAGTCTTCTTATCTTTCTGTTGTTGAGTATTAACCAACAGATGTGTTGATCTTTGAGTTTTGAGGCACCATGCGGCAGAGTATTTCTGTAGAGGGAAGTTTCAGATTTCCTTTTTTTTTTTTTTTTTCCAGAAAATAAATATCTTTATTAGAACAAAATTCCTTCTTTGTTTTTACCTTGAGTTGCATTTCTTCTCAGGTGGGAGAACTTGTCCTTCCCTTCAGCCTTTCAGATCTTCCTCCCCCTTGTGTCCTCAGAGAGCTGCTCAGACCTTTGCATCTGTTCCAACTTGTTGGACTATTATGCAGCATGAGTCTACCAGGACCTCGCCTGTGTTTCTCGTCTGTGATGGATGCGCCCCCCTGAAGTTTCCCAATGACTCCCCACATCAGAACTTCGTTGAGTCTCTGCCAACGGAGATGAGCGTGAGGATCTTCAGCGAGCTGGATACGGAGAGTCTGTGCAGCGCCTCACGGACCTGCAAGCTGTGGCACACCATTATTGAGCAGAATGAACAGCTGTGGAGGAAGCAGTGTCTCTTGCTGCGTGCCTTCTGCCAGAGGGAGGTGGACGGGGACCGAAGGGACGGCCTGTCCTGGAAGGTCAGTCCCATCTTACCACTCCGAGCTCCAACTGTTTGGTTCCCCTAGCATAGGTACAGAAATGCATTACATTACAATACATGTACAGAAACTCATTCCTACCAGCAACCAGGTTAAGTTAGGAGCTTTCTGAGAGGATTCTCAGAATCTTTAGGAATACAGGCTCACGAACGGCTTCAATAATAATGATTCATTTTTATTAATAAGTGCCCTTTCACACCCAGAAAGTTCTGACCTTGATCCACACTGCAGACCTGCTCCATGTTCTCCATCAGACAAATAAAAGGGAATGGGCTTTATGCACAGCTCCAGTACTTCCTGAACTTCATACTGCACCTTTGTTTCCTGTCTTACATGATTGGATGAACTGATTAATCCAGGTGTGTCTGACCTCAGCAAATGATCAGACACACCTGGATTAATCAGTTCATCCAATCATGTAAGACAGGAAATAAAGGTGCAGTATTAAGTTCAGGAAGTACTGAAGCTGTGCATAAAGCCAATTGGGTGATAGGGGCGAGGCCTCAGACAGGAAGTGAAGGTGTGTTTCTGCGCAGGTGACTCTGGTGAGGAACTACAGCCGCAGCTGTGTGAAGAGAGACTGGCTAAGAGGACGATACAGCTGCGTGGGCTCAGCAGATGAGCTGCTTGGACGGAGGATGGTGCCGCTGGATGCAGAGACATGGGGACAGATCCTGCAGGCCGAGCTGGACCGATGATGCTGGCACTTTCATATAGAGCACCCAAAGCACCTCTATGTGACTGATTTAAACTCTAATATATATTTTATACTTTGTTTTCATTTTCATGGAGCAAAAACACGTGTACATATATTTTTTTTTAAACTTTTTTTTTAAACGGAAAAGGATCATGGAACATGGAATGATTTAATATGATGTAAAAATGGATGAGATCCAATAAATCCAAGAGTGTTTCCTCCAGCTGAGTCTTTACGTGTTTGAAGTTTCAGGTTTGGACAGAAGGAAAATGAATAAGTTCTTTCAGCTCAACTGACACATCCTTGATTCCTTTCCTTGAGTTCTCTCCTTTGACCTCAGTCCTTCTTTTCTGAGCTCCAAGGAAGACCTCTGAGGAGAGATGTCATAATCAGAGCTTCATCCTCAATGTATGACTCGGATGCTTTATCCGTTTGGACTTTCTCATCTCAGACGAGTTTTGAAGATTTTTTAAATGGTTTTATTCACAATGTGAAATGTTAATTTCCACAGAAACCCACCTGCGAGTCTTCCTGATGGAGAACAGGTGAGATCAGACGGATCAGACACACTCACTGTTGACTTTCCGTTTCAATAGCTGACATAAGAGGTGGAGTTTTCAGCCAATCAGAGCGAAGTTGTGTCATCATCCAGGTACAGAGCAGCTGAAACACTTGCTGCCACTTTTGTCAACTTTCCATGAGTTTATTTGCCATTAGATGTACAAGATTAAAAGCCATCATGCATCACATTGAGTCAGAACTGTGGGATGAGGAACTTTTATTCACTTAAGTAAAATATAATCCAGTTAAACCAAATCCCTTCTATCATCCACATTAGTCCAGATGATTATAACTCTGATTATTTAAACCAACTCATAAAATAGTTACTTATCGAAGGAAACCTCCCACCAGAATCGGGAAGAAAAACCAAGATGTCTATTTTTTTTTACATAATTAGTAGGTGATAAGGTTAATACAATTTAATAATTTGACAAATAGGCCTAATTATTACTGATGAAAATTTCAGCACAGCTCTATCCACCAAAATGCTCTACCATCATTATCATTACATTTTATATTTTCATAGAAAATAACCTAAAACAGAGCTTTTAATATGAAAGGTTAGACCGGAAGAGTCTGTCTCCTCCTCCTCAGCATCCTCCTCCAGCTCGGAGCGCTTCCTGACCCCCCTGCTGACAGCAGCATCCTGGGACAATGGACGACGTCCCCCCGATTATCAACATCTCCATCGCGCTGCTCATCCAGCCGAACGACGGACCCGTCTTCTTCAAGGTGGACGGGACCCGATTCGGCCAGAGCCGGACCATCAAGCTGCTCACGGGCTCCAAGTACAAGATCGAGGTGGTGGTGAAGCCAGGAACCGTCGAAGCCACGTAAGGAGACATTTCACCCCCACACGGGTCTTCATCACGTGTATTTCTGTGCCGGTAGCTCGTGCGCAGGTGAGACCTGCTCCTGTAAATACAGAGACAGCAACAGCGTGCACGTTCTCTCCGCGGCCTCCTCCTCCTCCTCCTCCTCCTCCTCCTCCTCCTCCTCCTCCTCCTCCTCCTCCTCCCGCAGGCCGCAGCATCCGACACCCGCTGAATAAATCATGCAGGATCGGGTGAGATGTTTGCGGATGATCTGACGGTTCGTGTTGGTTCTGCTGGAGGAGTCCGGCACAGGTGGAGGTGGTGGAGGGTCCACAGCAGCGCTCAGATCCTTAACTGAAGGGAAGTAGCAAAATAAGCACCTGAAAGAGACTAGGTTGAATGCTCTGAGGAAAATCCGGTTTACTAAACAGTGTTTAGTGACGGTTTACTTGTTTAATGAGGATTTATTGGTTTAATGGAGGTTTACTGGTTTAAATGAAGCCAGTGAGATAAGAAGTCCTGAATGATTCATCTGGAGTTTCTGGTGATTCAAAGCTGGGAGGCAAGGACCCAGGTGATGACAGGTGAAATGGAGGAAGTGTGGCCCGTTGAAGAAAGAATTCTTGGTCAACTTTATCTAAAAAAAAGTTTTATAAATATATATATATATATATATATATATATATATGTGTGTGTGTGTGTATATATATATATATATATATATATATATATATATACATATAAACTTCTGATATTGTTCTAAACTTTTATTTTTTAAAAGAGCAAAATCTAGGTTAAAAAAAAAACAATGATTTTCTTATTTATATTTAAAATATTCACAAAACTCCCCAAGAACAATATTCTCCTTCCAGGAAACTTCAAACCAAAAAACTCAAATGTGAAAAAGAAAAACACAGAAATTCTTTTTCCTTTCTTTACATCTTGTTTCACACTTTTAAGTTTACAAACAGAAAATTTGTAAACAAAAAATCTTTTGTTCTTGCACATCCAAACCAAGTAGCAGAGATGGCTCGGGCAGGTTTATTTCCACACATGTTTAATAGAATTAATTATAGACTCAGAAAACTGCTTTACAAAAGAGTAACTGGATGTTTTGGGGTTAAAAAAACATTTACATATCATTTCAACCACATTAAGCTGAAACATTTCTTTTCATGTTTTAATACAGATTTATTTCAGGCTGAAGAACATGAAAAAGGAATGTTACTGAATGTATGTGTTATAAATTAAATAAACAATATTATTATTACTATTAATGATGATCTACATCTATGTCCACAGATATTATTACTATTAATAATGATCTACATCTATGTCTACAGATATTATTACTATTAATAATGATCTACATCTATGTCTACAGATGTAGAATAGATAAACAGGTTTCCCTTGCAAAAGAAAGTGCAGGTCCCAACAGGAGTGACCTGGATAAATAAAGGTTAAATAAAAAGGATCATTGTTAACTTTGGTTAGAAGAATTAGTGTGTAAAATAAGAGAGTCTTGGGTGTCTGTCTGATGTGTCAATTTTTATGTTTTTATTGGATGTCTCAGATGTACTCCATTTGTTGCTGGTATTAAAGCGCTTTGTAAATAAATGGATGATGATGAACAATTAATACAGCAGGTGTTTACTTTGGTTCCCATGTTGATAAACTTGATAACACCAGTCAGAATTGGAATGGCCAATGAAATTCCAGGTCTTCATATATAATTTGGCACATGTGGACCCCCATACCGCTGTGCTGGTGGAGATGTTACGTCCTAGCTTGCCCAGATGTAGTTGATGTGACCCAGCAGGATCCATCACTTATCAGCATTAGACTCACTGACATCTGGAATCGCTCAGAATCTCTCCGTCCGCTTTCCTGCAGTAACATGAACATCGGAGGCATCATCTTCCCTCTGGAGCAGCAGTCAAGAGACGAAGAGTCGGTGGTTTATCACGGCCGGTACGACACTGAGGGCGTCCCACACACCAAGAGTGGAGACCGACAGCCTGTGCAAGTCAGCATAGAGGTGAGACTATACGGCAAACACAGAAAACACAAAATCTCCCAGTTAAAGCCGTCAATGAGGCTGTTTACAAGGACATCAGCAACCTGATCCTGATCTTATCAGTGTTAAAGTCCAGGTTAAAACCTCAGCTGCAGCATCTGAATGAGCTGCAGATGCTTGATGATCTTTGTGGGAAGTCCACTTAAAAGGCGGTCAACAGTGATCCAGTCTGGAGATGAACCCTGGAGGACTTCCTCCTGGTCTCTCTGGGAGACTAAACTTTTAATTCTCATGATGTTTCTGAGTTGGTAAAAATGGTGCCTTGGTGACATTAGCAACTAACTCTAAGACCATGGATGCCACCATGCTCCATAGAGATTGGATTAAAAAAAAAAAAATAACAGGAAGTTACATTACGATGTATGTACTCTGTAAGAAATCTGATACCGGACAGGAAAATGTAGACCAAGATTTTTTCAGATATTACATTTCAAATGTGGATGTAGTCACTTCAGATCTGATTACCACAGTAATCTGATTACTCCCAGTTATCGGGTGAAGATGTGAGCGGATGTTGAGAGCTGGAAGATGATGTAATTCTCAGCGTGACCTGAGGGGGGCAGCGTTGTCTCAAAGTTAATGTGATGCAGCAGTTAGACCTGCTGATGCTGTTTTAATGTCATCAGCTCTGCAGATGGAGGAAAAGATGATGATGGTGAGGATGATGACGATGATGATGCCAACATTGGTTTTATCTCTGCAGTTCAACAAGGCGGGGACGTTCGAGACAGTCTGGCAGGCCAAGTACTACAACTATTACAAGAGGGAGCACTGCCAGTTTGGCAACAAGTTCAGCAACATCGAGTATGAATGCAAACCCAACGAGACGCGAACCCTGATGTGGATCAACAAGGAGGCGTTCAACTGAGTCTGCAGGCTGAGAGGAGGAGCTTCCTCTGCTCCACAGACCTGATGTTTGTTTTATTTCATCAACACCAGAGAGAAACCAGCTGTTTGTCTTCCGGTCTTCAAGCTGCTTTAAAGTTGCACGCAATGAGAAATCAGATGTTTTCTTCACAACAAAGTAAAAGGAGAGTGAAGGAGCTCATCTGAGGCTCAGCAGAGCAGGTTTCTTCTTCATTGTGCTCCTAGCTTTCACCTCCTGTGTGGGCGTCTTCCCTTAGACATCAAACCTGTTTTCTGAATTTGCAAAAAGAAGCTGACAGCAGCTTTAAAGCAGATTAAAGAAACTGTCATCAAAGATCCAGATTTCAGCTCATGTTTGACCCGCCCATTGGTCTGGGCTGAAGGCCAGGATGAAAAACACCTAGGAGTTTCCTCTGGTTTCTGTGTGGATGCTGTGAGGAAGAGGATGTGTGGCTGTTTTCTGATAATTATGTGTTTGTGTTGTATTATCTAAAGGAGGAATCAGCTGAAAACACAGCGCTATGTGTGACAGGGCAGCTCTGTCAGCTGCTCAGAAACAGAAAATTTAGTAGCAGGAAGATGTTTTTTTTTTTTTTTTTTTTCTGGAGCCTCAGCTGCAGTTTTTATAAAACAAACCCAGCAGAAAACTATTTGTTGGGGACTATTTTCAGCGAAGGATGAGTCTTTTAAGCCTTTGAATGCCTCACCTTCTGTGGTTTTCTCCTCACACGGTGCTTCTTATTGCAGACTTCACTTTGTGTTTTGCTTGTGTCGCAGCTGCTGTTTCTCTCTTTACTCTGAAAATCCATGGGTGGATTCATTTTGCCAAATTTGATCTATGGGTTTATTTTTGTTGATGTCTCATTGCTCAACCCCTTGTTTTATTAAACTGAGGAGTATGAAGTGTATTTGTCAATAAACAGTATACAGAACCAGTCTTCATCAGCTTCATTATTTTAGTAAGATTGGGTTTTAAGATTGGTAAGATTGATCACTCTAAGTTGTCCCTAAGTGAATGTGAGTATGCGCGGTTGTCTGTCTCTCTGTGTTGGCCCTGTGACAGACTGGTGACCTTTTCAGGTTGTACCCTGCCTCTCACCTGATAATAGCTGGGACAGTCTCAGACACCCCGCGATGAGGACTCTTGGGTGGGAGTACATTACACCGGTTTTAAAATCACTGCATTGGCTTCTGTGCGTTTCAGGATACATCTAAATGTCTTAACCATTTTGGACCATCTTATCAATCTGATCTTCTTTTAGCATATTAACCTTCGCTGACCCATGAGGTCGTCATGCAGCAGCGTGTTAATCTCCCAGGAGTCAGATCTCGAACGCACAGGGAGGCTGCACTTAGCCATTATGGCCCCATCTCTGGAACAACCTGCCACAGGACATGAGGACCGCAGAGTTGATGTTTTTAAAAGAAAACTCAAGACTCACCTGTTTAATCTGGCTTTTAACCGATTCCATGTACTCCTTTAGTTTTTGGTTTTACAGTTTTTAATCTCCAATGTTTTCAGGATTTTATCTATTGTCCAGGCACATTTTATATTTATCAGTTTTCAGATCTTATCTTTGAATTTTATGTACATATTTTAAAAACCACATTTTAAAGTTATATCGATTGCCTGTATTTATTTTTTGTTATGGTCTTCAAATTCATTTATTTTTTTTTAGCTCCAGTGCTTCCTCATGGGGGCCCTCCACGTTGGGAGCTGTGTCTGGTCTGCCCATGTGGCGTTGTCTTGTGGTCACAAAAAACAGTGGTCACATGATCTCCGAACAGCCTATCAAGCACTAAAACCGCGATGAGATTGTACTGCTCTACACAGATCACCTCTGACAACAATCAGCTGCAGTTCTGACTTCCTCTGTTGTTCTGGGCTTCACAGGAATAAATTCCACTGTGTTCAGGTCTAACATCAATGTTGATAAAGATCAGCCCTGACGCTTCTGGAGACTCTCCATTCTTCTGGTACCAGGTTTGTGTAGCTGCTGGTTTAGCATTAATGCTGCAAGTCAGAGTCACTGAACTTTATCTTATGGGGTTTACTGACAGAGGGAAGCTTTGAAGCATCTGCAGAAGAAAACATGAACACATTTGATGTTAATATAATTTAACTCTATTTTAAATGGACTCAGTTTAGTTGTGATGTCAAGAATGAGTTTTTCCAAAACAGTATCAGAGCAAAAAGCATTTGCATCATTAGCAGGTAAATTAGTTTTCATGATTTTGATACCTTTCATGCCATTAATATGAAGAAGAAACAATTTGGGTCCTAACGCTGTAGGGACCCCACAAGTAATGCCCAAACTCCCAGACTAGTGGGCTACCCAGCAAACCTGTGTTCAGTTACTAAAAACACAGTCTGATGTGTGTAGTTGTTGTTGTTCATGTCCTGATGATAAAACCTTAGAAATGAAACTTTGTTTTTTCACTGTTGCTGTTTTCAGCTTACATCCTTCTTTGTTTCTAAAACTCAGGAACTCTGAATGTCAGTTATAGTTTCATTAGTATATGTAGTGATATTATAGCCTTCATGTGTGTGTGTGTGTGTGTGAAGCTCCCGGACTTCTTTTGATTTAACTCTGTTATGTGACAGGATGAATTATGTACATGAGCAGCTTATAGCTCCCACCTGCACACCCCGTCGATTCATTGTGATCAGCAGAGTGATTAGTGGTGAAAGAGGTGTCACATGACCCGCTGTTGGAGCTTAGAGTGGGGCGCCACGGAGGTCCAGCAGCACAAGGCTCTCAGCTTGTGCTGCAGAGACATCCAGCAGCTGTGGATCACCATGGACAGCACCAGGCAGAAAGCAGGTGAGTCTGCTGGGTTGTGAAGAACGGGAAGGAAGAGAAACACAAAGGTTTCATCTGCTGAGAGTCCACAACGCCAGGGGTTCTGTGTGTAAATAACTTGTTGCGTCTTTCATTCCAGGTGATGCTGATGAGATTAGGAGGTTGGGAAAGAGATTTAAGAAACTTGACCTGGATAAGTCCGGTACCCTGAGTGTGGAGGAGTTCATGTCCCTTCCAGAACTGCAGCAGAATCCCCTCGTCCAGCGAGTCATCGACATATTCGACACAGATGGTAACGGCGAGGTGGACTTTATCGGTAAATACAAACATCCACAGGTTCATCGACAAATTCAGCTGTTTGATCCCTCACAGAGAAACTAAAAAACACAACTCTAAATTATTAATTAGTCATTTGAAAAGCACACTTATTAACACTTCCAATAACTAATCTGGACACCCGGATAAACTCATGGATTATCAGGGCTATAATCTCTATAAAGCAGTGTCTGCTCATGAGCCTGCAGAATCTGGGGACAACAGAAGATCCTGGTCCTGTAGGGTTTCTACATCATTTCCTCCTGGAATCTGATGAATGTTTAGTTTTATACATTTACTGCCCACGGGAATTTCAGAAGTTTCTTGGTGCTTCAATCCTTGTTTCTTTTTCAATTGATTCTAAAATCTACCTACATAATTCCTAGTTCCTCTGCCACAAAAGTAACAAATAAGCTACGATTAAAAACTAAACAAAAACATCTGTTTTTATCAGCTAACTGGAAGTTGTTAGAGGAAGAGCTCTGATGAAGACCACCCAACCCCTTCTTCTCATGCTGCCATCCCAGATAGCAGACATGTTTGGGCCAAATCCTGGCTACTTTTTACTGATGGTGTTTTGGGGAATATTGCCCCCTAGCAAGCAGTTGTTTTAATTATGTGATGCTGTTTGGTCTGATTCAGTTACATCCAGTTTGGGTGCAAATCAAATCAAAGAAAGGTTGCCACTCTTAAGATAAGTAAAAAAAACAAACAGATTTTTTTCGTTTTTAATAAGAAAAAATTCTTCAGTATTTTATTCTTCAGAGTTTTATCAGTAGGACCAATAAATAAACTGTTCACCAATACAGCACTATATGTATCTATCTGCGGCTCGCAACCCAGAGGTGTGTTGTATAGTGGGTGGGTCATGGTTAGGGTTAGGGGAAGGGTCAGGAGTAGGGTTTTGTTTTTGCCATGCTCTCATAGGTGTGGTGGGTGTGTCGCTGAGTGACATCACTCCACAACATGCCAACTTTACGACACACCTCTTGTCTTGTAAGCCGCAGACATATAGCCTGGTACACCAGCCTGACTAACGCCATGTATGAGATACATGGCAAGTCAGTCTGGGTTCCCTCCATTGGGAAGTGATTTCCACTCCAGTAAAAAATTGACCGGACCAATCACAGCGCAGCAGTAGAATTATTAACAGATGAACGTTAAACTCCTCCGACGTCTCCACCGCTGTTTCTGCTCTGTTTTGGTGCGTAACTAACAGCTTCCGGGTCACAGTCACATGACGTGCGACACAAACGCTTTGTGATATTAGTAGTTCAGCAATAAACAATGCTGACATGTAACAGAGTATTTATAATAATAAAACCAAACATTCTATGTTAATATACACAAGAAAACTACATTAAATAGAGAGGGAAAAACAACGTGTAAACGCTGACTTCCGGCATCGCCACGGCAACATCGCAACAGAGTGCCGAGCTACGCCAGCTAGTCACCTCTGATTGGTTCTCTCCGGTTCACTTTCCTCCTGTTAGTCCTGCCTCTCGTCTCGCATTGGAAATCATCCTTCAGCGGAGGGAATCCAGACTGACTTGCCGTGTATCTCATACATGGTGTTAGTCAGGCTGGTGTACCAGGCAGACATACACTTCTCCAGCAACATGGCAACAACCTCACTTCCTGTTCCTCCCCTTTCTGTATGTCTACCATATACAACCTATGGTGCTTTCCATTCAGTTGACAGCCTGACACCTTGTGGAGAAACAGTAGAACAATTCGTGCCTCATCAGAAATAGACTAGAGGACAAAACAGTTTTTACAGTGTATCTGAAGGAATTAGCAGAAAGAATGCCGTCACAATGTAGCTGTTGAATCCTCAGTTGCCAAGCAACAGAACTGGAGCACTATGGGAAATTCTCACAGGGTAGGCTGTCCCATTTCAACAGCCTACAGTTTTGGAAAGCTGCTTCAGAGTGTGTGTGTGTAATAGGTGGTCCTTTACCGATACCGGCTACTGCAAGAGGAGGGGGAAGAAAGACAGGCCGTCGCCAGCAGGTGGTTAAGAACAAATAAAAAAATAAATAAAACTACTAAACTAAAAGTAAGAAAATAATCCTAAAAGTCCAACTAAAAAAGTAGCAAATTAAGAAAAGATAAGAGGCTAAAAGGGCTAAAAGGCTTGCGGTGGTTGGCGTCTCTCGGCTTCATTGTCTTGGGCCAGTCACGGGTCTATGGCGGCCGCTCCTCCCAGCAGCCGCCCTCCTGGCCATAGGCTACCCGGGACCGCCGCTCTTCTGGTTCCGGGCAGTCGCTCCTCTGGCCGTAGGCCTCTCTGTGGGTTTACGGCTGCCCTCCAGCTTCCACGCCGCACTTCTGTGTCTCCTCCGCCACCGCTGCCATCTCTCGAGCCCTCCAGCCGGGGGACTCGACGTTCTCCCCCGGCTGCGCCTCCTGGACCCAGTCCTCCTCCGTCCCCTCTCTCAATCCTCTCAGTTTTCCATCCTGTTGTCCGCACACTGGCTTTTATACTTCCGCGTCCAATTAAGTCAGGGGAGGAGTCCTTCTCCCCAGGTGCTGCCAATCAGTTCGTTAAAAGCTCCCACTAGCTTGGGAATAAAACCAAAGTTAAAACCCACACAAAAACCATAAAAAGCATGCTAAAAACCAAGCTAGTGGGCAGAGTTCAGTCTCTGGCAGCACCCGGCCGTTCACCCTGTGACATGTGGACTACGTAGGACAGTCTGTATGCTGACGTGTGCAGACCCCGAAATGAGACATAACAAATGAATCCTCAAAGAAAAAATGTCCGACATCGCAACATAGGACAAACTGTCTATCATCACTGGCCTCAGACCCGTGGCGGTCTGTCCATGAATGGAGCAGATCTCTGCAGCCCTAGTTTGACCTCATCCAGTCTGAAGTGGTCTGGATCAACATGTGGAGAAATCAGAGAATTTTCTGACCACATTCCAATCCCAGCGCTGATCGTTATATTTCTGTCCGGCATAGTCACAGTTAAAGCTAGCTTAAAAAAAAAAAGCCATAAAAGTAAACAAAACACATCAGAACATGGAGGAGGAACTATCTTCTGCTGCTGTTTCATTTCCAAACCATCAGGAGAAACCTTTTCCTCAACCAAACTGATCAAACTTAAAACAAAGGACACACAGCGACCCTGCAGCTGGAGTTTTTACAGATTATTTATCAATTAGTTCATTTATGAGAAATTCTTGTCCACATCCAACAGAGAAGCTCCACATGTTGAGTTATAAAACATCAACATTAATCAGTTGTTTTTTTTGTTTTTTTTTCTGTTGATAGAATTCATCCAAGGAGTTTCTCAGTTCAGCGTGAGAGGAGACAAACAGCAGAAGCTTCGCTGTGAGTTTCTTCATCCTCCAGCCTCCGGGGGGCAGCACATTTTCTCATAAAGACATCAAACTTCAGCAAGTCCCATTTTACTATAAACCATTAGGAATTAAATTTGATCTTTGAATTAAAATTTTAAAGAGAGCTGACAGATGAAACAGGTTAATTTGTCTATCAGAAACTTTTTACTTGTTTCTTTTTTTCTTTTGCTGCAGCATTTACATGTTAATGAGTCTTGCAGATTTTAGGTGAGACTGATTCAGATGTATGTTTATTTCCTGTGTTTGTCTGAGCTCAGTTGCCTTCCGGATCTATGACATGGACAAAGACGGCTTCATTTCCAATGGAGAACTCTTCCAGGTCCTGAAGATGATGGTGGGCAAAAACCTGAGGGACACGCAGCTGCAGCAGATAGTTGACAAAACCATCATCAACGCGGACAAAGATGGCGATGGAAGGATATCCTTCGAGGAGTTTTGTGCGGTGAGAATATCAGATTTTGCTTCCTAATCCTTCACCTGTGTCACAAAACAACTGGAGAAATGGGAATCTTTAGCTACTGAATGCATGTTGAGCCGTTTGTCTCTGAACAGCTGGGTTTACTGCCCCTACAGGCAGGGAGAAGAACTACAGTTCATTTCGGGCATAGATGAGCAGGCTTGGCCAAGTCCACATACAGACAAGTTTAGATGCATATGCTAAAGTTTTTGTATCCTGAGTTATTTCTTACATATTTTAATTTATGCTGTCAGCATGTTTATTATCTTATAGAATTATATTAGGACTTCAGATGATTTGGTTGATTAGTTATTTAATTGTTAGCTGCGGGTCTTTAATTTGAGATGTCACAGATACAGTATTTCAGTTGTTATTACACCCAGTTGTTAGCTGGATTTTGGTCTTGCCGTCCTTAAGGAGGAAAGGATGTGAGACCTTTGGATGGATTGTTATTTATACTGCTCTGCTGTGTTGGTAATGTGGCAAAGTACGCAACGGAGGGCCCAGGTGAAATTTGAACCCACAGACTTCCAGGTGAGAGTCACAAGCGCTTACCAGTCAGCCAAAGAGATATTCATGTGGCCAAGTAGTCAGGGCGTGTGATCAATCAGAGGCGTAGTGACAGGACCCCACACTGTCACAGTAACATTAAACGGTTAATGAAATCCAACTGTATCCCATATTTAACCCACACAATGAGCCAGAGATTAATTTCTCATGATTCGGATGTTTCTTCCACATGGAACTGGTGTTTTGGAGCCAGAACTGGGAAGTGGGAACTGGGGCTGACGTCACATCCGACTAAATTGTGTTCCAGTTCACTGGTCAGAAAACCAGTTACCAGCCTAGCAAAACACTGTGTTTGCTAATGCTATTGTTATTAATTGTTGTTAGCACAACTGGCATTGTAGTTCACAAAACACATGAAAAATGTTTATTACACTACAGCAGCTTTCCCCTATATCTATATCAACCAATACCACGTGTATTACTGATTTAATGCAACAAAAATAGTCAGAATTCCTCTTATTCATGTAAAACTTTTCAAATGAAGTGGGTTATCTATGTGTGGATACTGCCTTAATCTTTCACGTCTTGTGACATCACTTCCTGTTGTCTCCTTCAGGTCGTCGGAGGAATGGATGTTCATAAAAAGATGGTGGTGGAAGTCTGACCACACTTTTACCTCCAACTAAATATGTTATCATACCTATGCTGATGACACACACGTCTACATAACCATCGCCCCAGACTATAGTCTGATCCAAACACTGATCAGATGCATTGATCAGGGTAAAGATTGGATGTTCCACAACTTCCTTCAGTTAAATGAAGACAAAACTCAAATAATAGTTGTATATAATAATAGGTTTTGGATTAAAAGTTATCTTTAAATAGCCAAGTTAAAAACCACCAACCAAGCCAGAACTCTGGGAGTAGTCCTGGACTCAGCCCTGAGTTTCAGCATTGCATTAAGACAGTTGTGAAGTCAGCTTGTTATCAATGAAAGAGCATCTGAAGGATTAAAGGACTGACAGGATTTCTGCATTATCTTTAGTACACTAGACCACTGGAACCCTGCCCTAACCGGTCTCCCTAAAAAGTCTATCAGACAGCTGCGGTTAGTCCAGAACACTGCTGCTCCAGTCTCCATGACAACCAGGAACCTGGATCATAGAACTCCAGTCCTAACAAAGACCCAGATCTCAGATCTTTACTTCCTGCCTGGTTGCTGTTAGTTCACAAAGTATTAATTTTAGGACAAAAATCCATTCAGGAACCAACCAGATCTCTCGGGTCATCAGGGTCAAGTCTACTTCCTGTTCCTAGACTCAGAACTAAACATGGAGAAGCAAAGTTCAGTTCCTGGAGCAAACTCCCAGAGAACTGCAGGTCTGCTGACACTCAGCAGGTTTAAATCAAAGTTAAAAACTTTTCTATTTGCTGCTTTTTTCTTTTTTTTTCAATCAGAACAGCCGTTAATTATTTCTTGCATTTTAATCTTTTTCAATTGTAGCTTTTTTGGTCTTTTCTTTTTAAAGTTAGTTTTTATGCACTTTTTAATGCTTCTTCTGCACCCTGCTGTAATGCTTTAATGTTTTATTTAAGGGACTTTGAATTGTCTGAATGTGACATACAGATGAACCTGCCTTGCTTGGAGACCCCTGCTCCCTCACACCCACAACCTGCAGCAAGTAAGCGTCTATAGGTCATGTAAGGACAAATGCTTAGATATGGGTGGAGCAAGAGGTGGAGTCAAATGTCATCAATGATCAGTTTCGATATTATTGTGGTGAATAATCAGTTTGATCAGGATGCGATATGATTCAGAGTTGAACAATGTGTTTGCTGATGTCACTGCTACAATATGACTGACTGGATCCAAAGATTGAGTTTTGATTATTTCTTTGTTATAAAACCAGTTTGAGTGTGTAGTTATGTTCATACAAATTCTCTTTGCTCTGGATGTTAAGAAGATGTTACATGCTGATGTAACACAATCACTTACAGCCTTAACAATAATCTAAATCTAATTTTCTCCCTGAGATCAGACATCATAGAAACAACCTGCTCTTTGGAGAAAAAGACTAAAGCGCATTCTAGATGGTGATCTTTAAAATGTTCACATCATGGAAAAGAAACCTTGTATTTATAGACATTATATGGGGATATAGTGGAACCCTTCTACCTCAAACCAGTTTATTTGTTACAACTTAATTACAATAACTAAGTTGGACTGAATTTTCACAGTACACTGTTGTGTCTCCACATTTTCCTCATCACTTACAGTTTGGTTATTAGAAGAAAAAAATGGAAACAATTCCATGATGATGTATTCTTTCAGAACGTTTGACAGATGAGTCCCGGATCCATGATTGATACATGATTTAAGTTTGGATCAATGATCCAAAAACTTATGTGTAGATGTAGTTATACTGGTTATACAGGAGGGAGCAGGTGTGTGCACATCAACAGTGCACGCTAATGTTTTCTGGACCGAGTCCATGTGACCTATCAAACAATGTTAAACCTGTTTACTAACCTTAAAGGGATACAACACCCACAGAATGATGTGCCTTCATTTTCTACTCACCATCATGCTAAGAAAGACTCTGGAGTGGGGGGGGGGGGGGGTTAGGCCACGGCAGACCAAACCAGACAATATCACACTTTCGTTCTTTCTTTCTTTGTTTTAAATCAATAGCCAACCCCTCATGTTTGTTCGCAGCTCGGGCGCTCTTAGCACAATGTAAACTGTGAATTTCTTCTTCTATGGTTGCGTCATCGGCAGAGTAGGCGCTGAATGCCGCAACTTCCATGGTGTCTTGAACTTGCATGGATGCGCATCGAGGAAGTGCGATGTAGTACTGTTTAGGCTATAAAAATATGCTAAATTATGTAATTTTAAATGAATTACGGACGCTACCCACTCAGAACATTTGGATTACATTGGACGAGCAGTATGGAGGAATATTGCAAAGTTTTTGTGAATTTTTATGGATCTTTTTGTTTCAAGCGCCGGTGACCCCCATTATATGAAAGTTGGTGGATAACGACCCCCCCCCCCCCCCGATTGGCTGCATTTGAGATATTAAAAAAGTGCTCCAGAATCCTGCTCAGCATGAGGGTGAGTAGAAAATGAAGGCACATCATTCTGTGGGTGTTCTTTCCCTTTAACACTAAAAACATGAATACTGCCAGAATGTCACATTTAAAAAAACATTTGGGACTTAAAAAAAAAAAAAAAAAAAAAAACTGAAATAAAACCAGAAAGCATCAATCTGCCAGCCAGCTTGTAAAGATGTTGATGACGTATTGATGACAGTTAATGTGGGGGATTTGTGGGTGAATGAACATAAAAGATGCCATTTCCTGGTAGACAGCCATGGTTGTAGTTCTTTGCGTTTCCCTATGGAGGAGCATTACTATTGGTGGAATGAGACTATAAAAGCGCCTTGAACTCAATAAGTCCGTCTGACTTCATGACGAAGGCCAGCGGGCTGAAACATGGTGGTATAAAGGTCACTATGAGCCTGTGGTACCTAATCTTCTCCACCCAATCCAGAGCCCCTCGGATAAGAACTGGTAAATCCAGGAAGCACTCCTGCACAAACTGTGACTTCACTTAATGAGTGTTTGTCTCTGATGCTGCTGTCAGAACTGGACCACCAGTAGGGTCCGTTTACTGTTGGGCAGTTCATGAAAAATCTTAAGAAAAAAAACCCAAAACAAAAAAAACAAAAAACTCCACTTGTTTTCTAAACAAAAATGACAAAAAAACAGACAAATTGTTTATATATGTATACAGTCTCTGTTTTGAGCAGAAAAATGGGAAAAAGGATATCCAGATTTTTCTCAGTTCAACCAGTAGAAGTGTGATTACAGATGATTTATACTGGATGCTCAGATTGTCTTGGGTAAATTACCGGACTGGACTTTAGTTTGTAAAGAAATTTTATTTACAAGAATTATTAATGCAGGTCAGCAACACCTGTGCAGGTAATTTGGAGCATGCTCACTGAGAGGAGACTACGTTAAGAGTCCATTATCACACAATCACCACCAGGGACTTCTAACCAATCACAACGTTCCTGGAGCAGCTTGACATGGCTGGAAAAGATCACGCGACCATCTGAAGAACAGAAATGTAGACACCTAGTGGCTAAAACTGGAAACCAGAACCTTCCCACCTGCTGTTAAAGTTACTGTATGACAATAAGAAAAAAGCATTATTATACATTACTTTGATAATTAAATTCTTATGTTTTTGTTTTAAATCAATCATTTACACTTATCTACATAAAGCAGTCATGTTACTGATATAAAAGATGCATAGAAGAAGACATCTGTTCAGAGGGAAGAAGAATGTGGAAGAATCAGCCATTATTGACGAGGAGAATTTAGGATGAAGATGGAAAAGATCCTCAGACTGATGCTGAAGTTTTTTTTTAAGGTAGTAGTGAAGATGTGATCCATCACTGTCCAGATTAAAAACATGTGAAATGGATGTGAAATGTTGAACTGTTTCTTTAAAACAAACAAACATAAAAACACAGAAACTTTACAGTAAAATGTGACTGGAACACATCTGCAAACCCCCGTCGTTTCCTTCTGCAGCAGACATCAGGCAGGTAGGTTCAGCACCCCCCCACCCGGTTCTGCAGGTAGCTTCATCTCCCTGCACAGTTCTGCCACCCCTCTGATTCGGTTCTGTCACGTTGGGGCTCTGATGTTCTGTGCGGCCTGGAGACGCTGCCGTCTCCGCTCCATCGCCTGCTGCTTCTTCATCTCGATCTCAGCTGCTGAACATTTCCCCACAGCTGCAGAGGACAAAGTGACATGAAGTAAAACTGTGATGCGTTTAAATAAAAGGGGAAAATAAAAAGCAAATTACAAGTATTAATTACCACCAATGTAATTATCATGGCTGTGGTGATTCTTGGGGGTGTACAATAGGGGTGGGATTAAATAAGCGCTGGCTTCTTCCCTTGTCCTTTTTAACTGGGACTTTTTTTGTTATATTGATACTTCTTGGTTTCATTTTCTATGTTCAAATCAGCGTCAAACAGGAAACATGTCTTTAAATAGAACACACGGCACTGGGTACATTATCCAGAAAAGTCCTGCTGGTTTTCACTGGCATCAGTAAAAAACAAAAAATTTAGGAAATACCCTCCCCACCCCCCCAAAAAACATCTCACAATTCCCAGATCTGTGGAATTCTGTTCCTTAATCAGTCACTCCAAGATGATCGGATGTAAACCGATCTGACAAAAGCTCAGATGGGAACTAAGGCTATGCATAGAACTGGACCTCTGAGTCAGAAACCATCGATGGGTGGTGTACTGCAGCGGAGCTGACAGGCTCTGATTGGCTGATCGATCACAGGAGTAGAAAAAAAACAGTTTAACTGGGATTTTGGTTGTGTTCTTACCTTTGTTGTTCGCCATAGAGACTGGGTTGTTTGGCTTCTTGAAGGTGAAGTTGTGGGCTTTGGCATGCTGCTGTGGCAGTGAAATGGCAACTGCTGATTGGCTGCTGGTCTTCAGACACCCAGATGCTGATCGTGAAGCAGTTTTTGTTTGTGTGAACCTGAACGGACCTTTCACCATGTTCACCATGGCAACCAATGAGCTGCCGGCCGTTTGGATCCGGTTGTCGTAGGTTCTGTGAGTCGGCTGCAGAGCTACTCTCTGATTGGATGAAGCAGGATTCAGTCTGATGGAGGAATTATTCACACCCTGGATCTGGTTCTCCAAGTCCTCACACATTTCACACAGCAGGTCGTCATCAGTCAGGTCGTCCCAGACCGGGTCTGATGAGAAGAAGGAGTCCAGGTCGTCGTCCTGGAAATCGACGGTCGGCGGGTTGCTGCAGGACGGAACCGCCGCAGAGTTCTTTAAACTCTGATTCAAACGGGGTCTCAGCAGTTCTGGCTTTACTGTGTTTGACTGACATGTCTGCTGAGATCCGGTCTCAGCTGGAAACCTGAAGGTCCTGGTGTCAGTCCGGACTCTTGTCTCAGAGAAATCAGAGGCTGAGTGCAGTTTGAAACTTGTTTTCTGTGTCACCAAATCCTTCTCAGGTCTGGATCCGGTCCGGTGGGAGACCTGAACAATTGCAGGGACAAGACCTGCTGTTTCCCTCCGACCCGGGTGCCCGGCTGTTTCTGGTTCCGGGTGCTGGGCGTGTCCCGGTAGCCCAGCTGGTTTCTGGGTCAAGGAGAGCTTTGGGACCATGAAGTTCTGTGGGTTTTGCGTCATCTCCATCACCACCGAGTCATTTAGCAAGTCATCGTCCTCCCAGTCGTCCTCGAACTCATCAGTGTGTGAGGGTTTACATGTTGTCATGGAAACAGACGTTGAACGTGAGGTCAGAGGTTTAACTTGTGACAGCTGACTGAGGTTTCCGCTTACGTGCTGAGTTGGTCCGTCAAACAGGAAGTCCAGGTCGTCCTCCACATGCTGATCCAGATCCAGCTGCATATTTGATCCTGCTGCTGTGCTCACAGCTGCTTCACAGTTTTCAGGAGGAAGGGATGAAGATTTCTCCTGCACGGTTTTCTCCAGGACGTTCTGTGACAGGATCTCCAGGTTCTGGTGTTCCTCCTCGTCCTCATCACGATGAAACATGTTGAAGTCAAACTGTTTGGCGAGTCTCAGCAGGTCGTCCACTCGGCTTGGTCTGACAAGTCAAAACAGATCATTAACGTCGGATTCAGACCAGATTCACCACAAACTTTCTGGACTCATTAAACTCAAGAAAAACATCTGCGAGAAACTGGTTCAACATAACCAGATTATTTCCTGGCGTGCAGCTGTTTAAAGATTTAAAGGGACTTGAGGCAAGATTAAGAAACGAAACTTGCGACTGGCTCTTCAGTAACTGCAGCCACGAGCCAAGCCGTCACGGGAGCGTGCACAAACTGAAGATATAACGTTGTTTACGAACCTTTTTCTTCGTAGTTACATTTTTTAGTGTCTTTCAGTTGATCTGGATCGTTTGCTGACGGCAGAAGAATCCATAACAATCGCTTACAGTGTTTGAATTTACAGCGTCCGTCTTCTTCCTGTATCAAAACTGCAGATGTTGGGTCATTTGAAGTCATGTCCGCAGGGCAACGCGGGAAATTCATACACCGAATTGCAGCGCATTTTGCAGCACACAGCCTGTTCAAGGCAACAGAGAGAAATGTGGGTGGAAACGTTATTTTTGGTATTTAGCGCTTCATCACCCATTAGTATTAAAAAAAATGGACATGCATGTTTGTTTGTTTTTTTTTTTCCTGCTTCTAGTCCCTTTAATCTGGATAAAAGCTATTCAGAATGGATGAAATCTTGAGAATGAGTTGTTGAAGAGGAAAAAGGTATTCTATAATCTGAACAGATCACATAATGCAGTCTTGTATTTTATTTGGATGAAACCTACTTTTTGTTGTTCTGAACTTTTGGTTAGGACTCTATCCAACAGATACAGAACATTTTGATAAAACCACACAAAATATACAGTATGAATAAATACTAGCATAAGTAAATATGAGTAAATGTTTTGACAAAGTGAATAATACATTTCCAATTCTTACAGAAACAGGGATTAAAGCAAAAAAAGATATATTTGACTGAGAATTTCTATATTGACGGTACATATTCCGAGCCATGCTTGCCAGCAACACAAAAAAGCAGCCTCTTTTAATTAGGGGTAATTCTAAACATTTGTCTTTAATTTGTTAAATGGAATTTTGATGTTTTGAACTATTGCAACTATTGGCAATTATTTTCAACCACCATTTCTGCCGTATCCAATATCGTTGTGACATAATGTGCAGATGTACACGCCCAGCAGGTTGAGCTTTTTGCACCATGAATCCATAATCTTTCCATTCTGGTCTGTTTCACTAAATAAAGCCCATCTCCATTTGACACAACTGTCAATGGTCAATACATCCGACCCTTCCTGGTGCGTTCATGATGATGTGCTAAATTAGCCCAAGCTTGATGCTACTTTTGTTTTAAACAAAAATTTGATGATCAAGCATGAGAAGAACCGCGTGGTCCATACTGGATTTGTCAAAAGAAAAGTGATTTTTCTGTCTTTTCTGATAAAATCCAAGTGTGACCGCATAATATTCCACCTGTTATTCTTCATATAGCTTATATCTGGATAATTTTTATGCGGATTCAATCTTTTGAGCAACTGGCCCCACATTATTTGCCTCCAGGACTGTGATCCTGACCACCAGCATAAAAAGAGTTCAACTTGTTCCTATTTTTGAACGCAACCTTCAAACTAAGTGAGAGACTGAGAATAGATAAGAGGAGTGAGAGGTTCGCTGATCTGCTGCAAAACCAGCAAATCAGAAGAAAAGAGATTTTCAGTGTCAGCAGAGGAAAGTACTTCTGCTTCCAGTGTCTGCAGACCTGCAGCAGACACTATAATCTAGAACTATCAGAGTTAGACCAGTTCTGGTCTGAGCTTAACCCACCTTGGAGACTTCTTCTTGGCTCTGGGGGCTTGAACATCTGGAGTGCAGGGAATGGTAGCACTGTCTCCAATCCACTGCTGTAATGTTGGCTCTGCAACCTGCGGCCTTCCGTGCTGCAAAGAGACAACACCCCAGATCAGGAGCTGCGGTCCCACAGCGTTCCCGCTAGAATCTGTGCACCTTACTGACCTTTGGAGCAATCCTGCTGACGATCTCTGAGATGTTCACAACTCCAGCTGTGGGTTTTTTCCCTCGTTTACCTGAAGGCACAAACACAGAGCAAGAACATTACAGTAAACAGAAACATGTGAACACAACATTCCCATATCTGACAACAAATTACTGAATCTGCGGGGCGACGGTGAAGTGGCGTCCCAGATGATGTCCTGCTGGAAGTCAGAGTCAGCATGCGGAGACTCTTCACTGGAAATGGCTGCTGGTTTGGACCTGGGGATTCTGGTGGGAGTCTTGAATTCTGAAGCAGAAACAAAATCCAATTTAGAAAAAAAGATCCTGAGAGTATAAATCTGTACGGAGACAGATGGTCATGTGAAAATCATATATTAGCTCAAACTATTTCAATACCGTTTCAGTGGACATCATGATACATAAAGGATTCTTTGAAAAATAAAACTCTATATTGGCTATCTAATTCTACGATTGTTCCATCTGACTTACTACATTGAAATAATGAGGAACTTAATATAGACCATTCATTAATCCAGTTTTTTATTTTCGAAAAAAGAGCAATAAGAAAGATTAGCAGTCAGGCATCAGTTTCATTTACTACCTTCAAGTTTTTAAGCACAAAAATGTCCACTTTAAAAAAAACTGCTATAAAAATTTAACACATACAATTTTTTTAAGATTTTTTTTTTTTTTTACATAAGTCCTTTTAACAAGTTCAGCCTTTATCAAAATTACAAAACATTCAAATATTTTGAGGACTGTAATCCATTAAATGCCAACTTGATTACTTAATGTCACTGGAGTTTTTAATGAAGACACAAAAATTAGTTATTTCCATAAAAAAAAAATACTGTGTTGGGTATTTTTTAAATCAGTCATGGGCATTCCAGTGATTACCCAAAATATTGGCTTTAATGCATGATCAATTTTTATGTAACATGAAATCTAAAATGTAACTACCCTCTTAAGTTATGAGGACAAAAATGTCCCAATTATTCCCATTAAAACTAGAATTTTATTCTTATGACTACTGCAAAATCTAATCATAAATTTTTAGGGATGCACCGAAAATTCGGCCACCGACAGTTTTTGGCTGAAAATGACCCAAAAGTGCATTTTCAGTTTTCAGACAAAAGACACAAACCACAGAAACAACATGGCCAAAACCTGTGATGCCGTGGCAAACAGCGCATCCAGCACACGACTTATGCACTTTGTGTTTTTATGTGAGAACATATTTAATTTCACAGTCTTTCAGCAGGCCAGTCAGTTATAAGCCTGTGTATTATTATTTGGTGTAGTCGTCCTACAGAGAAAAATTCAAAAGGCATTATGTAATGTACACATAAGTGGGGTCAAACTAAATATCTTATTTTAAATTTTAATTTATATTGTGCATTGCTTTAATATCAGTGGTAAATAAATATTTTGATACTTTTGTATTTGATTTATTGCAATGCTTTGATTTTAGTGAGGTTAGTACACATTATCGCCAAAAATGCTACAATTCTAATAACTGACAATAATTTCTTTTGGTGTTTTGGTTTTTGGCCTTGGTTTGCTCATTTTATATATATATTTTTTTTTTAAATTTCGGTTTCAGTCAAGAATGGTCATTTCGGTGCATTCCTATGAATTTTGTAATTTTAACATTTCATATTAGAGAAAAATAGAAAAATTTGTCATTTTTACTGTTCGGCATTATAAACCAGCCATTTCCCCATCACGAAAGTGCTCATCATGTCAGACATTTTTGTGCTTGTATTACTGAGTGTGCTGGGTAACTGTAAAATTCAGCCTTACTACATTTCAACAAAAAAAAAGTCTGGTGTTTATGCACCTGGCAGGAGCTCAGTCACTAAAAACTGTGTGTAGCTTGGCTGTATGGCCATTTAATTCTTGTGACAACCAAAGATAAAAATGGAGAGGCGAATAACAAACTGAAAGAAATCATGTGGAATACAGCTCCTAAAGAAATGCTGGAAAGTGAAACATCAATATCCACAAAAAGAGAATCTGACGTTGACTTTGTAGTGGATAGATTGGATGGGATTGTTGACGTCTTTGAACCGTACCAGACTGTATAATTTCATCATCAGTTTCTTTGGCCGAACTGATGTGTGAACCCTTCTGGTTGAACACACATTGATGTTATATGAAAACACAGATGGTCTGCGAATTACTGGAAACAATTTTAAATCTCAGGATATCTGAATGTAGCTCGGTGTAGCGCGGTTACGGGAAGGGGCCTTTGCCATGGCTGTGACGGACAGGAAGCTGCTCCGACCCGCTTCAGTGACAGTAAACGGACAGAATCTCGGTTCCTGACCTGCTCGCTGGCTTCTTGGTGAATCCGCCTCCGCCGGGACCGTCTGAGTCAGTTTGAAGCTCCGGCTCAGGCGCTTCGACCTCGGTGGTCTGACCGCCTGAAGCTCCTGCGGAGAAGTTGTCAGACCGGCCGGAGGGTCAAAGTTCCGCTGACCTCCGTTCATGATAACGGCCTGAAACTGCAGACAGACCACGGTGGTTCTCACCGAACAACATTCACTAACTTAGACCTTGACTGTTCCAAATATGTACAGCCAACAGAGAGGGTTTGAAGGTCCCGCCATCTTTTCTCTTTCCCAGAGTTCATTTCGGTGGTGCGTTCACGACCAACAAAGCTGTCGAAAAATATTGTTTCCCAGGAGTATGGTTATTTTCAAACATTTCTGTTTCTCCTGGGGCTCACGCTAGAAAACAGGTTATATTGAAACTCTGAGTATGTTAACCCTGAGTTTGACTAAACTATGGACTTTGTGCTCCGGAAAGTCTTACGTCGAGTCTGTTAACACAGTAACAGACTTATAGTTTAATTTTCCTCAAAAATAAAATGCCACTAAAAGAATTTAATGTCACAATCAATACGTCACAATATTATGTAAATTGTGAGTATAAATTAGGATAAAACTTGCTGTTACAGTATTTAAAATGCCTGTCTTCCTTCTGTCCAAGTATGTGCTTGAGTGGCAGCACAAACTGACACAGGCAGTTAATGAATCAAATTTTAAATAAACTATTTATTAATTAATCTGAAAACTTTCAATGTGGCAGTAATGACAGTGATGCTCAGGGACAGACACATTTATTAAACAGTAAATAATGGATTTGACATTTTTGTCAAATATGATAAGAAATCCCTAATTCTATTGTATTTTCAGGAATTTATTGCCATCAAAAACTACACAATCTTACTTTTTTTTTTTTAGTAGAAAGATAAAGCACTGCATATCTAAAATCTATTCTGGGAGAGAGGGAAAGCAGTAAAATAGTGGTATAAAAATGCTTTAAGAATGTTGACATAAGAAATTTCGAACAATCAACTTTTTTTTCCCCCTTCAATTAATCGGGACACGAAAAGGCCCAAAATTGAATAAACACCCATATTTATTTTCAAATCCTTGAAAGCTCTTTGGTGTGTTATTTTCCCATAATTGTGCCCCTGCAACAAAGCAGGATTGTAGCCATCAACATAAAACATCACAAATCACAATCACTTCATCAAATATCATAAAAACTAATTCAAGATATCAATTTATTTATTCATTTATTCTTGAGCTTGATAAGGAAAAACAGTGTCAATATTGAGCTTCAAAATATTTACATCAAGTAAAAAAAAAAAAAAAAAAAAAAAAACAAACACCCAGAAAGAATGAAATTCTATTTGTAGACATTAAAGCAGGATATAAACCTTATTCAACTCCTACACAGTCTCAAATCAAACTTAGTTACAATAGCTGAGTTAGTAGAGCGACTTTATTATAGTTTTACACCACTCCTTTGGATATCAGCATTTCCTTCTTTAAATAAGACATTAATGCTATTGGAACATTGATCACTGAATGGATGGAGACTGATGTACTGTATGCTACACCCCCTACCCTCTCTCAGTCAATCACTGCCTGTTTGCTTCATTGTAATGATTGATTTTATGTAATGATAGCATATCCACCAAAATGCCACTTTCGTTATGAAAACACACAAAAAATCCATGTGATGTTCTTTTTCATGGTGCTTTCTTCACTGAAATGGATGCAAACAAAACTGCAGAGCAAATATACAGGTCATAGCCTACTCATACCAGTCTTTTTGCGTCTTGGCAACCTGGCCCTTCTGGTTGGATCTGCCTCTCTCTCTTGCTTTCTCTGTCTCTCCAGTATGTGTTTCAGAGATGATGCCTTCAATGGTCCTACCCATCTCAAGCACCTGAAAGCCCTGGGAAATCTCACTATCTTTTGGCCAATCTTCTGTTGGATATTCGAGGTTTGGCTTTTCCACATGTTGATTCCAGATGATTACACTGCTTGTGGTACCAAGTGTTGCAGTTTGTGCATTTTAAAGATTTAATCCTATGCTTGTGTCTTTGAACCTCTCTGTTATTTCATTTTAGAAAGATTAAAACATTTTCTGTTTTGGCCAAGAGCTAAATGTGTTTGCATCCTACTGCAGATGCAGGGAATGACCTTTATAACCTTTATAACTATACCTCAAACTCTCAGATGCAACTCACCAGCCACTTTTGGTACACTAGTTCAGTTGCTTCTCAATTCAAATATCTAATCAGCCAGTCACATGGCAGCAACTCAGTGCATTTAATCATGTGGACATAGTTGAGACCCGGGATGATGTGCAGTTCAAACTGAGCATGAGAATGAGGAAGAAAGGAGATTTATGGCCATGTCCATCCTTTTATGACCACAGTGTTGCATCTTCTGATAGCTACTTCCAGCAGGATAATTCACCACGTCACAAAGCTCAAATCATTACCAACTGCTTTCTTGAACATGATAATGAGTTCACTGTACTCCAATGATCTCCACAGTCACCAAATCTCAATCCAACAGTACAGCTTTGATATGCTCCTGGAACAGGAGATTCTCAACCACTAATTTACAAGAGTACCTAACTGCAGTTACAATAGCCGATGAGGACGCCGCCATATATCCAATCCATACAGGAAGTCTCCAGCGGAAGTTAGTTAAACACCGCTAAGAGTATCTGTCTGCAGCTTGCAAATAGATGTGTTTGGTGTAGTCGGGTGGTTAGGGTTAGGAGAAGGGTCAGGGGTAGGGTTAAATTTTAGTAAGTTACATGAAGAACAAACTTCCGATTAGGACTTCCGGCGTGGATTGGATATATGGCAACGTCTCGTGACTGCAGTTGGGTCCCTCTCCTAATTTACAATTTTGGTCAATCTTGCTCTCAACCAGAAGAGAGCAGCATTTGACAGAAATTTTACAGTATCATACAAGATAAAAAAAAGAAAAAAGAAAGAGTAAAAGAAAAACCTAAACACAACTACAACTCTTATCTTCATTCAGCTGTTTTACTTTACAGGAAAAGAAATTACTGAGGCAGAAGTATTTAACTCAGTAACTTTTGTTTCATCATAAAATACCTTAAACTGTAAATACAATGGTTTGAATTGATGGAAAATGTTGTTTTCAT
Source organism: Atherinomorus stipes (assembly GCA_023101725.1). Taxonomy (NCBI): domain Eukaryota; kingdom Metazoa; phylum Chordata; class Actinopteri; order Atheriniformes; family Atherinidae; genus Atherinomorus; species Atherinomorus stipes. Next base: position 667,230 of record JALJCO010004649.1, read on the forward strand.
TGTAATGCATTGCATTTAATATTATGAGCTATATCAGAAATCAATGCTCTGGCTGAGGATTTCTGCTTTGAATCAGCAGAGCATCACCAGCAGGCTCAGAAATGTGAGGTCAGATGGACACATAAAACCCAAAGCTGGCTCTGTGTGGGGGGGGGGGGGGGGGGGGGCTGGACAGCTGATTGGGGGTGCATGTGCTGTAAGGGGATGGATGAAAATGAGAGGCTGATTAGCACAAGCTATGTGGAAACACCGGAAGATACATTTTGCACTTGATGCAAAGATGCCAGACCTGACATGTTCCGCTTATGAAATCAGATTCTGCTTGCATGTACTGGAGGATGTTGGATTCATTTTATTTGTAGAGTCACCAATCAGACTACCAGAGGACATGGTCCTGCAGGGTTTCACTACCCACCCGACTGATAATTTCAGGGGACCACACCAGCTCCCTGGTTTCCCTCCTGTAACTAGAGGCTAACGGCCAGTTCAGCGCAGGGCTTGTTGCCTCAGCAGCACAAATGCAGGAACTGATGAAGAGAACCACACAAAGAAATAACACATAAGCAAAAGAGCCAACTGACCAACTTGCCTGCTTGTACGTTGTGTTTTCCAGATAACTGGTTTGAAAAACTCAGTTTTCATTACTCAAGAAGCCTGCACTGATTCTCCACTCTCACTGGCTGCTGAGGCCTGAGGCAAAGAGGCTGTGAGAGTGGACTGCAGCAGACTGGTACAGACAGGCAGCACTGTACCAAACCAAGTGTTCTTTGTCATCCCTTTTTGGTTTTGGTCCTCTCTTTAGTTTAGTTCTTGATAGGTTTCCAGTCCTGTTTGCCGAAAGTTTTCTCTTTTACAGTAAGAGCAGACTGAGTCTGCTTTTTTTTTTTTTTTTTTTTTTGTCAGACATTTTTGTTGAGCTGTCTTGAGTTCAGGTGCTAGTTTCTATGGCTGTGACTTGCATTTTGTTCCATTCCCCTGAGTGGTCTTTGTTTACTTTTGGTTTCTAAAAGAAAGTTGCAATTAAATCTGGCTCATGACCCCATGACCGCTTCTCATTATTCTGCTGCTACCAGGTTAGGTGGCTTTTGTTTTGCTTCCTTCATCCCGGTCTTGTTTTCTTCAAGCTAATGTTTTATAGTTGAATCATAAACACTGAATCTAATTTTTGTAGCCTACCATTTCTTTTCTTTTTTCTAGTAAATTTTTCTATTTTGGGCATATTGCTTTGAGTTTTTTGTGTCAACACTCTGGGGTCTTCCTTAGTTGACTTGTACCCCTTTAAACAGCCTTCCCATTTTGTTCTTACTAATAAAGGTTTCCTAAAAATGAGGAAACCTTTATTTGTCCCTCAGTGAGAAAACGGCAATGCTGCAAGAGCACAAGCACAGTAGAGACCAGTCTGGCTAGAGGCAATTAAACAGATGAAAGGCTAGACAAGAGTTAAACACAAGATAGATTAAATAAGCTGAAACAGACTAAACAGGAAATTTATACACTAAATAAATGATAAATACAGTAAATGGTCTGACAGAGTAAGTGTGTGCAGTATTTGAGGTATGCAAGTTGAGGTATTTTTCAAATTTCGCACAAGGAATGAACATTACATAATTAATTTTTCAGCTTTAATATCGGTATCGATATTGGTTATCGGCCACATGAGTTTTAAAATATCTGCATATTGGATATTGACCAAAATTCCAATATCGTGCATCCCTAGGAATAAAGTTTATAATCTTTGTAAAGTGTCATATATAATTTTTGCCTGATGTGATTAGTCTGCTTTGTACAAAAGTCTGTTGAATGACATGAAAGTTCCCATAAACTGGATCAGAAAACAGAACTTAGTTGTAAGTATTAAACTTAGTTGTTTACATCACTCCTGAAGTTGTTCTCTTTTACAATGTAAGCAGACAGACGCCATTGCTTACATAAAAAACAACATTGTATTAAAAGTATGGTACATTCCATCATCTGGAGACCTCAGCTTCCTTTCTTTTTTCATTGTGCAGAACGTGACAGTGCACAGCTGTAGATCTCAGCTTTGGAAGGAAGGCTGTGATACTGGAACAGGCTGGCTTTTATCTCTGCTACATCGACGTCTGTTATTTAGTGATTATAGTTTGTGAATGAAGAAACGAACTGTTTTTATCCTCCTGACACAGTTAGTGCTGTCTCCAGTTGCGAACCGTGCGTAAAAGCGCGTCAGCGGAGCTCTCCACCCGCCCCCTACAGTGCGCTCATGCATTTTCCTGTTCTCTGTGCTCTCGAAATTGTCAGCTTTCAACGAAAGTGCGCATCATCGAGCTCAGCTGATTTAAAGGCACATCTCCAGCTGCTGCTGCCTGCAGTCATCCGGCGTCGTTACGCACTGAGCGCTACAGCTGCACGAGAACTAGTGCGGAGAAACTGAGACAGTAAAGTCTCGGCTTTGGGTGGACGGGAGCGCGTGGGACGGACACTTCCAGCTTTATTCATCAGCATCTGAGCGCCAAATTCACTGACTGCTCATCGAAGCGCACAGCAGCAAACCCAGAGCATGAAGAAGACCACAAATACAGGTACAAGTTTCAAGAAGTAGGCAGGGAGACAGCATTTTACTGGATGATGACCAACAGATTTCTTTAACGCATGTAAAATCAATAAAATGTAAAGATGTGAATCAAACGTAAGATTGTGACTCACTTTTAGGAGAATATTTGAAGTTTTAAAATCGTTTTGCATGTCTAAGAAATCTGGCATCTTAGATAAAGTAAACATGCTGATTGTTCTCTTTAACCTTTTTCTTGAGTTTTCTTTCTTTGAGGCTCACCAACTTGTCAAAATAACTCAGGCTTTATCACCTCTGTTATCTTGTGTGTGAGTGTGCAGCACTCAGGGGATCACCTCGGGGTCTCCTGGCTGTTGCAGTCTGATGTGCATCATCATCTGCCCTTCTCCCTCTGACCTCCTGTTTGGATGCACTGCCTCCTGCAGGCTGCTCTCTCTGCATGGAGTGGTGTGTGTGTGTCAGGACATTAAGCTTGTCATTTAAAAAAAATATATTTTATGCGCACAACGTATTATTGCGTAGCTCACATAGCTTCACTTGGATTTTAAGAGCAGCACATAGTGTGTATGTGTATATGAGTGGCACACGTCATATGGCTTTGCCAGGGCCCCATCTGTGGGTTTACGTTCTCTCTCAGCATTGGTAAGTCAAGCTGGGCTCTGGGGAGGAAAATAAAGTGCTCCAGATAAAACAGACAGAAATGTGGCACAAGCTGATACTGTTGAAGCTTGTGTTGAAACTCGAGGATATAAAGTCCAGACAGCGAGTATTTGGATGGTTACTCAGCTTTTGTTTGGTTGTTTTTTTTTCAATGACTCTGAGATGGCTACTACATTTAAGTGCCAAGTTTTCTGATTGTTTTAAGCCAGTTTAAGTATAGAAAAAACTGGGAGGAAGATGCTATACTGTACCAGGGTCTAAAATTAAACAGATACATGGCAACAACCAGACTGTTTGTTTACCAAAAATATATTCCAATTCATGTTAAAATAAAATAAAATACTTTAAAGACCATCCATATAAGTAGACTGGGAGTCTGTTGAAAGCTTCTAAGGTCTTTGACAATTCATTTAACAGATGGTTGAAACCAAAACTGAAATTATTAGTTTGACAGATAAGTTTTTATATCCGAGGAAAATAAACTAAAATAAATCAGTATAACAGGGTGGTAGTATTGTGGTTTGGGCCTCTTTTGCAGCCAAGATGACAAGTAAAGGATTTCACTTATCTTGAGATAACAGAATTGTGCCACTACCTTTAGATAACAGTTTAAATATTTTCAAAAACTATAATCAAAACAAAGACACTAAACAAAGGTTTATCTTTGCATTGCTACATATTTTCTGTCCTTAAAATGGACATTGTCAGACTTTTCCTCTCAGAAAAGAAACAGAATCCAGGACGGATGCCAAATTAACCTTTAACGTGAGACAATCTGCCAAGTTAAAGTTCAACAAAGTCATTACCAGAAAGCTAAAACAATATCACACGTTTTCTTCAACTTGCTGTTACAGATTCTGACCAATCGCAACAATTACTAATTAAGTTTGATGCCACTTTTCAAGGTTATTATAAACATCTTGCAATTTTAAGTAAAGGCTGACTTCTTTACTCAATCTGACATTTTTAATGAGTTTATCTTCTAAAAACAAGTTTTTTAAAATTTCAAGATAATGGCATTAAAAACTGATTGCAGGAATGGGCTCTCAGATTCTAGTTTTGTGTAAAGCAATGCACGTCAGTATGTGAGCTGAAAAAAAAGCTCACATACCGACGTGTCTCCCTCAAATGCAACAGAATATCTTTGACCTTTTCAAAAATAGATGCTCATGTATAACTTTCCTGGCATTTATATGTTTTCCCTTCATATTGATATAGGAAATTGTAAATGTTTAACAAACTTTGAAGCTTTGCTGCCTGTTCATGCTTATGTTGGAGCACAGAAATCATTTGCTGTCTTGACCAGCCAATGCTTGACAATTCAGTGAATAAAAAAAACCCTCAGTGAAAATGTTGGTGAGGGGTCATCTCTGATAATTTCTGTTTTTTCACACAGTTTTCCCTGAAAGGAAATGTGATGTCAGTATGATATCCTATAATTGTAAAGCACTTTGAGTATCATTTGGTTATTGTAAAGGGCTATACAAATAAATTTGATAATAATTGACTGATTGATCCAGGAGAATTGATGCCACTTCGGATTGAATGCAAGTTCTTGAAATCTGGGCTCTTATTTGATGGTCTTCTATCGTTACTTTGTTCCCTCCCTAATTGGGAGAAAGAGAAAACCACAAGACTTCACGAGCACATGCTTCTCTCTTCAGTTACAGCTCAGGCACTTTGTTTTATGAAGCTGTGACCTCAAGGTGTCAAATTGTCAAACTGGAGAATTTTATGGTTGAACTGAACTGAACTGAAAGAACTTTTTTTTTTTTTAAATCTTTTTTTCAGTTTTAGTTGTAAAAGTTTTAACTTTCTGTGTAAAAATACTGGAGACTGCAGATGTTTGAAGTCATCATCAGTGTAAACTAAGATGGAATACTGGTGTCAAAGTCCTTATAAATGGAATCTAGAGTAAACACACTCACTGTACTCTATGAGACATGCTGCTGTTGGTGATTTTACTTTACCAGTAGCTAAGACTAGCACCATAAAGCAAAATGCTCTCTACTGCGGAATGCATCAGGGAAACTTTACTACCAAATTTGATCTCACAAGCTGATTAACATTCAGTTTAAATTACCATAAAAGGAGTATTTGCTGGATCAAGTATTGAATGATTAAGATTAGGGGTGTCAACGTGTACAATTTTTTCTACATATATAAATGGGACTACTAACTGACTTGAACCTGGTTACACATTGGAGATGCATTATATATATCACAGTTGCGCTATTGATCTTTTGCACGTGACGTCGCGCTCTTCAGTGGCATGCCTACTCTCTCATGATGGATGTCAAAACAGCGTTAACATCCATTAAGCTCATTACAAAACCAGACAGTTGGCGGCGTATTTTTTTGGGGGGGGGGGGTTATTTTGGCTGCATAACAGACAAGGATGCAAACCAAATTTTATTATATGCCCTTGATGTAGACAGATGACGGCGATGTTCGCATAGCACTGTCCCGGTGACCCAGTTAGCAACAACAAACTGGTAGGCATCCAGAGATTTTTAAATCTACAAGAGTGTAAGGAGATACACTGTTTATGACATATAGTACAGTAATCACTTTATCCAGCCCTGCCCACTTTTTCAACAGAGGCATTTCTGCATCGGCTTAGCACTTCCGGTTGTTCTCAATATTGTTCAATGGAAAGCATCACATTGGAAGAATGGAAAACCTCACTGAAAATCTCCAAGAAAACATGTCTGGCTCACCCAGTTCTCATAAAAGAATGGGAAGAATAGATGACATTAACACCAGTCCTATTAACTTGAAAACTGTCTGTAGCCGACCAGATCTACCATTTGCTGAACGTGTTCGGTGGTTGTATTAACTCGGCCTTCCTTATGAAATTCCATCCAGGAATGTGCTATCCAGCAGAACCGTTCCTAATCAGCACATACTCAGCTTGACTTGCAATCATCCCGCACTCTTTCAGATCAGGTGTACTGAAGGAATCAGATCTCTCCGCAAATAAGTCACCGAGCAGGCAGCCGGAACCGCAGCAGGAATCAAGTGAGAGCGAAGCGACAGATATAACAGACCAGATTGCAATGAATGCTGCTAATGTTTTAACACTTGTAGCATTAAATCTATTCATGTAGCTCATCCGTGGAACTGCTGCGGAGGCAGTGGTAAACTACCGCAACACTGACTAACCGGAAGTTGGAGGCCAAAATGGCGGCGCCCATCCTGACTTCCTGAATAAAGTGAATAAATTGTGGGCCGTGAATTCAGGCAAAGCTGGTAGTTTGATCGGATCAACAGACACAGCAGGTGACGTTTGGGTGTTTCCATCGCAGGTGGTTTTGCATGGATCACGTGCTGCTGTTGTAAGCCAGCTTTACCTGATAGCCTACACTCAACAGTATCTCCACTGGCAATTTGTTTGAAAAACTACCACACAGTGCTCCTCTTGTTCAGCATCATCGCGCCCCCCGGTCAACTTGAAGTGATGCGACACTGGCTATGGCTGTAGATTATTTATTTATTTTTTTTAGATATATCAATGTAATATTGCATCTGTTATGTACTGTATGTGGATAACTGCCCTAGTGGGAAGATTTAAATGTATAGTTAGTTAATGTTATTATTTAAAGCTTTCAGGCAACAGTATCACCCCTAAAATACTATATTGCTGAAAAAAGAAGGGTGTGTGTGTGTTAGGGTTATGATTTGTTATCCGTGTTCCTGTTTACACATGTAGAAGTTGACACCCCTTATTATGATATTATTTGCAATTATATTCTTAAGTACATATGTGATGATATTGGCACTGTTAAAATGATCAAATAGTAATGGTTAAAGATTTGGTGACTATGGTGACTGTCGTAAAGATGAGCGGTCATGTTTCAGTGTTTGTGCAAATATAAAATGGAATTAGTGTTATCACTACTACTGCTGTATTGATACAGTGATGAAACTGATCAGATTTTTGTGTTTGGTGAACTAATGTAGATTAATTATTGTAGCAATTTCCTTTGGTGTGAGTACGTGTCTGGCATTGATGCACTGTAAGCAGTTGTTTTTCACATTTGTAAATGGATATTAAGTTGGAAGAGCAGTAGTGATGAGCTGCAGCTAAAGGGGATCCAAACAAACTAAACAAGCTCTTTAAACTGATAAATATGACAAAACTGACACATCTCGATTTTTCTGGTTACTTGTGCTAAATTTTACCCTCAAAGTTAGAACACTGTTTTCTTTCATATTACGCAATAGGAATATACATACATACATATATATATATATATGTATATGTATATATATGTATATATATATATATATATATATATATATATATATATATATATATATATATATATATATATATATATATATTTTTTTTTTAAACTTATTTAAGCCCAGTGAGACCTGGAGCTCAGTGGATTTAATGAACTGAATGTGCCCATGTTGTTCAGCAGTTTCATGTAATGTGACCCTGAATGAACAGGGAGACCCAGAGGAGTAAATGCAGTGTTTTTTTTTGTTGTTTTTTTTTATTCTCTCTTCCTACGCATGAGAGATCTCTGTCAGCTGTGTTACATGTTCTAATGGATGAGTTGTTTTAGAAAAAAAAAAAAAAAACAGGTTCGTCCTCAACGTTAAACACTCCCTTTGTGGTTAGCATTTACTGAAGACTGGTTATGAGTTAATTAGACTTTTAATCTTCAATAGATGACGAATGAATGAATGAATAAATAGATAAATAAATCAGTGATATTACCTCAAATATTATTAGGTTGACTTTTTAGAAACCAGATTCCACAGATAACTACTTCCTTATCAGATTAATTTGTATAATGGTATATTGTTTATTCGACAGCATCTATCATGAATGTGGAGGATGGCAGCCAAGATTTAGTCAGCTGGATTACATGCAGTGGGTGGCATGTGCAGACTTTGGCATTCACAGTTTAAAAGAAATCAAGCCTAATATTGTTGGGGAATAATGAGTGTTCCTAATGAGGATACAACCACTTATATACAGGTCTTCCTAGATCCAAAAAGATGGACATGTGTAGCTTTATTTTAGTGATAGAATTAGACAACATTTCCATATCAGAGTAATTTTTCTGAAATAATAAAGATAAGATTGCTCTAAATTGATACATAGCTGCAGAGCACAGTTTATTGGAGATGAATAAAGTAATCTTTAAATGTTATTTTCTTTATTTTGAACTTAGTCATGCTGGTATTAATGTTCTAAATCTTATCACTATGCAGTGAAATGATACACCGGTAATTGTTTTTGGAGGGTAGCCTGCCAAAATAGCAATGAGGCTAAATAGTTTAATAGAAAAGCCATAACCCTAAAAAGTGCTGCATCAGTCACATCATCCATCCTCCCACTGAACCACACCAATACAGTAGGTCTCCTGAGGAAAGAGCAGATGGGGGGAGTCAATACTTCTCTTTATTTCTCCTTTACAATGGCTCTTCAGTGACAGCTAGGCTAGATTCCCCTCAGCCTGAGTCATACGTTGGCCCGGGCTGCCACTGAATTCACTACAACTCCCTGTGATAATAAAGCTGTCTTTTGGAGAATGCAGTGTTCATTGTCTGTTTGATTCACCGCCTTAGAGCTGAAGCTGCCAAGCTCTCTGGATAATACAATCCTTATCACACCAAAAACCCTGCTTAAGTATTAGACTACCTTTATCAGCCTTAGGTGCCAAGTACAAAACCTCACTCCCTCAGCTCCTGGGAGCTGCCTTACATATCAGCTATTCAGCCCAAGTTTCTCCCTGTGAACTTTGTCCCCTTTGGATAAACCTTTTCCGAGCTAATAGCCTAATGTTTCCCTCCTATTACCGGAAAAAATGAGACAGGGTTTTTGTTCAGACTCTCGAGGTATTCTTTTTTTTTTTTAAAATCTCCGTTTATCTCTTCCCAGCTGTAACTCCGACCTGATTAAACTTCGCACTGTGTCTGTCTGTAAAGCTGACCCGTGCCTCTGTGATGCATGCTCATATAAAGGAGACCTCTCTTTCACTGATGAATACGCTAATATACCATTGCATTTGGCTGTATACACACTCGTGCACATGCACGCCAAGTCTGACATCATCTGTTACTGTGTCAGAGTTTGGCTATAAATAGAGATGGTGGATGATGACGTTTCAGCTCAACAAAGCCTCTTGTGAACAAGAAAAGCGTGAAAACGGGCCATGACGCTGCTGCTTACCGTGACAAACAACTAGCCAGCTGTTGATAATTCAGCTTTATGTTCATTAGAGAAACACCTGATGTTAGGATGATTAGATTTTTCACATTATTTCGTTGATATGATTATAATTTTTCCTATGGATATAAAGACAGCTTTGTTAACTCTTCCTATTTCAAAAGAGAGAATAAGAGGATGTATTATGAGTTGTGATGTTTCAGAAATAAGCATTGGTGGTCAGCGTATTGAAACTATGTTTTAGTCATGTCTTCATAGTTCATGCAAAATGTAATCTCAGCCTATCAGTGGTTTACCAAGGACTCTCACTGATGAGGGCATAGGCACTTTCATGTCACTGTTACTGTTTCATTTCAGTTAATAAAACTTGGTGAAGCATTGAAATGCAGGCAAAGGTGACAGTGCCTCCAGGAATGTGCATACAGTGGGTATGGGAAGTGTTCAGACCCCTTTAAACTTTTCACTCTTTGTTTCATTGCAGCCATTTGTCAAAATCAAAAAAGTTCATTTCATTTCTCATTAACGTACACTCAGCACTCCATCTTGACAGAAAAAAAAAACAGAAATGTAGAAATTTTTGCAATTTTATATATATATAAAAAAGCTGAAATATCACATGGTCATAAGTATTCAGACCCTTTGCTAAGTACGGAGTAGAAGCACCCTTTTGAGCTAATACAGCCATGAGTCTTCTTGGGAATGATGCAACTGTTTCACACCTGGATTTGAGGATCTTCTGCCATTTTTCCTTGCAGATCCTCTCCAGTTCTGTCTGGTTGGATGGTGAATGTTGGTAGACAGACATTTTCAGATCTCTCCAGAGATGCTCAATTGGGTTTAAGTCAGGGCTCTAGCTGGGCCAGTCAAGAATGGTCCCAGAGTTGTTCTGAAGCCACTCCTTTGTTATTTTAGCTGTATGCTTAGGGTCATTGTCTTGTTGTTGGAAAGTGAACCTTCAGCCCAGTCTGAGGTCCTGAGCATGGAAGAGGTATTCTTCCAGGCTGCATTCATCTTTCCTTCAATTGCAACCAGTTATCCTGTCCCTGCAGCTGAAAAACACCCCCATAGCATAATGCTGCCACCACCATGTTTCACTGTTGGGATTGTATTGGGCAGGTGATGAGCAGTACCTAGTTTTAAGTCTCAGAGACGTTGACATTTGCAGTGTGAACCTTTTACTGCAGAAGGAGTTGGAGGTGAGTGGATTAAAGATTTTTAAAAAAGCTGTTTACTGTCAAGCTAACGAGCTATTCACTTGGCTGTTATCGTTAACCTGCTAGTAAAACATCAGCGCACATGTCCCTGTGCTCTGAAGGCGTGGCTTTGGGTGTTGTGTTTTTTTAAACTGTCGCTTGCTCAACTGTTTTTCCAACATTGCCAACCCTAGCTTTAATCCTTATCTGTTGTTTTGTTTTGTTTTTTGGAGCAGCAGCAGCTAGCAGTCCATTAACTATACTATATTTGTTTACAGTGAGCGGTGAGCACAGGGGAGTCACGTGGGGGATGGAGAGAGGAGAGGGACAGAGACCAGACATAAAGGCTTTCGATTTGTTTTTTCTTTAAGTTGCGAATTACCAAGTCCTGCCTTTCGGTGCGAATGGCAGGGGTTGGTCAGTTTTTACAGAACTGCAGCTCTCACAGAGGTCTGACTTTTTTCCTTCCTTTTTATGAATACGTGATGTATTGATGACTGTCAGGATGGAAGAACCATTTCACCCAGTATAACAAAAAGTGTTTCTGAGCATAATTACCAACTCTGGCTTTAAGTGAATATATCTCAACTCATCTCTGTGTGGACATGGCCTTTATTGAAAATCACATTGGCTCTAATTAGTTAAAGCCTTGCAGACCCCCCCCTTGCTATTTGTGAAACCCTGAGTTGGGAACCATCAATTTAGAAAGGACAACATTTCCATTTGAAATACATTTAAATTAAAGTTTCAAATAGCAGGAAAAGGAAATGCTTCATTCAAAGGAACAAAAATTGTAATTGTATTGGACACATGGAAATGGATTTTCACCACAGATCAGGTAATACCAACAAAATGCAATACAGAAATCTCAAACACTATTTTTTGAAATGATATGCCCATTACATTTTTTTTGTTTAAATACCAACCCTCATCAAAAACTCATATTTCAAAATCCCCAATTTAACAATACAAGCATAAACCTAAAATAAACCAGTATGAGTCATTTTAAGCCGAAATCTCAGATGGTATTGAAATTATACAGTACATAACCATTTCATAATGACCTTGTGTAACACCACATGGATACACTATGCATTTCTTTTTCATTTGTATTTACTAAGGACACACTCCTTTGCCAAACTCCACATAAACAGGGAACACCACAGAGCTCGTATGTCAGGAGCTCGCTCTGTGTGTTCATATGCGTATATCTGTGGAGTATGTGTGCACTGTCTGGGTCCGAGTTGTGGATTTAGACATCAGGAGTTTGGCATGCTGATTACAGAGTTCTCGAGCCACAGGGAACCACAGGAACTCTCTTTCCTTTCTCCATTTCTTTCTCTTTCCAGAATCGTTCCTCCATCAGTTCAGGCTAATTTACAGAAATGGAAGTGAAAGTGGTGGGCTTAGGATTCTGCGCCTTATGATAATCAGCCAAATGGCATAGGTTTGTTCCTCTCATCCACGCTCTAAGTACTCACGACTTAATGTGCAATTGAACTATATGAGCTTTTAGGACGCACCATGATGTAAATTACATTATAGCCACCAATGATTGTTCCATTGTTACACATTTCACATGGATTTTTGCAGATAATATTAAAAGCTTTTCTTATTCTTGCCTCAGTGCCACTCAAAACCCTAAGATTAAGTCTTTAAAAAATCCTGACGAGTAGATAAAATACGGCAGGAGTTTGATGGTGGTCTCCACTATTTATGCAAATTCTACGCTGTCCACATATTTATCAGCTGCTATCAGACCTCTTATTTCCTGCAAAGGCTCTAGAACATTGAGAACATCCCATTTTACAGCGAATGCTGCCAATCCTCACATCTAATGATTACCTTATGGTGAGGAGGAAATAGCCAGCAGTGTTACCACAGTCATGCAGAAAAAGACAGACACACTGACTGCTGTACTAGCACTTTTACTGCCCCTGACAGCAAATGACCTGAGAATGGGATTTAAATTGCCAGAGAAATGGGAAAGAGAAGCCCATGTGAGTTATTACTTAAATGAATGGGGTTTCTGTGAAGTGGATTTGAGTTGTGTGTTCCTTTCTGTGTTTGTGTGTGTTGCTGTTATTGTCAAACCATTTTTTCTTGTCTTACAGAGTAGCTGAATACACCAGTTGCTGACTTGAGATCATCTCTGACATAGGCGATGAATTTTGCACTTTGTTTTGACTAGTGATTTTATGAGCTGTGAAACATCTCCTGTGGTTCACAACTTGTGATCAACAGAGAGTAATTACAAAGAGCAGTGTTTCCATGTGGATTTTCCATTTACGTTTTGGTCTGTTGGTTATTCCACTGCTGTTGGCCAGCCTGAAATATCTTGAACTTTTTGAAGGACTGCCTTTGAATTATTTGCAGACATTAATGATCCCCTATAGATGAATCCTGCTGACTTTCAGGATCCCCCTGACTTTTTTTTATATAGTATCAGTAAAAAGTCAAAAGTTTGAATCCATTAAGATTTTGATTTATTTTGGGGGGTTTGTATCACACTTCTGTATCCACACTGGCATTATAGTGAGTCTTTAGTTGGATGCATGGACTTTTTTGGTCTTAATCATGTAAATTGGCAGCACCTGCTCCAGTGTGGATGAAGGCATGCGTAGACATATTAGACAGTTTGCGTCCACTCAAATAGCCTAAAAAATAACCTCTTCCTAAACTCCTTCCTTTTACCCCATATGAAAATGCTATTGGGTTAAAGAAAGGTAGAAGGAGAAAAGTGGAAAGATTTAAAGGTGATATAGAAGATATTTTCAGAAATTCAGAAAGCAAAGACTGTTAGCAAGTTTTTGAATAAAGCGCATGTGCAAGACCAGCCTGCTAGATTCACAGCTCCTTTCCCCGGCCACGGCACAACATGCATGAGCCAAGTCCCGACACCCGCGTCTAGCAGACAGCAGGCACAGATTCTCCCATCCTGTCACAAACACAAGTAAAACAGATGTCATCGTCTGAACGCTGCTAACTGCTAGCAGAATAATTAGCTACGTACTGTAAACATCAGACGAGTGAGCGCAGCTTCTGGCACTTAGTATTACTCTCGCCAATCAATCACTCTCATTGATCAGTTTAGCCCATTACCTGTTGTATTGACCGTAAATCACTCAGTGATTGATGGGCCAATAGACAAATAAAATGTAATGAATGCAGAAATGATTGGCGGATACTTTTTAAGCCCCATTACTTTCACGGCTATTGTTTAATGACATTTATATATTCAAAGCTTTTAATTAATCATACCTTGGAGTAGTGAACCCAATTTTAATTGAATATTGCAAAATTTGTTGAAAGAAACATCTTCTATAATGTATTTTAAAAATCTGGAGTTCCCCACTTGGTCTTTGGTCTTGGTCACTTGGACTTTGAGAACAGGTAGTGCCAAGCTGGGCCAGAATGGCCACTTTGGAGAACTCACCTTTATCAGAGAAGGCATTTACAGATATAACTTTCACATTTTGTACTATCATTTAATAAAGGTTCAGAGATGCAGCCGTATCACTCATACAGTAAGGGATATACATGTACATATCCATCCTGAAAGGGTTTCTTTTTTTTTTTTTTTTAAGGCTATCTTCATTTAATCTTTACCTGTAATACAGATAATTATATTTGTACATCTTTACAAATCTCACAAGTGTTCTTCAAAAGTATTGAACCAGATAAACAAATAAATGGTGGCTGCAGAGATATACTCATTTATTTAAGTGCAAGCAATTTTTAAGCAGTGTTCCAAAAAATAGGCCTGGGGCTCAAAGGGTTAAGACAACCCCACAGCAATGAGAATCCGACCACACTTGCCCTAGGCTACGACTTGGGTCTGGAGATCTGGAGGGGGAAACCACAGATTTTTAACATGTTTTTCAAAAAGTGAGCCTCAATACCATTTTGTTATTCTAAGATATTATAAAATATCACTTTTGTCAAGGTTCATAAGAAGAGAAGAAAAAGGACAAAAGTGAAATGTGTCACCGTCTGCTTCCACCCCCTTGTCCTTAATAGCCACGCAAAAGGCTAGCAAAGGATAGTTCAGTGTATCTTGTTCTAAACAAGATTTTAAAGTAACACTATGTAAATTTCTGACCTGAGAAATATGACATTCATTATGCATATTTATATGCACATTTATTTATATATGCACGTTCCTGGAGCTGCCGTTGCCCTGCAGTGTCCCAAGCCTAAGAAAAAGCACACTTCACAATGTTTACTTCCGGTAATGTCATGATACAACTGAGTTTTGCTTATATACAGTGTCACCTGCTAGCAAGTAGATAGATATCAACATCTGGCCATTTTGAGTGAACACCATGGCTGATTGCATAAAAGAAACACAAGAGGACATTGTCCAAGGAGAGAGGAAAACAAAGAATGAAAGAGAGAGCAAGAGAGAGGACAAGAGTCAGACTGACTTTACTGGCTGGAGGGAGTTTAGAGCAGAGGTGAGATATGGGATGGAAGTCAAATTTACCGCCCTTTGGAGGTGAAATTCTGCAAAGTTCAGTAGAGCTTTTTCAAAAGAAGCATTTAGTTTCTACTCCTACTTAGACAGTTTCAGTTTATTTTACTGAGTAAAATAGGCTAGTCAACCATATATGGCAGGACGCAATCTCCAGACTCCTGGGTGAGAGTCATGCACACTAACCAGTCAGCCAAAGGGACATCCCCTTGGCCAAGTAGCCAGGGCACATGATCACTCGGAGGCATCGTGACAGGACCTTCAACTGCCACATCTCTCCCCCTCTTTTCATAAGCACATCCTCGTGCTCCACGTAGGCTGCCACCCATCCAGAATCCATGGACCCACCCCTAGTGCTACATGGATCCCTACTTGCAAGCACCAGATTGTGGCAGTTGACGGTCCTGTCACTATGCCTCCGAATGATCATGTGCCCTGGCTACTTGGCCAAGGGGATGTCCCTTTGGCTGACTGGTTAGTGCACATGACTCTCACCTGGGAGCCTAGGTGATTGCATCCCGCCCGGGTCGTCCTCCTTCATCCTGCCACAATCTGGCACTGCAAGTAGGGTCCATGTAGCACTTGAGGATTGGACAACAGGATGTAAAACACACAGGAAGTTAAATGCACTTCAAAATAAGACCACACAATAAAACAGATAAAACATGCATAATTGTATAAATAGTCATCCCGTGACACATACAGTTCAGTTGTTATTGCCAAGTGTAGCTTAGCCTAGCCCGGCCTAGCTTAGCCCCATCTTGCGCATAACTCATTTTTGCCCTATTAAACATTATTTACTCATAAATTCTGTTTGTACCTTATGCTGTGGCTAGTTAATTACTTTAGCCAATGTTGCTTGTGAAATTCTGTCTTATTTGAGATCTTTTAGGACTACTTGATTATTTTAGGAGGTAATGATTGACTTTTCTTGATGTGCACACCTCCAGTTATAGTGCATGTTTATGATTGTCCTTTGCATTTGTTTATTGCAAAATTGTGGTTAGCCTTGGTAGGGATATGGAGCTGCATTAATGTATGTAAGTGTAACATGGAAGACTAGTTTTGGCTATGAAGCTTAGCACTTGTATGATTGGCTGAGAGTTGCTCAATAAGTAAAAGCAGCGCCTATCGCTTAATGTGTTAACTTAGGATGAAATGATTTGGATGTTGCGGGGCATAGGTATGTATCCTATACCTATCTACCTACCTGCTTCAGTTTCATTTATCTACTTTGAAATTGAAATGAGTGTAGGGTATAAAGAAAATCTTTTAGATGTGAAAAAAAAAAAAAAAAAAAAAAAAAAAAAAAAAAAAAAAAGACTCTTCCTGTCTGAGTGTCTGAATAACTCCTGGGGTTTATTGTGACTTACGGTGCGTTCCGGCACGAGTGATGTCATTACCAGGTATTTTGTGCTCCAGTTGCGCCACCTCAGGAAAAAATAGAAATCACCAAAACAGCCTATTTGTGAAAAAAAAAAAAAAAAAAAAAAAAAAAAAAAAAAAAAAAAAAGGAAGGAGCAGTGGCCGCTTTGGAGTCCTGAAATAAGGAGGACAGCACCTTCCTGTCTCAGTATGTGTATGATTGAAATGAAGCAGGAGCAAGATGAATGCTGCATGTCTATCTTATGAAGTCATCAGACTGGCTTGCAGCACCAAATCACTGTTTCACTCACCGCCATCTCCTGCGTGCAGGATTCTTGAATCACTGCTGCTGTGTTTGGATGAAAGACTTGGAAATGTGTGTATGCTTGTTTGGTTAGGCATACCAATGTGTGTCATATGTAAATATATGTGTTTGCACTGTAGTGTGAATTCCTGTTATTTTTTTCCTCCCTGTGTTTTAATAGGTGCTTGTCTGCAAGGTTCAAGCCAGATTTTCACTTACCTGTAAGTTATTGTTGCAGCATGGATTGTTATGCTGTATTATTCTGTATATATTTTTAAAAAGAAGTTAAATCTAAAATGTAATGACACAATGAGGGTGTAACTCCTACACGTGAAGATTGCAGGCACCATGATTCAACGTGCAGATGCATGCATCTGTTTTTACACTTGACAGAGACAGAAAACTCGTAGCCCATATTAATCAAAGGTAAATACAGGTGTTACCAGCTGTTTTAGTTTAGCTTGTTTCTCTCATGTTTTAGTTTTTACAATACATAGTTCTAGTGTTTCAGTATCGGCAAGAGCACTGAACTGTAAATTCAACCTGTGTCTGCTGTACATCATGGCACAGAAGTACGATTCGGTCTCAAGAATGAATCTGTGTAGATTCCTCTCACATGTGTTTTTACCCCTCTAGACACAAGAAGCTTTCAGCTCCCACATCTCCTTTTCTTCTTTCCCTCCATTTACCACTTTCACCACCCCTACTCACTGCTTGTCCTCTCATTTTATCTTTTATCCACCTCGCACTGCTCTTTCTCCATCATTGTGCATCGCTGCCCCACAGGCATCCCTTTAGTGTTGGCTGGCAAGCTGGTGAGCTCTCTGCCCAACCATTATAGGACTAAATTTAGCTTTTCTGAGTCACATGTTTGGCCAGAGGTCGTGCTCTGAAATGACAGCTTACATTAATGTGCACCCCAAGGCTTACCATCCTTTCTTAGTCAATGTGTGATATACTTTTTAAAAATGGCCCTTTTTGTGTGTGCGTGTGTGTGCATGTGCGCGTGTATACATGTGTGTGTGTGCGTGTGTGTGTGTGTGTGTGTGTGTGTGTGTGGGGGGGGGGGTGACTTTATCTCGCATGAGTGATAAAATGCACGTGTCCGTCTGAGCCTCATGACCATCTGCCTCATTGGGTGCAAATATAAGTATGTTATATATATGGGTTTGTTATGTGAGTTTGTAAGTTAGTAAAAAAGTATGTGTGTGTGTGTGTCTGTGTAGTATGTACTGTGATATGAGAAGAATTTATTTGGATAAGTAAATTTTTGTTGTTTTATTTTCTCTGTATCCATGCATGACCATATGTTTGAGTGATCATAAATATGTATTTATGTTAAATATGTGTGAGTGTATTGGAGTGTGTCAGACTGTATCTTGCCATCAGGTTCAGACGCTGAAGAGGAAATGTGATGAAATGTACAGTATGAGTGAGGAAGGACGTCATAGTCTATGTTCTTTGAAACAGTTTCATTTGAGTTATGCCTCTTTAGGCTCTGTGACCCAGTGTCTTATTTTTATTTTGATTTGATGTAATTTAATTAAGTTCAACATGTTGAAATATTACAATATCAGTAGAGAATAGAAGTAAAATGAACAGGAAATCCAAGCTTATTTAGTCCCACAGCTTTTCCACAATCAGTCAGTAAATTAAAAATGTTGTCAGGGATTAGTTTGTTTGTAATTTTATGCATGAATATTGAGGTGTGAAAATTAACCAGATCTGTGAATTTAAATGTTTACTGCTTCTAGTTGTACATTAATGAACTCATCTCTTCTCTTTATCATAGATGTGAAAAACCCTCAGGAATTTTGGGAGTTGATTTGGCAACTTATTAGAATAGACATTACAGTCACAATTAGATGCATTTGAAATAGTACAACACTGTGCTTTAAGCTAAACTGAAAGCATTGTTCTTTGAAGCTGTAACAACAAAAACAGGGCAAAAATAGAAAAGTTTACCTGCTTTCTTTTTTAAAGTTTATTCTCTTCTGGATTAATTATTCACAATTGAAATTATATTAAATGAAAACGTGTCATCGCGCCTAAGTCTTATTGCCTTCTGGCCTCTCCCCCAACACGGTAACAGAGTTTTGGGGGTAAAAACGCAAATATCTAACACGGCCTCCAGAGTAACATTTTCTGACAATGCAAGGTGTGTAAGTGCAAGGAATCCACTTACACAGTTCACTGGTGCATCTGTACAGAAACCCCTAAACAACATTCCAAGGTCTCTGTTGGAAAACAAAACAAGCAATAGAGGTGGATTGATGGTCGCGCGTTGTCTGCGTCTGTGTAACCGCCATAGCCTCCGCGTAGGGTCTGCGTAGGCCTGACGCACACCGCTCTGGACCTGACATGCATCCTGGCTACATGAATGCAGAGATGCAGAAGTACTCTCGTGATTGGCCAGAGTGTGATTACATGTTTACGAATTTCCGAAAGGTTCTTGCTGAATTTGCGCTGTTCCGCCATTTTTTAAATCCACAAACGATGGATCAGATAGACGAGAGACTGATCGAGGAGATTAGAACATCTGTCCCTGGCTAATTCAACTGCGTGAGTCGAGCTGAGGAACTGCTGAGCAGTCAGGTCTGAGTTTTCAAACAAATGGATTTAAAAGAAAACTTCTGCAGCAACACTGAGGGAGGCGACCACAACCTTGTCATTACCTGTAAGTTCATTTATTTTCTAAACGCTGTCTTGTCTGATAAACATAATTCACTTTCTGAAATGCCCATGATGTAACAGATAGCCTTTAGCAAAGTCCGACCGCTAGGGCAGCTTGAACTACTTTCTCTAAATATGGTTATAGCAAAATAAGGTGTAGCCCATCAAAATTAAGTCAACTTGGTCTCCGGGTAAAGCTGCATATCATAACCGTACCCAACTCTTTTATTGAGGAAGTGAGGTCTTGCGTTTCAAAACAACCCCCCACTGTTAAATATGTTGTTTTTTTCTTTGGAGAATTGACATATACAGTAATGTCAACTACATGAACGAGTTTTTACTGCTATGTCATCACTCCTTTAATCATTCACAATCTGGGGATTTCTGCCAAAATATTGGGAGGAGACTATGCAAACAACTCAGCTTTGCACACGTAATGTGATTGATCAACCATGCAATAGAAAGTGGCCGCAAAAAATTGTGTTTTTTTTTTGCATGTCTGAAAAGCAGGTATTAACTGGCAGCTTTATGCACAAATGGCTGGAGGAGTGGTGCCTACAGAACTGCAGACATGCAGCATTGGGTCAAAATCATTTCTCATGAGGTATGAGGGCAACTTGTCAAGTTTTTATTATCTATTTAAATAACAACCAACATCACTATTTAACACAGTTTATTTTAGACAGATGAATCAGAACATTGGCAGCTGCAGCATAATGGTTGTTAAAGCTGACATTAATGATGTGATGTCTTTTTATTTTATTTTTTTCCAATGGCATATTTTTAAATGTAGATCAGCTTCTGCGCATTCCTCCTGTTCACGCTGCAGCAGCTGCTGCTGCTGCTGCTGCTGCTGCTGCTCGGAGGTTGCTGACCTGCGGGATGTTGGCTCCCCACCCCTCACAAAACTCAGTGAAAATTACCAGTAACGTAGCACAAACTATTGATACTATTTTTTACAGAGTTTTGCATGCGGTAAGGGGGCAATTTTGCAGGTCCAGTACATGGCATTGTGCCAAGGAGCGCGCACTGCATGTGTAATATCAGACCATCTTCAACAGCGTCTCCTTATCCATGTCCTTAGAAACTGGCCTCTTTGTACGACCCACAGGGAAACCTGCTGTATTGTTTTTATTTGATTATTATATTTCTTATATGTAGTTTTTTTATTTGCCTTTTATATCTCTGGAACTAATATCTCTCTCTCAGGTTAAATTTCATTTTGCGTTTACCACAAGCTCTTCAGAACTTTCCATTGCAACGCAGTAGCACACGCTAAATGTTCATTTAAATACTGTAGGTGTTCCAACCAATCACTAAACCAGATGAATTTAATTAGCACAGCATCGCTACCAGATAGATGAGCTCGTTAGTGAAAACACCTGTTCTCACAGATCCAAAAACATGGCAGGATTTTTACTTTCTGGCACCTGAAATGCCAACCTCTGCTCATATAAATCATGCTGTTTCTCTTCAGGCATCATTCAGGCCACGTCTACACTAAGCGGTTAATGTTATACGGGGACGTGTAACCCCCTGTCTTATCTGCATCCACACAGTCGTTTATGAATCGTTTAAGGCTCGACGCAAGTGTAACACCCGTTCCTTTGGTCTGACCAACCAGTAAAATGGACAAAGTGCACAGAATCCTGAGTAAGTTTAAAAGGGTAATTTATTACAAAAGTTCTTAAGAGTAGTTAAAATGGTGAGGAAGAGTCCAAAAGTGCAGGTGTGCTCATTTATCCAGACAGGGGGAAAATCACTGGAGGAGCCTGGGTCCACACTCTAGATCATTTCGCTTGTGTGGCAGAGCTGTACGGCAGGCCAAGCGATGCTTGGACAGATGTTGGTCAGAGCACCATAACAACCGACAGACCCATAAGTTCCTCCTCCAAGGCAAAGCCAACAGGTCCCCCTTGAAGCACACCTGGACACAGTTCACCAGCAACAGAGAGAGGATTAATATTCACAATATATTTAACAGAGATAAAGCTTAAAAACCAGAGTGCAGTTACCTGGACACAGTTCACCAGCAACAGAGAGAGAAAGAGCATTTGTGTCAGCTGCTTAAGTAGAGTGGTGGTCCCCTGAGCTGACTGAACACACCTGATTCACCACACCCACACAATCACAGCAAACCACACAAAGAATAAAAAAGGTGCAGATACAGCACTACCGGGTTAAACAAGCAAAATAATGACCGCCCATTTGCACTTACTGAGCATGCGCCACAAAACGGGCAGACCCATGTGTCTGACATCAGCGTGTACACAGGAAGTTCATTTCAGTTTCTTCTCAGGCTCGCGAAGGAATGGCAGCGCAGAGAAAGAGAGATTTTTTCGTTTGGACTGGCAATGAAGTAGCCTTGTTGCTAAGAGTAACAAATAACTATGAAACTTCAATGGCTGGGCAATATGTGCCTCCATCTTCGCTTTTGTTCAGGCGTTTTTCCTGTGGTGCATTTTGTCGTCAGTCTGTGGCGGGTTTTATTGTAGTCACTTCCTTTCACTGAATGGCAAAGTTATCCATACTAGGCTGTTTATCCACCGACTTGCTATATACACGACCCCTTACCCGGCTAAAAAAAATAAGTGAATGAGGGACTCTTACACGCCGGGTAAATGTGCACTGTTTGCTTTGTTTTTCCTCCTATCCAAATGATAACATATCCCACTTCCTTCTACTTCTTCTTCTTGAAACTTTATTGTGGTCGACAAATGTCACTTCCATTAGGTGTGCTGGATGCCTAGTCCGATAGTACAATTGCAAGTGAACCGAGACCCCCGGCTGTCAGGCAGACCAGAGTGTGCTTCTTTGGTGCGCATCAAAGTGCGGTTGGTGCTCAGACTGCGCCAAACGAAATGGACTGCCCGTGGCATGGAAGCGGACCACTGTCCATTTAAAGCAGACCAAACAGCCAGAGTGTGAACCAAAGACTGTAAAATAACTGGATGTAGCATCCGGTCTCTTCTGAACAGAGAAATGTGAAGCCAGTTGGGCGTGTCTTACCGTCGCCATCTTGCTGTGTCACGTGTGTCATCACTCCAGGAAAATACTAAAATGGGCACAGCGTGGCCACGGGGCAAATAATTGACAGCTGACCTACTCTGGGCTAAACGCTAACCGTGCTAACACAAAACTAACAGGAGCTAACAAAGATAAGCCTCCTAATGGTTAAGGTATGACACGCTTAGACTTGCGAATCGCTGACTACAAACTGCCGTTGTGCGAGCAAAGAAGGAGCTAACTAGGAGCCTCCGGTCGGCAGGCGGAGCTTCCGGTCTGCCGCATGTCAATCATAAGGACACGCCCTTAATTATGTATAATTTGAAGACTAAATAACATCTAAACGAATGAGTTATAAAAAAATTCACCCCCCTCACAGTTGACATGAAGGTAAACTTAATCTGTTAAACTTAAAATGATTTTTTGAACCAGGCTGTAAACATGTTTATTTCTGCTGTAAAGTTGGCGTTTTTAACATGGGAGTCTATGGGGACTTGCTCAGTCTTGCAGCCAGCCCCTAGCGGATGAAGGGAGAACTACAAAAAATGGCCTTTTCCGGGTGGCGTATTTGCTGGCCACTGGAGGTTGCTGCTTGGTGTGAATGCACCTCAAAAATCCACAAAAATTAAAAATGTGAAAATATTGAAATATTGAAAATATAACCCTTGTAGTTCTGCTGCTTATTCCCTCACATCTTCTGCCAAATATTTTTAATACTATTAATATTGTTTTACTGGGCAAATAAGATTTACATAGTAAATGGAGAAATGATCAATTAACCTAGGTTAACTGATCACTCTAAATTGCCCCTAGGTATGAATGTGAGCATGAATGGTTGTCTGTCTCTCTGTGTTGGCCCTGCGACAGACTGGCGATATGTCCAGGGTGTACCCCGCCTCTCGCCTGATAATAGCTGGGATGGGCTCCAGCAACCCCTGCGACCCTGAACTGGATAAGCGGTACAGAAAATGACTGACTGATGACTGATGGTTGAGTGGATTAGGCAACACGCATGCGCGGCGTTTTTGCGTCTCAGGTCAGCTCGTCTCCTCTAAATCCTTATTTCATTTGGTATTATTACCGTTGGGACATAAAAACTGTTTAACAAGTGGCTATCTTGAGCCCAGTTATAACAAGAGGAGAAAGACCTTTGCTATTTGCTACCTGATCAGCGATCTTACAGCTTGACAAGCGCTGTAGCCTGCTGACAGGTGACCGATCAGCTGAGAGCTGTCAGCCCGGCCCAGCCGCTGTCAGCGAGCTGACAGTAGTCGCTACAATGGCCCCACTCACCTCTCCATCCTCGAGTGACTGTGCTGGCTGCATGCAGCTGTCAGACAAAATACGTGAACTGGAAGAAAGGATATCCAAACTTCACCGGATCCGGGAGGAGGAGATCCTGATGGATACCATTATCCTCGGTGTTGCACCGTCGGACTTCCGGGTCCCTGATGCCGCTGCTGCTCCCGGTCACGCAGTTAGGCCTATAGCTGCACCGGCGGTGTCCCTCGGAGAATCCGATCTCATCGAGCAAAGTCCTACCGCCAAGGCCCTTCCGACTGCCATCGCGGAAGAGGCCTGGACACGACTTGGTGCCCGACCCAGGGACCCGGTCAGCTCCACACCCTCTGAGGAACCCTGGAGCCGGGTCGGTCCACGTCGACGGAAACGGGATCATCTCGGCGGACCACCACCAAACAACATCCATCTTCAGAACAGGTTTGAGCTTCTCAGCCCAGAGGATTTTCCACTCCTGGATGACGGGTCCCAGAGTCGGACCCGACAGTCCCACAGCCGGAGCGGGTTGCTGGTACCGCAGGTTTCCCCTATACCTGCGCCCAAGCGCCCCGCTTGGACCCGTCGCTCTGTGCCCGTCTTCACTCCAGCTCCACAGAAGACTTCCACCCGCCGTTCTGTGCGTCCCCCACCAGTACCGCAGATAAAGTCATCTCCATTACCTCCACCACCACCACCACAGGTAAAGTCACCTCCAAAACCCGTTCCATCCACACTGCTAATCGGAGACTCGACTGTCAGAGATGTGAGACTGAGGAGATGTCTCACTCTGTCATTTCCTGGTGCTACCGTACTGGACATCTTGGCCAAACTTTCAGACATCACCACATCCCACCCTGAAGCTGAAAAAATAATCCTGCATGTCGGGAGTAATGATATCTTAAAACAACAGTCTGAGCTACTCAAACAGGACTTTCTGCTTCTTTTCAAATCTGCAACACAGCTTAACCGCAAAATTTTCATCTCCGGCCCCATTCCCACCTGCGGCCGGGGAAAAGAGCGTTTCAGCCGGCTGCTGGGTCTGAACACCTGGCTGGCATCAGCGTGTGCCCCCCACGGTGTTGTTTTTATTGAAAATTTTAACAGTTTCTGGAAAAGGGGAGAGCTTTACAACGCAGACGGACTCCACATCAATAAATTCGGTAGCCGCCAACTTTCTGATAATATCTCTTACGGATTACTTCACTTTCTGCCACAGCCAACCCCTCCGTCTGTCTCATCTCCCCGGTCCCGGTCCCTTAGTATCTGATGTCCCCCTGGTCCTAGTCAATATCTCCATTGTTCCACTTTCAGCAATACCACCTATACCGGACTAGGACCCACCAACCACCATTCCAATAATATAGTTAATACAATCCCCGTCATTATTACTTCTCGTCACTCCCATCCACGCAGACCCGCCTCGGTGGGTCCGCCACATGGAGCGGCCTTGAGGGACTGCTCCGTGCTGCGGACCCACCGGGGTGGTGGTGAGCGCGCATTTGGCGCGGACATTAATCTGGCCGTGCTTAATGTGCGCTCTCTTTTAAACAAGGCATTTATCATACACGACCTGATTTTAGATAACAAACTCAACGTTTTATTATTAACGGAAACATGGCTTAGCACTGACGCACCTGTTGTTCTTACCGAGGCCTGCCCACCTGATTTTAATTTTTTATTTTCAACTAGGAGTGGGGGGAAAGGTGGGGGGACTGCCTCCATCATGGCGAAAGCACTCAACCCACGCCAGGTTTCGTTTAACAGTTATTCATCATTTGAATACCATGCCTTTGTTTTTAGCAGTCCTCCAACTTTGTGTATCACCATCTACAGACCACCCCATCATTCCACTTCTTTTATGAGTGAATTCTCAGAACTTTTATCAATCATTCACTCCACTTACAACAGAATTTTAATAACTGGCGATTTTAATTTGCACATTGACAACATTTCCGATCCAATATCCAGAGAATTTTTAAACCTCTTAACCTGCCTGGATTTTAAACAGCACGTCACTCAGCCGACTCACAACAGAGGACACACCCTGGACCTGGTCATAACTTATGGCCTGTCTGCAGGTGTGTCCTCTGTTGTTGACTTGGCTGTGTCCGACCACTACTGTGTGTATTTTAACATCGCCAATTTTAGCCATCAGGAGGCCCCGGTGAGAACAGTGAGGAAACGCTACCTAACTCCTCAAGTGGCTGCAAATTTTATTGAGATTTTAAAAACCACTCCTGCAGACATTTTACCAGCACCCTGTGATTTCATTGTTAATAATTTTAATAGCAAACTAAAAATAACGCTGGACTCAGTGGCTCCACTTTTAACTAAATCAGTTCAAATAAAACGTATACCTCCGTGGAGAAATGAGAATATCAGAAAATTGAAAAAACTCTGCAGGAGTGCCGAGAGACGGTGGAGGAAAACCAAGCTGACGGTTCATTATGACATTTTACGTGACCACCTCAGAACCTATAATAATGCTGTAAAACAGGCAAGGATTTCACACTTTTCAAAACTCATCGCAACCAATAAAAATAACCCCAGATTCCTTTTCTCCACCGTCAACCTTTTAACAAACACTGTTTTTAATAAATCCTCTCTGACACCGACAGACAACCTCTGTCAGGATTTTGCAGACCACTTCAGGGATAAAATTGATACTATCAGATCCAGTCTTTTACCACACCAGACCTGCACATCTGAGGTACTGTTTTTACCCGAGGAAACACTGGAGAGTTTTGCCCTGGTTGATGCGAGGACACTTGGTCGAGTTTTCTCCCAAGTAAACCCAACAACCTGCCTTTTAGATCCAATCCCCACATCACTTTTAAAAACATTTTATGATTTCTTTGAGGAACAGATTTTAAACATTATAAACTGCTCTCTCCAGACGGGTGTCTTCCCCACTGCCTTTAAAACGGCGGTGGTGAAGCCCCTTCTGAAGAAGAGTCATTTAGACCCTAATGTTCTTAGTAATTACCGACCAGTATCCAACTTACCATTCTTAAGTAAGGTTTTAGAAAAACTGGTTTTTAACCAAATAAACATTTTTTTAAATAGAAAAAATATTTTAGAGAAATTTCAATCTGGTTTTAGGACGAACCACAGTACTGAGACAGCCCTTTTAAAGATTTTAAATGACATCAGGTACAACGCAGATATGCGTCAACTTACAGTCTTGGTTTTACTGGATCTTAGTGCCGCCTTCGATACAGTAGATCATCACATCTTGCTAAACAGACTTAGAAACCTGGTCGGCCTCTCTGGTACTGTTTTTAAATGGTTCAGCTCTTATCTCACAGATAGACATTTCTTTGTAAGTATGGATACATGTTCCTCCAGTAACCATGAAATTAAGTGTGGGGTGCCACAAGGGTCAATTTTAGGTCCAGTTCTTTTTAATTTATACATGCTTCCACTTGGGGACGTCATCAGGAGACACGGCATTAGCTTCCACAGCTACGCGGATGATACGCAGCTGTACATTGCTGTGTCTCCTGATGACACAAGGCCAATTGATGCCCTTTTAAACTGTATTTTAGATATTAAGTCATGGATGGCAGAAAATTTCCTACAGCTCAACCAGGACAAAACAGAGATCTTAGTTATCGGTCCTGAGGGCAAGAGAGAGAAACTTTTACCAAAATTACAAGATTTTAAACCATCACAAACTGTTAGGAACCTGGGCGTCATTTTAGACTCTGAGCTTACTTTTATTCCACACATAAAGAATGTTACAAGAATAGGCTTTTATCATCTTAAGAACATCGCCAGAGTCCGCCCGTTCCTCTCTCGGGCCAACACGGAGGTGCTGATGCATGCTTTTATCTCCTGTCGTCTGGACTACTGCAACGCCCTGCTCTCTGGTCTCCCCAAAAAATCTATTTCAAATTTACAATTACTCCAGAACTCAGCGGCACGAGTTCTGACACGGACCAGAGGGCGGGAACACATTACACCAGTTTTAAAATCACTGCATTGGCTCCCCGTGTGCTTCAGGATCGATTTCAAAATTCTTTTATTAGTGTTTAAATGTCTTAGCGGTCATGGACCATCTTATTTATCTGATCTGCTTTTATCATATCAACCCTCGCGGGCCCTGAGGTCCTCTGGCAGCGGCCTGTTAGTCATTCCAAGAGTAAGATCCAAAACCCATGGGGAGGCTGCATTCAGCCATTATGGTCCCCGATTGTGGAACAGCCTGCCGGAGGACATCAGGGCCGCAGAGACTGTTGATATTTTTAAAAGGAGACTCAAGACTCACTTTTTTAATTTAGCTTTTATCTGATTTCATTTACCCTTTTATCCTTATTGTTTTAATATTTCTATTCTCTATTGCTTTCATAGATTATTATTTATTTATTTTTAATTTTTATTTTTAAATTTAATTCTTATGTCTTATGGTTAAATGCCCAATTTTTATAGATCTTTTAGTTATTTACAACTGTTTACAGCACTTTTAAGCATTTAGCTTTTAGCTCCAGTGTTTCCTCATGGGGGCCCTCCACATTGGGAGTTGTGTCCGGTCTGCCTGCAGGGGTGCTGTCTTGGGGATCCCCTGGGCCAGGAGGACTGGGGGACTCCACACCATGTGTGGGGTTTGTCCTGGACTGTTTGGTTCGGGGGGTCTCTCTGGCAGTGCTCCCTGTGGCTTCGGGCTGTGGCGCCTCTCGGCGTGGAGGGCCCCCCCCCCTATAGGTTGTTTTTCCTCACCTGGATCCTCAGTGCTTTGCGATGTTACCGTATCTGTTACTGTATTAGACTTTTTTCTTTTGGCTGGGTGCTCTGTGCGTGTGTGTGCATGTGTGCGTGCATGGATGTGTGCATGTATGTGTGCTTACAGTATGTATATGTTTGTTGGTCTTTTTGTGGGGGTGGGAGGGATGAGGGTTTCATGTCTTTTATTGTCTTTGTTTTTGTTAAGCACTTTGAGTTGCATTTTATTTGTATGAAAAGTGCTATATAAATAAAGTTTGATTGATTGATTGATTGATAGAGGGTGGATAAGGTTAACGGCTCAAAATGTGAAAAGACACGGTTTTCAAAAGAAGGAGATGGCGGGGGAGATAATAACAGCGGGGGAGAGCAAAAGGGGGGGACGGATTTAGGGTCTAACAGCTGCTATTTTTTTTTTGAAAAGGTTGAAAAACAAATATCACCTATACTATGGGGAGGCGACAGCTGGGGGGGTGGGGGGGGACTGAGAGCAGCATCAGTGGTATAAAACAGGAGTCGGGGTTTTGGGGGGTTGGATAATATAATTTGTGATAGAAATTTTTGTTTCTTTTCTTTGACTGTTGACTGATAGCATGACCAACAGTCCCTCAAAATATGGAGAGATACCTGAAGCCCATCCTTCCTCCACCTCTCTCTCTGCCTGCCTGCACCGCTGCCTGGCGGCACGAGTGGTGGCATCTAGCCAGGGCTGAGCATTAGTTTTAAGTGACCTGTGTTTTAAAGGAGCCACTGTGTCCAGGATCGTTTGACAAGTGGAATGAAACCACAAACTAAGGCCTTCAGGGTCCTGACTATCTGGGATGGCACAGCCCAGAAAAAGAGAGGAAAAATGAGCAGCGGTGGAAGGGTTAATCATGCGAACAGAAGGCAAAGAGGCAGGGATGGGTATTACAGCATCATGCACAGAAATGTCAAATAGGACAGGACAATGATCAGAGAACACAGCATCCTCAATAGGACAGCAGACATGAATGTTGAAGTCACCGAGCAATAAAATACCCTCATATTTGGGTAGAACTACACACAAAAGTTCAGCGAGTTCATCCATGAAGACATTATTATATTTAGGAGGACGGTACTGCTACACACAAAATGGGGCGAGAAGACCTGAAGACAAAAGCATGATACTCAAAACTACCATATGAGGACAGTGGACATTGCTTGCACATGTAAGAATTTCTAAAATTTCTAAACATGGACATTGTTCCGCCTCCACGGCCTGATGTCCGTGGAGAATTAATGTAGCCACAGTTAGGAGGCAAAACATCCGCGAGAGCGCCGGCTCACCAACATTCATCCAAGTCTCAGTGACCGCGATGACATCCAGAATTCCTTCAGGATAAACGTCTTGTTTACCAGAGATCTAGCGTTGATCAGACAGAAATGAATTGTTGATGATGACGAAGCAGATGTATCAAGAGCCGGTTCCGGAGAAACACCGGAGTTCAGGAGAACCCGAGGAAGAGGCCGCAAGTTTCCCAGATCAGCTCCCCGAGACCGCTAGTGGCGAGGGCGGCTGAAGAACCCCCGTTCAGCAGGACCCACAACAGAAACCAGGTGGGAGTAGCAGCGATCCAGAAAATGGGCTCCACGATCCGACGGTGGCGACAAGGAAGAACACACCAGCAGCCTGCGAAGTTTCACCCGATTACCACCGCGCTTACCCCGGCGGCGGTAGCATCTTCTGCTTTTAGGCGGTGGTGGATGACAGCGAAGGTAGTCGGGAATCCCAGAGAGCAGCGTCAGCAGCGACTCTCTTTCATAACACCCCGGTCTGCCCAGACTGTAGCGTAGAGCCATGAGAGTCATGCGGTCATAGACCAGGAGGGAGTCGGCACACCGGCTGATGGTCCAAGACAGCAACAGACACAGGAAAAGCACGGACAAACAAGCAGATGCCAGACGAGCGACCAGACATGACGGCGCCATCTTGACAGCCTTGACAGAACTGTGTTGGTTCACCTAGATCTATTCAGATCTAGAAAGAAGGTGGGCTGGGCCATAGGGCTGTAACTATACACCAACTCACAATTCGATTCGTATCACGATTTTTGACCCACGATTCGATACACATAACGATTTTTTAAATTTTTTTTCTAATTTAAAAAAATGTGTTTATTTTTTTTTTACTTTAATTTTTTTAAGTATTTTATTTCAATGGCATTTATAACATTTAACCTAATGTAACAAACAGCCTGAACATAGCTAAAGACAATAATCAAAATGAATGAATTATTAACCAAGGATAAAACATTTCTCTTTTCTCTAATAGAATAATGCTTTTGAAAAATAAAAATAATTGAACTGTGCTGTTAATCAAAAATGAAGTTAAATAACAAATAAGTCCTTGACAGCTTTCTACATCAAACCTGTTGATTTAAAGCTCGAGTTCTTCAGGAACAGCATCATGTCCACATGTCGGGTGAGAGGCTGCTCTGCTCCCTGCAGAGGAGAATTTCAACGGGAAGATGTCGGGAGATGGTGGCGTTATGATGGCCGAGCATGAGCTGATGTTAACCCGAAAAATGATGACATAGCAGCGCGTCTCAGAGAGGAGGAAAGCATTCAGACCTCACTTTCCCGTTGGCTGGAACAACTTATTTTCAGTTGCATCGCTGGAAACTCCAACATGCTGAAAATCAGCTGTTCAAAGTTAAATCAAAGGGAAGGAGGTCTGGACGCTTTCACTGCTCCGCAGGGATCCGCCACTATTGGTCTTATTTGTTAAGGCTGGATCGAAGGATAATATTATTTCTTTATTATTATTGGTTTATTTCTTCACACATGCGGTGCGCACGCGCGCGTTATCCTGTTGGTCGTTTTGTGGCTTTCACGGGAGTCCCTACCGACACTGGTCCTCCTCTCCACTCGGAAGATTGGGCGAGCTGTGTGAGGGACCGGCCGGGACTCCACACTGCAAGCGGGGGCTGGTCAGGACAGGACCGCCGCTGATTAACCATACAAAGTCAGAGCAAATAAAAACGCCTAAACCAGCAGCGGAGCAGCGGGGGTTTCACCACCGTTCCGTGACGCATCCACCTCTTGGATGTCCACGCGCTCGGTCCAGCTTGACGTCCTACGCGCGTCTGGCCTGCCGAACACGAACAGGACCCCCCTCCTGTCTTTCTACTGGTCTCAGTGTCTGAAGACCTGCCATCGCTCCTCAACCACACACTCCCTAACTGGATGCGCGCGAATGACTCATCCCGGTTGAAGGTTTAGGTAACGATGGAAAACTGCCAAGTTTTCCCAGTTTAACGTCCCGATGTCCCGATGCGGGGCAGCATTATCAGCCCAGTTTAACGTCCCGATGTCCCGATGCGGGGCAGCATTATCAGCCCAGGTTAACGTCCCAATGTCCCGATGCGGGGCAGCATTATTAGTCCAGTTTAATGTCCCGATGTCCCGATGCGGGGCAGCATTATCAGCCCAGTTAAACGTCCCGATGTCCCCATGCGGGGCAGCATTATCAGCCCAGTTTAACGTCCCGATTTCCCCATGCGGGGCAGCATCATCAGCCCAGTTTAACGTCCCGATGTCCCGATGCGGGGCAGCATTATCAGCCCAGTTTAACGTCCCGATGTCCCGATGCGGGGCAGCATTATCAGTCCAGTTTAACCTCCCGATGTCCCGATGTCCCAATGCGGGGCAGCATTATCAGCCCAGTTTACCGTCCCGATGTCCCCATGCGGGGCAGCATTATCAGCCCAGTTTAACGTCCCGATGTCCCGATGCGGGGCAGCATTATCAGCCCAGTTTAACGTCCCGATGTCCCGATGCGCGGGCAGCATTATCAGTCCAGTTTAACGTCCCGATGTCCCGATGCGGGGCAGCATTATCAGTCCAGTTTAACGTCCCGATGTCCCGATGCGGGGCAGCATTATCAGCCCAGTTTAACGTCCCGATGTCCCGATGCGGGGCAGCATTATCAGTCCAGTTTAACATCCCGATGTCCCGATGCGGGGCAGCATTATCAGCCCAGTTTAACGTCCCGATGTCCCGATGCGGGGCAGCATCATCAGCCCAGTTTAACGCCCCGAACGCGGGGCAGCATTATCAGTCCAGTTTAACGTCCCGATGTCGATGCGCGGGCAGCATTATCAGTCCAGTTTAACATCCCGATGTCCCGATGCGGGGCAGCATTATCAGTCCAGTTTAACGTCCCGATGTCCCGATGCGGGGCAGCATTATCAGCCCAGTTTAACGTCCCGATGTCCCGATGCGGGGCAGCATTATCAGCCCAGTTTAACGTCCCGATGCGGGGCAGCATTATCAGCCCAGTTTAACGTCCCCATGTCCCGATGCGGGGCAGCATTATCAGTCCAGTTTAACGTCCCGCTGTCCTGATGCGGGGCAGCATTATCAGTCCAGTTTAACGTCCCCATGTTCCGATGCGAGGCATCTTTATCAGTCCAGTTTAAAGTCCCGATGTCCCGATGCGGGGCAGTATTATCAGTCCAGTTTAACGTCCCCATGTCCCGATGCGGGGCAGCATTATCAGCCCAGTTTAACGTCCCCATGTTCCGATGCGGGGCAGCATTATCAGCCCAGTTTAACGTCCCGATGTCCCGATGCGGGGCATCTTTATCAGTCCAGTTTAACGTCCCCATGTTCCGATGCGGGGCAGCATTATCAGTCCAGTTTAACGTCCCGATTTTCCCGATGCGGGGCAGCATTATCAGCCCAGTTTAACGTCCCGATGTCCCGATGCGGGGCAGCATTATCCGTCCAGTTTAACGTCCCGATGCGGGGCAGCATTATCAGTCCAGTTTAACGTCCCGATGTCCCGATGCGGGGCGGCATTATCAGTCCAGTTTAACGTCGTGTCCCGATGCGGGGCAGCATTATCAGTCCAGTTTAACGTCCCGATGTCCCGATGCGGGGCAGCATTATCAGTCCAGTTTAACGTCCCGATGTCCTGATGCGGGGCAGCATTACCAGCCCAGTTTAACGTCCCAATGTCCCGATGCGGGGCAGCATTATCAGTCCAGTTTAACGTCCCAATGTCCCGATGCGGGGCAGCATTATCAGCCCAGTTTAACGTCCCGATGCGGGGCAGCATTATCAGTCCAGTTTAACGTCCCGATGTCCCGATGCGGGGCAGCATTATCAGCCCAGTTTAACGTCCCGATGCGGGGCAGCATTATCAGCCCAGTTTAACGTCCCGATGTCCCGATGCGGGGCCGCATTATCAGTCCAGTTTAACGTCCTGCTGTCCCGATGAGGGGCAGCATTATCAGTCCAGTTTAACGTCCCGCTGTCCTGATGCGGGGCAGCATTATCAGTCCAGTTTAACGTCCCGATGTCCCGATGCGGGGCAGTATTATCAGTCCAGTTTAACGTCCCCATGTTCCGATGCGGGGCAGCATTATCAGTCCAGTTTAACGTCCCGATTTTCCGGATGCGGGGCAGCATTATCAGCCCAGTTTAACGTCCCGATGTCCCGATGCGGGGCAGCATTATCCGTCCAGTTTAACGTCCCGATGCGGGGCAGCATTATCAGTCCAGTTTAACGTCCCGATGCGGGGCAGCATTATCAGCCCAGTTTAATGTCCCGATGTCCCGATGCGGGGCAGCATTATCAGTCCAGTTTAACGTCCCGATGTCCCGATGCGGGGCAGCATTATCAGTCCAGTTTAACGTCCCGATGTCCCGATGCGGGGCAGCATTATCAGTCCAGTTTAACGTCCCGATGTCCCGATGCGGGGCAGCATTATCAGCCCAGTACATCCCGTCATGACAGCAGGTAATCATCTCACCGTTCAGAAACCGGGACCGGACACAGATCACAGTTTATCCTCCTCTGTCTTCAGAGAGAGAGGAGGTTCCCCTGGTTCTTCTGGGTGTTTCTGTCCTGTCATGAAAAGTGTGTGTGTGTGACATTGAGTTGTCACACACACACACAAATCGCGTTTGGTGTGTGACAGATTTTATCCTGACATATGTTTTTGGGAATGTCCTATCGTAGAACAGTTTTGGTCTTGTATTTTCTTTTTTTATTTGGCGGTATACCAAAAAGACTTAGTCCCAGATAGAGATCTGATCCTATGGGTGCTCAGCAAAAACACAAAATCTCTCACGATCTGTCAAGACTGCTCTCCTTGTGACATTCTACAAGGCTCAGGAATGGAAAACATCATCTGCTCCGGCTTTCAGAAACTGGCTCAATGAATTGATAAATGTTATAACTCTGGAGAAAGTCAGATTTAAAAGCTCTGGAGGTGTGCACAGGTGGGAACATGTTTGGAATCCTTTCTTGAAATATTCTTAAATACTTCTTTTTTCTGTATGCGGGTAACAAAAGCTGCTGTTGCTGATAATGATGTCCTTGATGTTGTTACTATGGTGATGCTGATGTTGAGGGTGTCAGTAGTACTGATGCTCATGATGAAGATATAGCAACAAAATTAATATGTACAGTATTGGGGGGTTTCTTTGGGGGAGGGGGGGTTCCCTCTCTCTCCCTTTTTTTTTTCTTTTTTCTCCTCTGCTGGCTGGTTTGTGCCTTGCTGATTTGTCCTTGGGTGTTGTTAATTTGAATATGCCTCACAATGGCTGGGTCCTGGGAGAGCAGACCGGGGGGCCGCTCCCTTAGAGCCCTTCCTGTCGTGTGTTGTAGACGTGGCCACGTCTGTTTTATACATTAAGCAATACATTAAATATGTCTATTGCTGTAAGATAGCTGAAGGTCAAGTCACACCTCTCTCCTCATGTATGTGGGAGTGTGTGTCAGTGAGAGAATGTGTCTCCCTTGATTGGGTGGATTTAGTGTTGTATGATGCTTCAATCAAATCTAATAAAATATATATTCAGAATGCTAAATTCACAACAATAATTTAAATAACAAGAAACTGAAAAAAGTAATGATGAATAAAAATGAACTAAATTATAATTTAGTAACATTAAATGTTGATTTTAAAGTTTTGTTTAAAATTTAATTGAAAACAAACAAACAAACAAACGGACCATGACAAGTAAGTCAATGTCATGATGTTCAAGAAATTTTTTATTTATTATTACTTTTGTCAATTTCAACTTATTAAGCTGGCAGCTTTTTTTTTTCCTGACTTTAATGGAAGGGTATGTAAACTTACAAACAACTGTATATTGCTCCACTTCTTTAATAAAAGTAAGTAAAATGTGGGGTTTTACTGGAGAATTTACATTTATGATTTTAAAAAATAGCTATAGAATTAAGAGATTTGTTACAAAGAAGTATTTTTCAACCTTCCTATGGATACTAAAAAAACAAGTAGAACATTTTCTAATGTCAATGAAAAGTCCTTAAAGACATGATCAATTACAAATAAATATTCCCCAAAATCTTTGTATAAAACAGATGTGCTACAGTTTCTGAATGATCCCTGTAGAAGGCACAAATAATATTTATTTCTTTTTAAAACTTGAGCATATGTTCAGCTGGGTAACATTTTAAATGATTCTTCCTTCACCTTATTTATGATCAAGTATTTATGGGGGATCATCCAGACTTTCTTCCAATTAATATTTGTGACATCGAAAAGTATAATATCACATATGGAACGGACACAACATCTTCTTGATACAATGTGCAATTTTTTTTATTCCCTTTACTTGGATGCTGTGAAAAACAGATTTTACCCACTACTGAGTCAATTATGTCAGGGAGTGAGACAAAAAATGATGGAATGGTGCCTCCACTTTTAAATAACATTAGGGTTCCTGAAGGAATGGCATTGACAACGAATGAGCATACTTACAGGAAATTTATATATATAATTTATTTATAGTGACAAGAAGTCATTGTTCTTGAGAAGCAGTTTACCAACCAACTCATGAGGTAAGTTTGGATTTGGATCTGTGCTTGGCATAAACGTGACAGCAGCCCCCCCAAGCGGCTGTATTGTCGAATTACATGAGCTGTCGACAGTAGGCAGGTATGTATTCACTTCTGATAAAACAAAATAAACCATAAACCTTTTATTTAATAATCAACTGCAAGAAAGCAAAAATGCATCCCCTTTAATTGACTGATCCACTTCCACACCGCAAGAGAAGCTACAATAAGTAGCCTAATAATAATAATAATAATAATAATAATAATAATAATAATAATATACTACTACTACTACTACTAGTAGTAATAATAATAATAATAATAATAAAAGAGAGAAATTAAAGTGCGTCTTTAATGTTCTTTGTAACGGCATAAAATCATCCATTGAGGCGAGACAGTAAATGATTTTCGCTTGGGTTTCCAAAAACTGGGTGTTTGTTTATAAATTTTTATTGAATAGGCTGACAGACTAAACTTCCGTCTGTCAGACTATTTATTCCACAAATATTCAGTCACTGAAGCAAATAGTTCAGCTATAAAATAATAATAAAAGGTGACTTTAAATGGTAACTTGCTGATGCTTCAGCTTGATGCTGTAATGAGTGCGTGGCAGTGGTGCCACAGAGGAGGAGTCTGCGCGCCTCTCTCTCCCTGTGCGCGCTCTCACCGTCTGATCCGCACAGATGGCCGCGTGCCTCCACCTCTGAAAGCTTTAAAACTGAACAAGCGGGAACTGGTTGAAACTTTTCGGTCAAGAGTTGCATCGCAGGCTTAATTTGAGCACCTTGTTTCACCGCGCGAGCCCTGGATGCAACTTTTTACAGAGCGCTGCTGCTGAGTTCCCAACAGGTGTTTGGAGGGGTGCCCGGAGTGATCATGTCCAATGGAAAAGACGCGCGTGCAGCTCCGAAGTGAGTATATGCATTAGAATCATCACGGAGACGCTAAATTCAGTGAAGTTTTCCATTAGAGGTTACGTTTAGGCTGCTTTGCTCGCGCACTTTTTGGTGAAATTAGTTTGTTGCATCTTGGAAAAACCTGCCCATGAAATAGGAGTTGTTTTTTAGGCTGCCACGCTCGTCTGCACCAGGAAACACCATAAACTGTCGCTGCACTTGTTTTCCTGGATGTTACGACGGTGTATTCCTCCTTAAATTTTCTAAAAGTGCGGATAAGAAAAGCGGGCCCGACCTGCTGCACCAGGAAGCAGAGATTCCGAAACAGGGTTGCAGGCTTTCAGTCAGTTTACGCTTTTATTCTCCATGTGGGAATAAAGCCAAGTCCAGGAAAAACACCACAACGGCAAACTGCACTCTTCTGAGTCACGCACTTCGGCACATTTACATCTCTTGTGTTTATTTTTGTTCTCATTTGTGCGACAGCTCTTCAGAAATGACCCTGAAAGAGTGCCTGGATGAGTGCATGGAAGCCTTGGATCTCTTCCTTAACAACCACTTCAATGAGAGCCTGGAGAAGCTGCGGCCAAGGTAACGCACTAATCCCAAGTCGGACTGACTGAAAAAGACGAAGCTCATCTTGAACCGTTTGCTTAGTTTTCCGCGCATTCATGCTGGCATTTTCTCAGCGTGATGTCAGCAGTATTTGGCTTCTGCTGATGTTTTGTGGTGTGAACTGTGAAGCAAGAGCCCACGCTGACAGGCGTCAGGTCTCCAGGATATGAGGTGTTTGTTGAAGCTGACGCCCAAAGGTCTGTGTGACTGAGCAGCCGGGAGTGCTAGCCCTGCAAAACAAACACTCTATACAAGACACACTGGGATGAAGAGGAGATAGAAAGAAAGAATAAAGCGAGGAAGATATTTGCTCTTATCTTCTCTTTGCAGGGAAATGTACATACAGTAGCTATCAGTGTTTGCTTATTGCAGTGTGAGCTGTAACTTTGTTTTCTAAATGCAGAGTCCATGAGAGCATGTACCATGCTCTTATCTACGCCACTGTACTGGAAATGCAGGCCATGATGACTTTCCAGCATGATGACATCAGCAATGCAGGAAACACCATGAAGAGTGCCCAGGAGGTGTGTCAGAGGTCAGGACGTCTCCACATGAGCATTAGATTCATTTCATGTTGTAAAAACAATAAGTTTTTCAAACTAGAACTTTTTATGCTGCCAGTTTTCCTTCCATCCATGAGCCAGAGAGGTGCATTTACATTTATGACTCTCCTCTGACCATGCCATCATATCATTCTGACTGTATTTGCATAAAGAAGCCAGAGAAGTGCATGCAAGCTATGAAAATGGGCACATAAAATTATAAAATTATTGGCGTGTTACTAAAATCTGTTGTTAAAGGAGCCGTATCATGAAAAATGGAC
Organism: Atherinomorus stipes; assembly: GCA_023101725.1. Lineage (NCBI taxonomy): Eukaryota > Metazoa > Chordata > Actinopteri > Atheriniformes > Atherinidae > Atherinomorus > Atherinomorus stipes. The sequence continues at coordinate 705,814 of JALJCO010004649.1, forward strand.
TTTCAGAGCTTTTCAGCATGTTACTGTTATTTCCTGATAAAAACTTCATTTAAGTCGTTTTTTCCTCATCTGTGCATATGTGAGTGTATATATATGAATATTCAGGCCAAGCTGTAGCTTCTTAACATAACTGACTGACACCGGTATACGCAACGAGGTGCACCAATCAGGAAGCGACAAACACACATGCGCAACATCGTAGCAAGACGCCCTCTTTGTGGAACAGAAACTCTTAGTTTCTTCCTCAGAGAGTGTGTATAGGTTAGGATTCTCTAACAGCTGCAGGAAGATTTCCTCAGAGACAAACAGCCATCAGCTAACAGACGTTTGATCCAGATTCAGGAGGAAAGAGGTTTTTTTTTAGCTCTAGAGGACGGCATGCTGGGAAAAACGTGGTTATGTTCAGCGTGAGTTTATTTGTTGTACTGGACGAATCGACTCCAGAAGTGGTTGGATTATAACTTCAGGAGCAGAACAAACCTCAACTTTGTGTGTGAACTTCACTCCTGACAACTTCATGAATGTTTTTTTCTCGGGGATTACTTCTGAAACCTGACGCAGTTCCTGCTATAAAAACGCCTCATGGACAGACAACAGCACCGGTGAGAGAAAACGGCTCTCAGATCAATGCTAACTGTTAGCCTATGATTTGTTTGCTAATTTACTTACTTGTCAGGGTCTCTGTGGTACTTCTGTGGTACTTCTGTGGTACTGCGTGTACTTCAAACTCCATATCAGACTGGGTGGAGCATACAGCTCCATAACAGGCTGCTCCGTTTTATCCCGTTTATCGGAGTCCTATTATTCATCAATGTTTACAGACAACATCCATGTGAGCTGCCGGTGCCGGTGTTAAGAACAATTCTGTTACCTTCAGAATCAGTGTCTGTTTCGGGGCGACGTCATGAAATGGGCGTAAAACATGTTGCAATTGGTGGAGAGCTCCGTGGATCAGGACAGTCAGCCATCTTACTTCCGTGTTGGAAATTAGACGCATGGAAAAACTAATATTTACACCAGATTAGTTTCTGTGGTAACGATGGAACATGTTTAGCTGATAAATGCCTGGATTTGACTTTTGGAACATTTGAAAAGCTGATGCAGCTGCTTTAAAAAGACAAGTTCAGAACTGATGTGCTTTCTGATGTTTCAGGTTTCGACGAAAATCTCCAGGTTTGGCCAACAAGTCAACGGGGGAGTCGCTTTCAGAAGGTGTGAAAAACCTGACTGTCTCACTGCTGTGTTTAATGGGAAGCTCAAAAATGTAGCTCTTTGGTGGCAAGTGACAAGACTGGAGGTTGTATGATAGATTCAACCAAAAGTAATTACTTCCTCATGTTAGTATGCAATAATCACTGGTCTCACTTGAAAGAGACGATAAAGAGATTATGATCAGATTTACGTCTTTGTTCAGAACTCTTTTAGTAAAAAGATAATGGAAACAAAAGAAGTGTTTGAGAGCACATTTACACCAGCCTTTTTGATTCAGATCAGTCCATTTGCTCATACACTAAAGAGTCCTGGGTCAAACTGCTGGGTTAAAAAGGGACCAACTAATTTCTGGGTTATTTCAACTCAGATATTTGGGTTGTTGCCCTAACTTCTGGGTTAAAATAACTCAACATTGTAGTCGATATAACCCAACTTCTGGGTCAAATATTCAAACCAAAAGCTGGGTTAACCCCCACCCCGCACAATTTTCTGGGTTGGTCCCTTTTTAACCCAGCAGTGGGTTAAAAAAGTCATTATGGGTTCATTTTGACCCAGGAATTTTTAGAGTGCAGAAACTCCGCTTTGTTTGGGGAATTATGAATGCACAAACTGACTCTTATGCACACCAAACAAACAGCCTTGGTCCCGCTACAAACAGGAACAGGCCAAATACAGGAAGCGGTCTACAACTGCCACTATTTGGTTAAGCATGGCATTGTGGGTAAAATGTTTGGCATTATAGACGCTTTCAGGGCCTACGTCACAGTCACATCACTCCTGTAGCTGGAGGCAAAAAACAGAGGAAAGTAGAAACCATCTCAAGTGTTATTACGACTTTAAAATGTTATTTTGTTGTGTGTCTGGGTGCCAGAATAGGTGGAACAATGTTCGCGGCAGTTGTTTTTTTTTTTTACCAGCGGACACTAGTGCTCAGAAAAATAAGATGATTGTGGTTCAATGCAGTAAGACGAAAAGACTGAACAGAGACAGGTTTGTAGATTAAATAGTCAACAAGATCCAAGTCTGCAATATAAACCTGAAAATGTCAAATATTTTATGATTTCCCTAAAAGCATTATGATCGATCATCATGACAAATGAAACACTGCTGTAATTTTGTGTACTTTTTGAGCCCCGTACCTGGAAGAAGGAGATTTTTGACAACAGTGCACAATGCGTCTTCCTATGCTGTTACTTTTTATGTACTGTACCGAACTCCTCCATGAAGCTGCCCTTGAGCACGGTGATGAACATTCAGCTAAATGATGCCATTTTTGGAGCTACAGTGCTAAAAGGCTAACTTATAGACAATATTTACCATGTTTCCCATCCAATTTTCAGTGTTATTCAACACAAAATATCGCTGAAGCTAGTGGGGGAATGCAAGTCCTTGATAATAAGTAAATGCACTTATTTTAAAAAATGATATTTTTTGGATAAAAAAGGGTGAAGCTTATTTTAAATGAAGCAATATGTAGCATCAGACTGAAAGTGTTGGACTTGCAGAGCCTAAAGCTGCACTGCTAGTATGGCAGAAACCACTTAGTCATTATTGGCATGTTATGCAAATACAATTCCAAAAATAGCGTGATTAAACAGTTTTTAAAATGTTGGCTGATGAAAATAAGCTGATTAAATCTCTTTACCAATTGCAGTCAGTGTGTGTTAATCCTCATTGCACCAAAAGCTATGATGTTTTCTGAACCAGTACACGAATAACAAGCCTGTAACCATGAAATGATGGCTTTCTTATTTTATTCTTCATTATGAATCAGGAATAGTGCAGCCTCTCTGGTCCTGCAGATTTGTGTTACTTTTGACTGCATAGCAGACAGCGGTGCTCAGCCGGACTCAGACTGAGTTTCCAGTTGTCTCAGACATTCAGATTCACAGCACGCTTTCATGCTTGCCATTTGGAATTATATTGAGGATCAATCATGAGATCAGCCATGCAAGTAGTCGAGTGATTGGACTGGCATCAGCCGATGAAAAACCTGAACCGCCGCTTGAAAGTTGACCTTTTATGTTAGGCTAGCAAAAGAAGAAATGCACACAGTATGTAATTTGACTATACAGCGTCATCGCATTGAAGGTGAACAGGAAAAAAAGACTATTCAGATATAAAATGAAAACAGCTGTAGAAAGGGAGAATCAGCCCACATTTATTGCACTGAGTACAGCACCTTTCTCGTTCATCTGGACGTTGTGCTTCCATCAGGACAGATTGTAGCTGGAGCTGTTTTAAATCAAACAAATAATGCAGAGTAATTTGGTGATTCAGTTGCATGCAAAAATCTGAGATTAGTGGATGCTATTGGGCTTATTTTACCTTTTCTGCCAGTGTTAAAAGGGCTATAGCAATTTTGGAAAAACAAGAGTGGTATAAACACTAAACCGTGGGGTACACCTCGGAATTAGCGCACAGAAGCAGACAGTTTTTGCTTTTTTTGCTTTTTAATTTAGCAAACTCAATCACTTGCAGAATAAAATATGCTTCGTGGAACAGAGGTTGGAGATGGACATGAAAAGTCTGATTAATAAATCCCTTTGGACGAAATGAGTTTGGATTTGACACTTAACTGCAAATGAAGTACATTGATCGAATGTTATTTAACATCTGTGTCTGTTGATGTGTGTTTGCAGTCCAGCTCCATGCAGAAGTGTGTTTTGCAGAGTGTCAACTCCAAAGAGCTGCTCTCACCTTCTTACAGGTGCACAAAGCTAATGCTCTTACTCAAACACACAGCAGAAGTGACTATATCAACTAATATGTTCTTAGAAACAACAGTTTCCACCCAGTCGGGCTTCCCAAGAGCAAACTGGAGAAAACCTCTTTTGAATACTGTTCCTGGTTACCTTTATGTTCACATGAAAGTTTTTTAATTGAGCTATGAATAATTTAAATCTAATACGCATACTTTAGGTCCAAATAAACTATTTTTGCTTGCTTTAATCACATTATTGCAATTTGCCTCTTTTTTTTCAGGATGAGAGCATGGTTAGTTTCATCAAAGGAGGGATCAAAGTACGAAACAGTTACCTGATTTACAAGTAAGTGATTAGTTTTAAAAGAAGAAAGTTTAATAGATGAAATTATTGTGAGTGGCTAATGTGCATTGTTCATGTGCATGCAGTCTTGTGAAAGAGGAAGTTGATTCTCTGTCAACTCTAAGGATTTACATACGAGATGGAAATCCTTTGGTTTTTACCAGAGTTTGGTACATAACTTTGGATGAACAGGGAAATTATAAAAATGGTATGGAAAAAAAGGGAAAATATGAAACGGTTGCCATTCTTGTCAGGAATAAATGTCCCAGCAAGTTCACCACAGGGTCAGACTGTCAAATGCTCAGAGAAATGGCAAACAAACAAACAAACAAACAAGAGCTACATCTCAGACTCTTCAGGCCTCATTTAGCAAGTTAAATGTGAAAGTTCATGACCGTCCTGTCAGAATAGACTGAGCCAGTATGGCATGTTTGGAAGGGTTGCAGGAGAAAAGCTTTTGTGTCTAAACACAACATGACAACACAGCTTAGGTTTGCAAAACTACATCTGAACAAACTACAAGAATTCCAGACCAGTGTCGTTTGGACGGACAACACCAAAGTAGACATTTTTGGTCATGTTTGCGCTATGATGCACCGTTCAGGATTTTGGGGGCCGATCACTAAATAATTATGTGTAGGCAAGGCAAGTTTATTTCACATTTCATGTACACAACAATTCAAAGTGCTTTACATAAAACATTATAAGCAAAAGGGGAAAAAAAAGATTAGAAGCATGATTCAAAATTAAAAGCATTTAAGATTAAAAGAGAGAATACAGAGACGTGCGGATTTTAACTTTTGAATAAAATCTACGTAAATGCAGCTGAGAACAGGTGGGTCTTCAGCCTGGATTTAAATAAACTAAGTGTTTCAGCTGATCTGAGACGTTCTGGGAGTTTGTTCCAGACATGTGGAGCATAGAAGCTGAACGCAGCTGATCCAGGTCTGGTTCTGACTCTGGAACTGATGAAAGACCGGATCCAGATGACCTGAGGGGTCTAGTAGGTTCATACTGGGTCAGAGGTCACTGATGTATTTTGGGCCTAAACCATTCAGAGCTTTATAGACCAGCAGCAGAACTTTAAAGTCTATTCTCTGATGGACCGGCAGCCAGTGTAAAGACCTGAGAACTGGACTGATGTGGTCCACTTTTCTGGTCTTAGTTAGAACTTAGGCAGCAGAGTTCTGGATGAGCTGCAGCTGTTTAACTGATTTTTAGGTAGACCAGTAAAGACGCTGTTACAGTAGTCAAGCCGACTGAAGATGATGATGGACTAGTTTTTCCAGATTTTCCTGAGACATCAGATCTTTGATCCTTCACACACATGTGCAGCGCACTAACACAGACAACAGTAAACATTTTGCTCTCTGAGTTGATACAGGTAAACTATAAACCTGGTTTTTCTGTGGAAAAAGGAATTAAATCTTAAGATGAAAATGGATTATGTGCACAACACGTGCACTATAATAAACATTTCACTCTCTAGAGGCTCTTTCTCAGAAACACTATTTGTAGTTTAGCCACAAGCTTTTTGTGGAAAGATAAATAAAATAGGTTATACAAATTAGAATAAGAACAGTGATGTGCAACTGCAACATTATCTCTGGACATAAACTTGGAGCCTCTGTAGCTTTTCTGTTAAACAAAAAGTACCTCTAACTGTAACATAAACATGCTACAGCCAAAATAATACAATAAAATTTTGATTATAAGTTATTGATGAGCTTACTTGATAGAGCAGCATGAATGGCAGATTTGCCTTGCGTGTCACATGCATCTAGAGTGTGGAGGACCCGTGGTTTTCCTTCGTCTGTGTCTCTGGAGGATGAAACTGAGCAGCTGCTTGGCTTTATTTTTTGCTCCACGAGGCCAGTGAACGACATCGTCGAGTGTCTCTGTGCCGTGCCGGATTCATCAGATTGTGCAGAGGCGTTCTAAGTTTGGCGAGTTTCACCGTTCACTCCAGGAGCTGCACGCTCACGATGGCGCAGTTTTCATTTGACCCGGCCCAGTTTAACTACCTGCATCGGGACAGCAGGTCATCAACCCGTCGTTTGGAAACCCGGGACCGGGCGTATATCACAGTCTATCCTCCACTGTCTCTGTAGAGTGAAGAGATTCACCAGAGTCTCTTGTGTATTTACTGCGCCTGATGTGTGTCAGGCACGCCAAATGCCAAAACGCCGTATTGTAAACGTCATCGGATCGGCTTGCTCTGATCTATTTTGAGAACTCCGATCAAAACCGATCGGGACACTATCGGGACACTATCGGCCGATTACGATCGGTTGCTGGTCGGTCGGTACATCTATAGTTTGCACAGCAGCATGTGTGGAGAAATCCAAACGTATCTGTACAAACGACTTACCAACTGTGAAGCACGGTGGTGGAGGGGTGCTGATTTGGGCCAGGACAACTGGGACGCCTGAGGGATGTCTACTTCGGTTGTTTGTCTCAGCGAGAGACTCAGCGCTGCCAGAGATCCAACACCAGCCCCTCCCGCCCGCCCCCTTGTGTCAAGCGTTCTGGACTTTACAATCATGCAGACGGCCTCTTCCATCCGTTCTGTTCTGACAACTGTTTCGGACTTTTGGCTCAGTCGCATGGTGCAAAAAATACGGATCTAATCCCTTTTCTGGACTTGAGAAAGTTTTAATCGTGACTAAAGTGTCCATGTGACCCCACCCTTAGTGGAGCATGAACTCCTCTGGGTATCTAAGTATTCTGGAGTCAGTGTGAGACGTCTGACAGCTGAAACTGAGTCATTAAACAGAGAAATGATCAAAAACACGGCAGTAGATTTACAATAGAATGATTGAAAAAGAAAAGAATCAAGGTATTGATGTGGTCCAATCAAAGGCCAGAGCCCAACCTGATTAAAATGATGTGGATGAAGAGAGCTGTGCAAAAAGAAAGACTGCAAACCTCAATGGGGTGAAGCAGCCTTGTAGTGAAGTGTTCTCTGCAATTTGAGAGACTGCTGCACTCATACAGCTTAAAACGGGAAACAACTTTTTAAATAGTTTTCCACCCCCTACTTCTACATTTTGACTTTGTGTTCACTGTCCAGAGTCACTGTCTCATATGTCACATGTTCATCTCAGGTTTTCTTTAACTCATTTTGAGATCTAGTGAGATTATTCTATTAAACTTTATCATTTTTTTCAAACTTTATCTTCAGATACATAAATCTTTAGAATTTAAAGAAGATGTTCTTTCCTCTTCATGACTGAACATTATGAACTTGCAGATGTTAAAAAGCCCCCTCCACCTATTTTTAATCTAATGAAGATATTCTTTGGAAAGAATACTAAATAAAAGCATTCATAATGTCTTTAGTTCTTCAGGAGGCAGCGTTTTTTTTTTTTTTTTTTTAAATTTATATGAAAACCCAAAAAGTGCAAAAATCAAAAACAAATGCAGAATTGTCCCGTCTGGTTTTGTAAGTGAACAATCCGGTTTCATTAGTGTCTGATTTCATATCAGACAATATGATATTGTGATATCATATTAATATTAAAGTGCTGTATTGATATTTTTACCCATAAAACCTCAACTGAAATGTTTATTTTTCATATGCACTAATTCCGTGTGTCCTTTAAGAAGAGCCACCGTGAACTTTGTTTAGACTGTTTTACTAATTTCACATGAATTGTCATTTATGTGAAATGGACAATATTTTGTAGTTCATTTCAGATCGATTCAGTTTGGTCAATAAATTCTTCATGTCTTTAGTGATGTATTGTGTATTATATTGTGTATCATGGATGAAATTTATTGCAATATATCAGTTATTGCAGAATAGCTGTATTGTGATATTACTGTTATCACAGGTAAAGTATTGTGACAGTATTGTATCTCGTGGTAGCTGGTTATATCCCCCCCCCTCGTATTCTTTGTCTGCCAGCACCTTGATAATGCCGTTACATTAGTTTTAAAACTGAAAGCATTAGTTACAAAGAAGTTTAAAAGGTGCTAGCGGTTAACAGAGTTTCTAGCTCAATTTCCACTTGCCCAATTTTTTTTCCTTTTTGTTAAATAAGACAGATAAGTGCAATTTAGAACATCTGATTTTACATGCTTTTTAAAATAGTTTTTAAGTGATGTTTTCTTATGTCAAACAACAACATTCCCACAAAGTCCTCTTTTCTCAATGTAGCCAAGTAACATGTGCTTTTAAAGATGCACGACAGAACTTTTGCTATTTTCTCATTGACATGCCCCCTATCAGCAGCTAAAGCTGGATTTGCGCATTGTCTGCGCAGCCGCCATATATTGCATTCGGCTTGCAGTAGCCGTAGGCTCCGCATAAGTCCACAGAGGCCTGATGTTCACCTCTACAGACCCGACTTGCATCCTGGCAGGAATGAATGCATGTCGCCGCTACTGTTGCTCTAAAAGAAGAACTACTTGCCAGAGTTGAAGCGAACTATCGGGGGGGGGGACCACCCTGTGGAGTTTCCTGGTCAATAAAAGCCCTACTGTCGCCTGCAGATCTGGAACAGAAACTGCAGCATGACGCTGTAACCCTAGGCTCAAATAAAAACACAAACTACCTCTACGTCGGCAGCGCAGACCCGACTGGATGCAGATGCCACACGTGTAAATCCAACTTAAAAAGTAGTTTCATCTTGACTCTTGTCTTATCGCTTGTGTTTCTTTGCTGAATCAGCCACGATGCGCATTCAAAGTGGCTGTTGTGTTTAATTCTGCTTGCACGTGAAGTGATGCTTAAAGGAATAGTTCACCCACAGAATGATGTAACTTTATCTTCCACTTCCCCTCATGATGAGAAAGACTCTGCAGCACTTTTTTAATATCTCAAATGCAGCCGGCGATCAGGAAGGCTTCTCGTTTCCCCCCAACTTTCATATAATGGAGTTCACTGGGGTCCGAGCCAAAAAGGTCCATAAAAGTCCACAAAAACTTGTCAATATTCCTCCATACTGCTCGTCCAATGTAATCCAAGTGTCCTGAGTGGGTAGCGTCCAGAATTTACTGGAAACGACGTCATTTAATAGATTTTGAGACTAAACAGTGGAACATCTTACTTTCGTGAAGCGTGCACATGCACGTTCACGAAACTACGGAAGCCTTAGCGTTCAGAGCCTACTCTGCCGATAATACAAGCGTAGAAGAAGAAATTCTCTGTTTACATTGTGCTAAGAGCGACAGAGCTGCAGACAAACCAGGACAAACACAAGAGGGTCCAAGAGGGGTTGATGTTGATTAAAGACAAAGAAAGAAAGAAAAAAGAGAACGCGTGATCTCGTCTGCCACGGCTTCCATAGTTTCATGAATGCGCATCGGCGTGTTTGCAGGAGATGCGATGTAGTACTGATGTAGTACTGTTTAGGCTCTAAAAATCTACTAAATGACGTAGTTTCCAGTAAATTCTAAATCCTTAAAAAAGTGCTCCAGAGTCTTTCTCACCATGAGGGGAAGTGGAAGATAAAGTTGCATCATTCTGTGGGTGGACTGTTCCTTTAAGGCAAAACTCGGCTGCAAAGACAGTCGATGTACCTCGGGATGCTGTATGGTGGCAACGGCTCCAGACATGCACATAATAAATGTTTCTGCCACCATATTTAACACATTTGAAATGATCTTTTTAACTTGTTAGGTTTTCTTACATTACTCAATGTTTAACATATTCTTACATGCTCTAGTCGACAGTCTCCCCTAACTTCTTTCTTTTCTTGCAACCAGCCTCATTCTTTACACCGTCCAACAACTGCTTCTTTTTCTTCTTCCTTCTACACGACACTTTTGTTAAATTTCTCTCCTCATTCAGCTGCACTTTGTCAAACAGGAAGTAGTGTGTAAACATCACACACATCAAAGTAAGCACAGAGCCAATAGATGTGATATGTCATGGAAAAGTGTGAAATGTAGTGATGGCTTTTTTCTGGAAAAATTACCAAAATAATTTGCTTCATTCATCCTGTAAGTGTTGAATCATACCGGCCAAAACTAGTTTTAACCCACATTTTGTTACAGAATCAAATTTTTTGATACATTTTTGGCCTTGACTCTAAAGATCTGTGCTGTTAAAGGAGTAACACGCCTGTTTCCTCATCCAGAGATCTACATTCCTTCATAAAATCTCACAACTTTCTCAAAGGACCGAGCCACATCCACTTAGAGGGAGGGATATCATTTGGAGTTGGTGCATTTAACCTGGTATGCTCGTATTTAACACGCCACATGTGCATATGTAAAGTATAATCATGTGTTTGTACTGTACGGTTTATAGTGTTTTCTTTAACTCATCAGACGCTCTCTCTGTTCCCCCCCGGATACTCAAAGTGCTGGAGTTTGCAGGCTTCTCTGGAGACAAGGTGAATCGTAGAGAAATATTTTCTGTCATGCGTTTACTCATTAGTTGACGGCATCATAGTTATTTTCAATATGTTTTTCCATCGTAGGAATATGGTCTGTCTCTTCTCTGTGGTGGAGCAACAGGAATGAACTTGCGCTCCATGCTTTGTGCCCTGCTGCTGCTCTGCTACCACACCTTCCTCACATTCGTTCTAGGTATCGCTGCACATGGAAGTCAGAACTGTCTGAAATTCACATTTATTCACTGGGATGTATGGGATCATATTTCTGTTTTTATCCCTTCAGGAACAGGAGAGGGAGAGGTGGCTGAGGCTGAAAGGCTGCTGACACCGTTCAGAAGCCGCTACCCAAACGTGAGTAGCAACATGAACAAACTTCTCCAACCAAACGTTGTCATGGCACTTTTAGAAACTAGGGTTGTCACGATACTAAAATTCCATTCTCAGTACCGATACTAACAATGGTGGTGGATACTCGGTACTATTTTTGATACCCCCCCCCCCCCCCCCCCCCCAAAAAAAAAACCCAAAACCCCAATACAAACGATACAACAAAAATACATTAATAAATATGAGAAAAGACCTTAAAAATGGAAAATAAATAGATCATTTTAAAAGTCTATTTTGGTTTGTTATTCATACAGTTTCTAACAGTCTTCTCCAACTGCTCACTGTGATTCAGAAAAGACAAACTAAAAACCTTCACACACCAGTGTGTTTACTTATTTACGTGTCCTTTTCTTCACAATACTTGAGACCAAATCAAGAAAACAATAGAACAGACAAACTAGAAAGGGTGTTAACTAGTTAACTAGTTTTAAACTAATTAGTTAAACATTAACTAATTTTTTTTAAATTAAAACTTTATTGAGATAGCACACGTTATATTACAGTGACGTAATCATATTACATTGCTCTTGCTTTCTTTTTTTTTTTTCTTTTTTTTTTCTTCCTTCCAAACAGAAACAAAACACACAAGAACTTGGATGGGGGGGGGGGCAGGGTACAATCATGTCACTGACGTTCATATTCACATCACTGCACCAATTTACATAAACAGCGGTTTTACAAAAAGTCAGACCTAACAGGTTTAACATATTCTGTCCATTTTGACCATATTTTGTAAAAAGTATCCTTTTGCATTTTGACTGAAAGACAGTTTTTCCAGTGTGTAAATCTCTTTCACTACATAAATCCAGTCTTTAGTTGTTGGCGGTTCAGGTTTGAGCCATCTCCTCGTGAGAGCCTTTTTACTAGCAGCCAGTAAAATGTACAAAAGTTTTTTGTCGTGACAGTTCAAGTAATCCACCTGAATGTTACAGAAAAATATGTTTTCAAAGTTTAAAGGGAAAACGGATGAAAAAACATTTTGTATGTGTTCACTGACTCGGAGCCAATATTGCTGGATATCCCGACAGTCCCAGAAAATGTGAAAATGATTGGCACCATCTTCCCCACATCTCCAACAGGTGTCCCCAGTTCCCTGATATTTTTTCTGGACAGGGGTTATGAAAAATCTTATTATGCTTTTCCAGCAGAATTCACGCCAGACCTTTGATGTTGTTGTCGACCACTGGATCTTACAGATGTGGTCCCAAGTTTCTTCAGGAATTGTCAAGTTACCCTCCTTTTCCCACTTCATTTTAACATAAGCAGTGCTGTCTTTCTTACACCCCAGGATGGCGTTGTATAGTCTGGAAATAGGTTTATTGACTGCTCTAGATTCAATTAATGATATAAATGTTTCCACCAATCCTAGGTTGTTTTAGATGTACTTTTAAATCCTGATTAAAGTAGTGTCTGACCTGTAGATATCTGTAGAAATCTTCTGGGCATAAATTATGTTTTCTTTTCAAGGTCTCAAAGCTTTGAAATGCTCCCTTGTGAAGAAACGAATAGTAACTGGTTAGGCCTTTTGAAATCCAAGTTTTGAATCTATCATCATGTCGATTCGGAGTAAAATCTGAGTCATAGGCACACCATCTTAACACTTTAGAGGTATTTCCCAAATCACAAATTTTAGTTGCTTCATTCCAGGCAGACATCATTACTTGTGATATAGTTTCATCTGTCAAATTAATCTTATTCTGTAATTTTGAGTCTGCAATTATAGCTTTTACTGGTATTGTTTTGATAGCTGTCCCTTCCACATCTTTCCATCCAGCAGTATAATCCGGAGAGCACAGACATATCAGTGGTCTCAGCTGGGCTGCACAATAATATTCTCTGAAACAGGGGAGTCCATAGCCCCCTTTTTCTTTCTTTAATTGTAAGGTTTTGTATTTGACTCTAGCTTTTTTTTCCTTTCCAAATATATTTTGACATCATTTTATCCCATTCTTCAAATTGTTTTGAGGGTATGGGAACTGGCAGAGATTGAAACAAATACAACATTCGGGGAAGGATTTTTAATCTAATCGACTCAATCCTAGAGTATAGGTCAAAAAAAAGGTATGGCATTCCATCTCTGTATGTCTGATTTAATGGCTATATTCAGGGGGTCATAATTGGCCTCACACATTTTCGTGGATCACGATGTATTACCACCTCCAGGTATCTTACACTGTCTGCATTCCAATCAAATTTATAGTGGTCTTTGATTTCAGCCGGAGGATCATAGTTTAGGGTTAATACCTGTGTTTTATTGACATTAACCTTGTATCCTGAGAGCAAACCATACTCTTTTAGTATTATCATTATTTTGGGGAGGACCTGTGTAGGTCGAGATATGGTGAAAAGTAGATCATCCGCAAAAAGTGCCAAATTTTGTTCCCCTCCTGGTGTTATTACTCCAGTTATATCCTGTCTCTGCCTGATCCACTGGCTTAATGGTTCTATAAACAGGGTGAAGAGGAGTGGCGATAAGCAGCAACCCTGTCGTGTCCCGCGCTCAAGTGTAATTGATTCAGTAAGATCTCCATTAATTTTGATCTTGGCTGTTGGTTTATTATACATCCCTGAAATAGTGTCAACTATACCTTTATCAAAACCAAATCTTCAAAGTACCTGATACAGAAAGGACCACCTCACCAAATCAAATGCCTTTTCGGCATCTAGACTTAACACTAAAGTCTCTATCTTTTGTTCGTTTATCTGCCTCATTATGTGCAAAACTTTCCTGATATTGTCCTGAGTTTGGCGTTGTTTGATGAAGCCTGTTTGATCATTATGTATTAGTCCAGGTAAAATTACTTCAAGTCTCTTTGAGATGATGGAGGTGAACAACTTATAATCGGTATTTAATACACTAATTGGGCGATCGTTATTACATTCTAGGCTGTCTTTTCCTTCCTTTGGAATTGTAGAGATTATTGCTTCCCTCCATGAGGGAGGTACAATTTTCTTCTCCATTACCCAATTAAATGTTTTCTGTAGAGAGGGGATCAAACAGTCGTGCATCTTTTTGTACCATTCTGGGCCAAATCCATCTGCCCCAGCCATTTTCCCTCCCTTTAATCTTTTAATTGCTGAGAGAATTTCTTCTTTGGTTATTAAGGATAACAACATTTTATTTTGTTCCTCAGTCACTGATGGTAATTCTAATTCAGACAGGAAAGTATCGATATCCTGGTCATTATCTACATGGGGTTGAGAATAAAGTTGTCTGAAGTAATTCTGAAAACATTGTTGAATTCTGCCCTGTTCAGTTTCTATTTGACCATTTAAAGGGTTCTTTATTTTTGTGTATAGTCCTGTCCGCCTGTTGCTTTCTAAGTCTATAAGAAAGAAGTTTTAGTGATTTTCCCCCTACTTCACAGTGTTGTTGCTTGGCAAAAATCATTTTTTTCTGTATGTCAGTCGTGTGTAGGTCATCTAATTCTTTTTTCAATTTTGTAATATCAGATTTAATGTCATCATTCAATGTCACAGAATGTTGGTGTTGCAAATCTAATAATCTATCTTCTAAGTATTTAAGTTTTTGCAGATTTTATTCTTTAGGTGGGAGGAAATACTAATTATTTTTCCTCTGATCACAGCCTTCAATGTGTCCCATACTATTCCTGGTGACACCTCTTCATTATCATTTATTCCTAAATAAATTTCTATTTCCTTTTTTAGACTCTCTATAATATTGGGATAATTTAAAATATTTGTGTTCAACCTCCATAAGGTAGATCTATTTTTCCTGTTCAGAGATATATCAGCATAGACTGGGTTATGATCAGAGATAGTACAGGGACCTATTTCACAGCTTTTGAGCATAAATAGATCATTTTTGAAAGAACATAATCCAAACTAGAATATACATTGTGTGGATACGAAAAGTGCAGGTTCATGATTCAGGACATTATGGTTCTTAAAAACGCGTTCTTTCCTGATGGACTGTTTCCACCTTCACAGACTGATGCTGTAAATCAGTGGAAGAAGCTACAACGATGATGATGATGATGTGACAGTTAAGGGTCCTTCATCATGTCTCTGGCTGAATGGTCAGACTGCGGTTTGCACCCGCCTGCCCGGCTCATCTTGGTTTATGCCACACTAACAGAATTATTCAGCTGCTAACAGACCTATAACGTGAGTTATTTAAAGAACAAATGAATATTGTGTAAAAATCAAACGTTCAGCACCCTCCTACTGCAGGATGGTATGATCTTTGCTTGGTAACCACATGTTGCGACTAATCGACTTAGAGGCTGACAGTCGAAGCGCAGTCCTGGAAATGAATCGTTGACTATTCGGGGACACTTTCCAGGTGACCTGAATTAGACTTTCTCTCAGCTTTTCAATGCACATGAACAGTTCTCAATGGTTAAATATCTATTGCACATCATGCTGTTCTCCAAAAACCGAAAGTTGAATATCCCTAACTTTTTGTGAGTAGTGTATATGCTGAATTCACCACGAGCATCTCCTTCCTGCATCAAAACTGACGGGGACGCGGATGCAGCATCGATGACGTCACATCCGCAGGACAGCGCAGGAAATTCGCAGCGCATTATGCAGCACGCAGCCTGTTCAAGGCAACGGAGAGACGTGGGGGAAACGTTCCTTTTTGTGGTTTTTAACACACAAAATTCCAACTTCCTAGAAAATTTGGTTCCATAACAACAATTTCCAACTGCCGAGGTCTGTCGGCTTCTGGTATTTTTAGGGGTGTAAACGCCTCATCAACTCGGCTTCTATTATGCAAATAAGTCCCAGAACAGCAAGCAGCGTGTTCTTGCAGAGTCCACTAAGGGCGTGGAGCACTTCTGTGCCTCGCTCTACAAAGCCCAAATGAAAATAATCAATCAATAATAAATAAAAGCCCAAATAAAACCAATGAGAAATTATAAAAACCATCAAGACCATCTTCTTTTACCGGACTTGTCTAAAATAAGATGTGTTTTCAGATTAGCGGTTTGATGTGCTGCGAACACAGGCGCAGTGTGGGCTGAGAGGATGGAAATTCCCTGAAAAATGCCTAAATGTGGTGCATCTATGTCAGAGGTGGTGACTCGGAGTCAGAAACAAATATTCTTGACTTGATCTCAGGCGATTTTTATCCACGTGAAAAGCATGACTGCCTCATTTCTCCTCATGAGAAATCATGAAGAAAAGGCGGCCTTAAAGAAGGGGCTTACTTGGGGTAAGAAGGGAGGGAAAATGGAGTAAGGGGCCGTAATTTTGGGAAAAAAAATAAAAAAAAAAGAAAATATAAAATAAATTATATATTTACAAAAACAATATAATAAAAAAAAAAAAAGAGATAAATAACAATCCTTCAAACCCCCCCCCCCCAAGAAAAAATAAAAAAAGAATAATAATAACTTAAAAAAGGGGAAGGGTAGGTTGGGTTAAAAAGAATGAGGGATATAAAAGAAAATGAAAAAAAATATAGGAGGTAAGGAATTTTAAATTTCAACAGCAAGAAAAAAACGGCAGAGCAGGCAACTGAGCAGGTAACGAGGCAGAGGGGCCAAGGGGATAACAGAGATACGGAGAGAAAAGAGGAAGGAGGGGGGGGGGGGGGGGGGGGGGGGGGGGGGAGGGGAGGAGAGGGGGGGGGGGGGGAGGGGAGGGGGATTAGGGGGACTGGGCGTGGGGGGAAATTTGGGGGGAAAAGACCAACTAAAAGGAAAAAATAGGGGAGAAAATTGGAAAAAAAAAAAGTCAAAAAAAAAAGAAAAAAAAGGGATGAAAATTGGCAAAAAAAGTGAAAAAAAAATGCGTAAAGCGAGGGGGAGGGGGAAAGGAAGGGGGGGGGGAAAAAGAGGGGGGGGGAGTAAAAATAAAAAAAAGAAAATGAAATAAAAAAAAAATGAGGAGGGGATAATAAGAAGGGGGGAGGGAGGTCATGAGTGATCCTGGCGAACGGAGAAGAATAATAACCCACAAAATGAAAAATGCAGAGAAAAAGAAAAAAAAAATGAAAGTAAATAAAAAAAAAATAAATATAAAAAAAAGAAGAATAAAAAAGAAAAAAAAAAAGAAGGGGGAAAAGAAAAGATAAAAGGGGATAAGAGGGAAAAAGGAAAGGGGGGTGAAGGGAATGAGATGGGAATGGGGGAAAAATAAGGATATGAATTAATTTTATAATAGTTATTTTTAAATTAATATTTTTTATATTTTATTATTATATATATTATAAAATAATAAATAAAATAAAACACAAAAAAAAATGAATAAAAATTCTTAAAAAATGGCGTACGGAGGGCAGGGTACAGTCATCCTTATTTATGATAAGTGAATGGTTTCTTCAGCCCAAGGTCAGCTGAGGTGATGAGAGATAAAAAAAAAAAGCAAGCAAATAGAAATGACAATATTCGTTTATATTTCCAACTTTATTACGTTTAAATAGATACACGTGTTTAGGTTCATGGTAAAAATCCTGGCTGAGTCAAACAAAGGATAAGGAATCTGGTTTGGTAGAGGCTGGGGCACCAAATGGTCAGCGATTTACACGGACATCATCAGATTATTGTACTCGCTCAACATATTTTGTGACGCAGCCAAAGTGATACTTTCAAGTTTCTGGATAATTGCAGACGCACAGACATGCTTAGCAGACTCAACCATGGCTGCTACACGTTCACGTACGAGGATGTCCGCTGAGGAAGCTTTAGCCCTGCTTCGCACGATGGAAGAGGGCGATTCTGATGGCGGAGAAGAGAGTTTGGTGCTCGGCTCAGATGACGAGGTATCCACGGATGAGGATGCTGCGAGCGAGACCGTAAGCAGAAGCCCTCCTAAGAAGAAGACCACACCGACGGGAAGCGTAACTGCAAAAGATGGGACTGTTTGGATCCAGGAAAAAGTTCAGCAGCTGCATCAATACAAATACATGAATAAAGTCATAATATGGCAAACAGCAGATGAAAAAGTGAAAAATGTAAACAGAATTAAGAATTTGCACATAGATGCTACCCTATTATCCCACTTGAACCGGAGGCAATTTCACTAGAAAATACGATAAAAATTAAAATCAAATAGAAAACCCGATGTCCGTTAATATTGATATTCTAGCTTGATAACTTCCATATACACATAACATGATAAATTATATTTTATGTGTATATATATAATATATATATTGTATATATATATATATATATATATATATATATAAATATATATATATATATATATATATATTACGTATTGTAAAGTAACATCTGTGAATGAAAATGTTATTGAAATAACATAAAAGCTTCTGAATGTGAAAAGGATAAGCAGGTGTCATGAACAGGTGAAAAACAGAAGAGACTGTGACATCCACATTCTCTGGTTTGTAAAACAATAAGGACAGGATAGAGCAATTAACCATGGAAGTTGGGGGTGGGGGGTGGCTGGGGGTGGGGTGGGGGGAAATCTGAAAATCCCTGGGATTGCTGGTGTTAACGCTTCATCAGCCATTTGCATTGAAAACTGGACATGCATGTTTATTCTTTCACAGTTCCTGCCTCTAGTCCCTTTAATAGCTTTACCCACTTGGTGTGTTATGGTTGTTTTTCATACAGTAAAGGTTTACTGTATCTTAGTGAATTAATTCAGGAGGATACTTTACATCACTGCTCTCCTCCTTTTCACCATAATTACACTTTTGCTAGTTTGTTCTTGCCTTTCATCAGTACTCCACCCTCTCACAGTCCCTCCTGCTCACAGATCCTCTTTCTTGGACTTTGCATGCACCTTCATGCCATCGCAGCTCCACCTGACAAATATTCTTGTAAATTCACGATCCCTGTTTCCACTCCACCTTTTACCCACAGGCCAGCCCATCCCAGAGAGCAAACCTACAGCTCTGACGCAGTGTGTGCTGAAGGAAAATGGAAATGTCTCAGCAAACACTGTCAAGAACGTTTGTCAGAGAACAAACTGGTGGCCTGATGTTTTATTAATTATGCTTTTTTCTCTGTCTAGGGTGCAATATTCCTCTTTTTTGCTGGCAGAATTGAGGAGATCAAAGGAAACATTGATGAGGTGGGGTTTTAAAAAATGTCTGCCCTGAAAGAGGTTTTACTCCATGTTCAGTCTGTGTTTTGGTACCTTCTTTAGATGAAATCTCTTGGTCACCATGTTGTTACTATATTTTAACCAGTGAAATCCAAATGACCGATATTAATTTAATACACAGCGTCACTGTTTAATAATCAGCGTTCTGCCCTGTTGTACTAACTCACCACCAGGCGGTGGCGCTCTTTGAGGATGGCTGCAAAGCTCAGCAAACCTGGAAGCAGTTCCACCACATGTGCTACTGGGAGCTGATGTGGTGCTTCACCTATAAGCGTGCATGGAAGATGGCGTACTTCTACGCAGACCTGCTGAGCCAGGAGAGCCGCTGGTCCAAGGTACAGAGCTGAGTTTGGGAGATCTCAGCACATTCAGCTGTCAGAGCCTTTGATCACTGCATAAAAGCTCTCTAATGTTGTATTCCTCTGTCAGGCCATGTATGTGTACATGAAGGCTGCGTACCTCAGCATGCTGCCGGAGGATGAGGACAGGCCTTTTGGGGAGAATGAGGTTGAACTCTTCCGGTAAATGTGCTTTATGGGTCCACTTAGATGTTGATTTTAAAAATGACTATTTATATGCAAGTCTCCATAAATGCAGGATTTCTACAAAGCATGTATAAGTATTTTTAAAAAGCACGGCATTTCACCTTATTATTTCCTGTTGGGGTTTTGTTGTGTGGAAAAAAAACACCATTCATGGTTCCAGTGTTTTTACAGATTAGATTTCCTAGTACTACTACTACTACGAGTAGTACTGTCATTTAGCAGATTCTTTTTTCCAAAGCAACTTGCATCTGAGGGAACAACACAAGCAAGAAATCCAGTAGCAGGGTCCAGCATGGATGAGTTCTGGTCAGGTTGCTCAGTCCAGTTGGACTACAGTAGAAAATTCAAAATTTCTTCTTTTTTTTTCAATGGCGTCTGAAGCCAGAAGCTTCAACCCAAATTTTGTTGACATGGCGTAAACTTGAGGAAGTGTACAGAGTGACTGAATGATCACGCTTACTCAAAGCCCCAATGTTTGCAGTTTGTGTGTTATCAACCCACAGAATCACACGTGACCAAATGCATCCCAGTTATGCCGTGTAAACAGACTCTCCCTATATGCATGCTCTCTATTATACGTGTTATTGACACAGATGCTGTGGAATGAAATGATTGACCACAAAAGAATAATTTTTCTTTTTTTTAATGAAGATTTTTGTGTATGCAGTACTGTGTGTGTGCCTGTATGTGTGTGTGTGTATCTATATATCTATTATCTATTATCGATCTATTGATCTATGGGTCTATCTATCTGGACTGTCAAATGATTAATTTGTTTAATTGTGATTAATTGCAGAAGCTTCATAGTTAACTGTGATTAATGGCAGTTTAAATTGCATGCATAATATTCTGTTATTTTGCATATCAAGGCAGTTGTAAGCCCATAGGGCCGGATCTATCAAAGGTTTGCGTGTATAAAAATGTGAGCTATCTCACTGCGCTCGCTAAAAAATGTACAAACTGATCCATCAACAGCGTTCTCAAAAGGTTCAGTCTTTAAAACGTGCTAAATATCGCCTCTTATCCATTTAGTACTTTTTCTGCAATGCATATGCAATATGGAGCATTTACATGCAAAAGTGCGTGTAATGGGAGGAGAAAATGTAAATATTAGGCTTTACACCATCAGGATTTTTGGGGCCAATCACCGATCAGAGTTTTAAAAAACCGATCACCGATCCGATCACGTGAGGAAGCAAATAATCTATTTAAATAGCTCGTTTACCTGTATTTATACAGTTTACTGAGTATCATAAAAAGGATTTTTGTTTCCATGTTTTGTCCTGAACTGAGATGAAAAGGTTAAACATCAATAACCTCCAATGAGCATTCAGATTTAATCAGGACAAACAGAATAATCTGAGCCAGTGGCACAAATAACAGCCCAACTTAAACTGTCATAACTGAGATTATTTACAGTCACAGAGCAGATGAAGGCAGTAATGCTGCTTCAACGTTGGGGCTCACATCTGATGATGTCATATCAGTGGTCAAACTAATGGAGTGACTGTTTCCTCAGAAGAACCTCGACGTGAGAACGAACAACCCGCTGCAGCTCATTAGTCCGGTATCACCGCAGTAGGCTGGAATATATTTGCTGTGGACGCATGCGTCAGCGTCAGGAGCGTTTGTGTTCATACCTGCTGCAGCACACGAGGAGCACGCGGGGAGCGCGCGGGGAGCGCGCGGGGAGCGCGCGAGGAGCGCGCGGGGAGCGCTCGGGGAGCACACGGGGAGCATGCGGCGGCCGAAGCGCTCGATGCCGGAGGTCTCGGCGGTCTGCAGTCCTGTTATTTACAGTCTCTGATGGAGACGCTGGAGGTCTCGGCGGTCTGCAGTCCTGTTATTTACAGTCTCTGATGGAGACGCTGGAGGTCTCGGCGGTCTGCAGTCCTGTTATTTACAGTCTCTGATGGAGACACGGTGACAAACACTTGTGCTGCAACAGTTTAAGGTAAACATGTTTGCAGCCGGCGTCGCCGTCCTTTACGTGTGGCGTATTCAGGATTGTAAAAACTTTATTGTCCAGCACATAGTGACAGAACTCACGACAAAACGCCACGAAGACACAAAACACATACTAGTGAGTACGTGTCTGTTCTGCTTTGTTTGTTTGCTTGTTTTCTAAGTTTAATTGGTGTAAATGAGAGTTTTACCGGAGCAGATTCAAAATGACAATGACTTCATTGATCGGATCGGTGAATGAGAAGTTGAGGACCGTTCAGAAAATATGAAAAAAATGTGAAATATCGGCCGATCCGATCAAACCGATCCGATCGGTGGAAAGCCAGTAAATATATTAATTTAGCACTCTCAAGGCGATTTATCAACTGTGAGATGCATTGCTTTGCTGGCTTTTTTGCATCTATTTTAGTACGTCTGAAAAGCAAGCGCAACTCGCAGCTTTGTGCACAAAAGACTGCAACTTCTGAGAGGGACGATTCTGCACACGCACATCTGATTCAAAATCATTTTTCATGAGCAGTGGGGGCAGCGTGTTTAGTTCTCATTGTTGATTTAATAAAAATCACCACAGCAAACCACTATTCAACACAGGTGTAAAATATTACCTGTGGAGCTTAATGAGAACCAGTGCTGCATTCATTGTGTCTTTTTATTTCCCCCTTTTTTTTCTCCCTTTTTTTTTTTTTTTGCCAACGCCACGTTTTAACTTGGATTTTAGCAGCTGGACAGGATCACAGGATCACCTGGCAGCTCTGAAGCCGTTGGCATTGTGCCAAAGACCATGTCGGAGCTGCAGACACTTTCATTTGTTCAGCCTGTTCTGATCCACGTCCTCATAAACTGGACACTTCTGAGACTCTGCACAGATACCTGTTGTATCATTTTTTGTATTTATCATACTTATTTTATATTATTTTAGTATATTCCATCCTCCTAATATCTCCATCTTCATCTGGCGACAAGGGTCATATTTCCTTTTGCGCTGTTGTCTCTCGCAATTCACCACGCTGCAAACCTCGAAACACACAAAACCTAATTTATACAGGGGCGTTTCCAACATGTTTGCACTCGCTGTCATTTGCGCCTTCATTCTTGATAAATCACTCGCAAACCCTGGTTCAGCCCCTCACGCAAAATTCCAGATAGTGCGGGCAAATTACACACACAAATTTGGATCTTGATAAATCCAGCCCATAATGTAGTATATTTTACCATAGTTTTCATCGGGAATCAAATGAACATACATAATTTTCTTTTTGACCTTTTTTTTTTTTAATTTAAAAAAGTGCATGTAGACCAACTTCCAAATATTAGGAAGAATAAAGTAATGCAGTGCTTGCTTTGAGAGATTAAATATATCATGCCATTCTCTTAAGCTAAACAAAGCACCATTAGAAAAACAATCATAAAATTTCTAGCTGGAAATAACAGCAATCAAGTGATATGCATCACTGATAGGAAATTTCTATCTCGCTTATGACAAACAGAACAGTCTAAAACAGGAGTTTGCAACTAAGTTTGGCCTTTGTCGTGATCTTGATAAACGGTACTACGAAGCTGGTTATCAACTCGGTAATTCAACCCAGGGTTTGCAATCTTCATCAGTGCGCGCTGTCTGAAAACCCTCGATCCGTGGATGGTATAAATCGGGAAAACCAGCTCTCCAGTAACGGATTTAGCAGCTAAAAGTCCCCAAGGGTTATCAACCTCAGTGGGTTTGACTCCTAAGCTGATTTAAGCCGGTGACGGGGACAATTCGTCCGGACAAACTGCCTCATTCTATAGAGTCTGCCCGTTCTACCGCTGCGAGTCTCTCACGGGTGAAAAACCTACCCCGGACACCCTCCCAGTCACTCTACTCCTTGACAGCTGTCCCCTTAAATGTTTTTGAGCACTTGTTCAGATCCGGAATATTTAACATCCAGGAAAGTACATGATGTCAGGACATGTTAGTTTGGCTGTAACCAACCTGTAAGGACCTTAAAGTTGTTAAGATTAGGCAATAATATACCTAGACCACTTTACTTCCCTCAATGAGGGTAGCAACCATCGAACTGTGAAAACGTGAAATAATCACTAATTATTCTTCATGCAGGTTACATTTATTGAAGCAGTTTAGCAGGGGATAAAAAGGTATAAACAGCTTAAAATCAACAAAAGTACAATCAGGTAACAATTTATAAAACCCAGTAAAAATGAAATAATCATCTGTCTTCAACACCTTAATCTAATTGCGGGTTCCAATTCTGTAAAATAATAAAAAATGAGATAACTGAAATTAAATCCTGTTAAAGTAATTCCAATAATCAGAGAAAATCCAACAACTCCCAAATTAATCAGAATAATCTCCTCATAATCCAACATCTTAACTTCTCCATTCTGTGTAAAATGTCTCACAAATCAATCCTAATTATCTCTCAGTCTACCTTTAAATGTTGAAAGTCCTTTGGAAACTCAAAGCTGATAACCTGTTAAAAATTTAGGAGAGTGGTCCAGAGTCCGATCCCGAGCGCTCGGGTTGTACCCCGAAGTCCACTTGAATTTGTGTGCTCCAGTGTCAGCTGTTCTGGCCCCTTCGTCCTTAGGAGCCAAGCTGCCACTGTTAGAAGCACAAGGCTAATGCTAAAAGTCCAGAAGCTAAAATCCTTTTCAGTTGAAAGTTGGCTGAGATTACGTCCAGATCTGGTTTTAAAAGTCCAACTGTTTATATGCATCACCCATGGCTTCTGTACTTACCAACTATCAAATGTCTGACCATTTCCATCTAGGTAGAGGCACAAGACAGAGGTGCCCTTTGAGCCCCCTTCTATTTTCAATTGCTATTGAGCCTCTTGCCATAGCCTTGAGGCAAGATGATAGAATAGAAGGAGTCATTCGAGGTGGTCAGATACACAAGGTCTCCCTTTATGCGGATGATATTCTCCTTTTTCTCTCTAGCCCTGATACCACTCTCCCTCACGTCTTATCTCTGCTTCGTTCTTTCGGGGCCCTCTCAGGATACAAACTTAATTTGAATAAGAGTGAATATTTTCCCATAACACCCTTCCCCCTTCAGCAAATTGATAGACCGTTCACAATTGCAAAGGACTCATTTAAATATCTTGGTGTGACTATTACTCGGACATATTCAAAACTATTTCAGGCCAATTTTGCTCCTCTTCTTGAGCGCTGTAAAGCCGATTTAGCACGGTGGGCAGTCCTTCCTCTTTCACTAATTGGCAAACTTAATTCTGTGAAGATGAATATTCTCCCTAAATTTCTTTATTTTTTCCAATGTCTTCCTATTTTTATTACCTGCTCATTCTTTAAAACTTTACATCGGCTTATCTCTGACTTTATTTGGGAGGGTAAACATGCACGCATACGTAAAGAGTTCCTTGAAAGACCAAAGCGACTTGGGGGTCTTTCCGCCCCTAATTTTCAATTATATTACTGGGTGTCAAACTTAACTAATATGTCTTTCTGGCTATTACCTTCTGACAGCGCAAGCTGTCCAGCATGGGTCAATATTGAGGCCTCCCTCTGTCATCCATACTCCCTCTCTGCTCTCTTGGGGGCATCACTTCCGATTCCAATTTCAATCCCTAAAAACAATGTTGTTGTGTGGCATTCTTTGAGAATCCTGAAACAATTTAAACTTTCCTTTGGTCTGCAGAGCATCTCTCTTTTCTCCCCGCTTGCTTGCAACCCCTTATTCCCCCCTTCTAGCTACTCCTTTGCTTTTAAAACCTGGCATGATAAGGGGATCCAAAGACTAGAACACTTGTACATAGATGGTGTCTTCGCCAGCTTCACACAACTTAAAGAAAAATTTGCTCTCTCACAGTCTCCTTTTTTTCAGTATCTGCAGGTGACGGACTTTGCTAGGAAGACATTCCCAGATTTTCCGTCTCTCCCGCCTAAAACTCATCTGGATCATATTATTAATATGCTCTTACACTCTAAAAAGGGAAAGCTGGCCAAAGTTTACGAATACATAATATCAATTAACATGCCCTCTTTAGCTATTATAAAACGCCATTGGGAGGAGGAGCTTGACTTTGACATCGCAGATGACGCTTGGGACGCAGCCTTGGATCAGGTACACTCTTCATCTATATGTGCGCGTCACAGTCTTATCCAGTTCAAGATACTACACCGGTTACACTACTGAGGGGAGGAATAAGACTACCCTGGCAAAGATTTACCCAGATATTGACCCCCTCTGTGACAAATGCAAAACGCATCCTGCAACTCTATACCATATGTTCTGGGGTTGCCCCAAATTAGGTCGGTTTTGGTCGTCTTTCTTTGATTTATTTTCTAGAATATTTAAAAAAAACTGTTACCCCCTGCCCCCTTATGGCCATCTTTGGGGTAACTTCAGAAAAAATTTCCTTGACCTCATGTCAGCGCAAGGCTCTAGCATTCTCCTCCTTATTAGCGCGGCGTTTGATTTTGCTGAATTGGAAGAACTCTGCCCCACCCACCAATATGCATCTCATCAAGAGTATCTTGTGTAATCTCAAATTAGAAAAGATCAGGTGTACTGTTAACGATGCTCTTCAGAACTTTCATGGAACGTGGGACAGCTTTGTTGATTTTGTAAAGCAGTTAGATGGACTTGAGTTGGAGTGAGTGGAGCTCTCACGTGGATCTCACATTTGTCTAGAAGTAAAATAGACCTTTATGAGATCTCCTTTCCAAAATGATTTTCCTCTGGGCATCTCCAAAATGTGCGTAAACAGGTCTGCAGTTTGCTTAAAGTTACACACATTCCTAAGCTAGCTTTTTTTTTCCTATAAATCCCAATCTTGCGTAAGAAGTTGCTTACGCACTACCTGAGCCCGGTTTTGTGCGCAAGCAAGCTTTATAAATGAGGCCCTGGGCCCTTTTCCTGTTTTTGATAGCATCAGAACCTGGGTAAAATGTTGCACATTTAAATAAATTTTTTGAAGTGAGACGGTGAAAAGTATTTGAGCAGCCAATCTTTTAACTCACAAGGAGCATCCAAAGCGCTCTGGTTAGATTGATCAGGGAGGAGTCCTGCAGGGAAAGCTATGCTAGCAGCTACTCAGAATGGACTTGCATAAGTGCAAATTTTCATCATCTGAAGCCACTCAAACCACAGGATTTTGTGGTGGTTCATGCAAATACTGTATATAGTAAAATGTACATTACTTTAAACTGCTTTTGTACTTTCTCAACCAAAGATCATCCATGTTTCCCTCTGATGAAGCGTTCATGTTTGCTAGTCGACACATCCTGTCAAAGATCAGGTGTGACTCAGAGTTCAGCTAATCCCAAAACCAGCTACGAGACGGTAAACATTTGTGGAAAGATGTTAAAATCACAAACTCTAAGCATCTTTTAAATATTTAGAAAAGGTTAGCTTTAAGCTAACCCACTAAGTATGTCTTGTATATTTTTTCATCTCTTGGACCCCCTCGAAAACTAGATGTTTCATCTCAAGGGACTATCCAATAAATACATTTCAAATTTAATGTGTGTTGTGATGAAGCTGCTAGTAGGGACAGAATAAATGAAGAATTTCTCTAAAGTCTTAAGTGGTTTTCAGCTGTAACGAACATAAACACTGAAACTGCTCAAGATTAGGTGCATAACTGATGATCACAGTTAGGAATGTGCCGATCTGATCACTAGATCAGAAGTCTGGGACGATCATGTGGTTTCAGACTCGATCAGAATTGGCTGTTACATCCCGATCAGGTATGGGATGTGTTTCCTTTACATTGACTCAGCAGCGGCGGCCTCCACGGCTATATTATGAGCGCCACGTCTTCAGAATGAAAATGTTTCACATGGACGTCAACATTTCTGAACTGAAGCCGCATCACAGCCTCCACCGGCAGCAGCGCTGCAGACATCTGCGGTGCACATGGACACATCTTGCAGGGAGGTGGAGCCTCTGACACCCTCCTGGTGCGAGCTGACGCGCTGCAGGGGTCTGAACAAAACCGTGATGCAGCGAGAAAGTAGCGCACACCCACCTGATGCGAATCAGCCAAACGGCTTAAAGATAAAATAAACTTTATAATTAATAAGGATAAATGTTTTGAGTGGGCGCGGTTCACCATTTCACCAAAAACACCTACAACCGCAAAATCAGTTTCTCTTAAAGGCGCTATAGAAGATGTTTTGGCATTTCAGAAAGCAGAGACTGTTAGCGAGTTTTGGAATAATGCACATGTGCAAGAGCAACCTGCTGGATTCACAGCTCCCTCCTCCGGCCACAGAACAACGCTCACGAGCCGCTCCGGTGTTCAGCAGACGGCAGCCACGGATTCTCCATCATGTCACAGACTCAGTAAAACAGATGTAGTTGTCTGAACATTGCTAACTGCTAGCAGAATGATGTTAGCGACCTGCTGGAAACGTCAGACGAGTGCACGCGACTTCCAGGTTGCAGCATTACTCTCGCCAATCAGTCACTCTCATTGATCAGTCTCGCCTATCACCCATTGAACTGACCGTCAATCACTCTTACTACAGTTGTAAAAGTGATTGACGAGCCAGTAGACAAATGAAAAAGTTAAGGAATGCAGAGATGATTGGAGGATAATTTTCCAGTCCCATTACTTTCACAGCTGATGTATAATAATATTTATATATTTAAAACTTTTAATTAATCATAGCATATGGGGTAGTGAACCCAATTTTACCGAATATTGCAAAAATTGTTAAAAGAAACATTTTCTGTAACGCCTTTAAAGGTTGAATATGGAACGCAGACAGTACAGCGACACAGGCATGTAGCGATAGAAAAATTTCATGTCACAGTTGTTGTGACCAAAATTATCACGGTTATCGATATTATCGCAGTATTGGTGAAATCTGCTCAAAATGTTTAAAACGTTATACACACACTAAAACCTTTTCACCAAGCTTCAATTAACAAAAATAGTAACAAGCAGAATGGACCTTCTGTTGGCATAACATGTAGACATCAAACATATAAATGTGCATTAAAGATGCATCTCATAAAAGGGTTCATCGCTTTCTGCAATATTGTAGATCAGAACCAAGAATCCTTTTCTTCACATTCAGTTCTCAAGACTTGATCTAGTCTGACAGATTTCAGAAGAACTGGTCCAGAAAGGAAACTTTAACTGTTTCATTACCGTAGTAGAAATCACATGTTCAAATCACAGCAGCACGACCAGATGTAATGTGGAAGAAACATTAAAATAATACCAGAAATGAATAAAGTTTCCTCCCAGCATCCTTTAAAAAAATCCAGAATTCATCCAGACTTCGTCCTTTTAGAAGGGAGAAAATCTCCAGAGCTTCCATGCGGTCCTTCCTCCATGTTTTCAGAGGCCAAACATGGAAACTGTGTCTGAGGGACTGATGCTGCTTTTCCTGCTGATGAGCAGCATCACTGTCAGATTTTCAATGTACGATAATCATGGTTTTACGATAATTAGAATCTGAAACGATATTACTAATTGTCAGGGAATTTATATCCCGATTTATCATTTTATCGATTATTGTCGCAACGGCAGAAAAACGACTCCAGCCATGCCAGACTTGCTGCCAATACGACAAGTGACCAGCAGCTGCAGCATGTCCAACAAGTAATGCAGAGGAGTTTATCACTGGCGGCTAACGTTAGCCACATTAGCAAACAAGTCAGCTTACTGATCCAGGAGGAATGTCGCCATTTCAGCATTTTGATGCCATGAAAACATTTGTTGGTCCATCCAGTGTAGTTTTCACTTAAATTTACTCCAGTTTTTGCTGTTGTCAGGTCGCTCCTCTTCAGAGATGGATGTGTCTCCGGGCTCTGAAGCAGCTGCTGGACTTGCCAACTCCACTGTTTCCCTGTAGCAGCCTGACTGTGCCCAACATACCGTTGCCACACAGAGATCGTAATTGACAACCCCCAATGGCGGCGTGTGTTGGCTTGTAGATGTAAACATAATGCCATTGTCAAACCCGTTAAAATTGATTTTATATGTATTTTTAGGCTGAATATAATTTTTAAAGGAAATGCAGTACTTTCACTCTACAACCCTCCAAGTGATTTGTGTTTTTTTTTTTATATAACTTTTAATAAAAAATGTTCCATATTCAACCTTTAATGAGAAACAGATTTTCAGCATAACACGAGTTATAATGTAGTTATTTAGAAAATAAATGCGTCAGCTTCAGATTAATCTCCCTGTATTAGAACATTGATTTTGGCATCCATAATATTTTTTATTTTAGCATATTTGTTTTACTAGTACCCCCCAGTTTGGGAAAGGCTGGTGTAGGCGATCAGTTACGCACAGCATGTTATGATGAAGCACGACCACCTCCTCCAACTAGTGGTGTCACCACAGCTACAACATTTTGTAGGGGAAACATCTGTCTTTTCTCTTTGATTTTGATTTTTATTGTATTAGAAGTATTAGATCGGGACTCGGTATTGGCCGATTCTCACAATCAAATGACTGGGACTCGGGCAAAAAACCTGATCTGGACATCTCTAATTGTAGTTGTACACTAACATCAGAAACCTGATGGAGACCAGCAGGACTCTAACAAATGATGTGGTTGTAATGTGGAATGATCGCTAGTCTACACTCTACATGCACAAATAGTTGCATTTTATACTTTTAGAACGTGGTTATTTGTCATTTTTGTGTTTATAGTTGGTTGCTCTGCCTCAAGGTCAAGAGTCGGTTCTGTTTTCCACATTTGTCTTTATTCTCCTCCTGTGTTTGCAGGCAAGTACCCACTCTGAAGCAGAAGATAGCAGGGAAGTCCCCCCCAACGGAGAAGTTTGCTATTCGTAAAGCCAGACGCTACAAGCCCCCCCACCCAGTCCGACTGCCTGTACCAGTACTGGTAAAACACTCAAACACAACTGGGTTAACATCTGGCTTCTCTGAGCCCTCCACCAGCTCTGACTGCTTCCTTACAGGAGATGATGTACATGTGGAACGGTTTCAGCATGATCACCAGGCGACCGGAGCTGACTGAAGGCATGATGCAGACGGTGGTGGAGGCAGAGCGCTCTCTGCTGGAAACTCCTGGTAATGTAGCTCATCTTCATGAGCCCAGTTTGTTTGAGCTATCCATCATTTCTTTATTTTGCTTCCAGGCAGCTTTTAATCTGGATCATTAGTTCTCCAGACTTTCTGAAGACCTTTCAAAGTTTTTCTTTTTCTCATTGTCTTTGGTCTAATCTACCACTGTTTGGATCATTTCTTTAGAGCGATGAATCATTCAGACATGATAAAAGCTCTAAATACAAGACATGAATCAACGTTGTGTTGACAAAGAACCAGTTTAAAGTTGGACCTTTATGCACTTTGTGACTTGCAGCCTCTACGTTTCCATTTCTGTACTCACATCTGCAAAAAATGGCAACGATAATCTGATGGACATAGAATAGTATTTTTGCAGCAACAAGGCGATTCCTGAAGAATGCTTGGCCAGAATGATGTGCAGTGTGTGAGCAGCCTGGACAAATGGTGGACGGAAGAAGAAATGGTCTATAAAACAATCTACAACAGATCGTCAGTATCTGAAAGTAATTTAATAAATGCTGCAAAGACCTGCCGCAGGACCTGGGAGGCACCTGGACCTTAAGGCGATCCAGTTACTGTTCACTGAAGCCTCATCAGAAGTGGTCTCCATGGAGGGAGGCGTTAAGAACTCGTAAGGAAGGGACACAGAATGAGGAGGCTGAGGGACGCCACGTTGGTGTTGGAGTCAAGAGGACACCATCAAGACCGAGACATTACAGAGACAGGAGCTGAGACAAGACCAAGACACTACAGAGACAGGAGCTGAGACAAGACCAAGACACTACAGAGACAGGAGCTGAGACAAGACCAAGACACTACAGAGACAGGAGCTGAGACAAGACCAAGACACTACAGAGACAGGAGCTGAGACGAGACCAAGACACTACAGAGACAGGAGCTGAGACAAGACCAAGACACTACAGAGACAGGAGCTGAGACAAGACCAAGACACTACAGAGACAGGAGCTAAGACCAGACCAAGACATTACAGAGACAGGAGCTGAGACAAGACAAGACACTACAGAGACAGGAGCTGAGACAAGACCGAGACACTACAGAGACAGGAGCTGAGACGAGACCAAGACACTACAGAGACTGGAGCTGAGACGAGACCGAGACACTACAGAGACAGGAGCTGAGACAAGACCAAGACATTACAGAGACAGGAGCTGAGACAAGACCAAGACACTACAGAGACAGGAGCTGAGACAAGACCAAGACATTACAGAGACAGGAGCTGAGACAAGACCGAGACTAAGAGACAGGAGCTGAGACGAGACAAGACACTAAGAGAAGGAGCTGAGACGAGACCGAGACACTAAGAGAAGGAGCTGAGACAAGACCAAGACATTACAGAGACAGGAGCTGAGACGAGACCAAGACATTACAGAGACAGGAGCTGAGACAAGACAAGACCAAGACACTACAGAGACAGGAGCTGAGACGAGACCGAGACACTACAGAGACAGGAGCTGAGACAAGACCAAGACACTACAGAGACAGGAGCTGAGACAAGACCAAGACACTACAGAGACAGGAGCTGAGACAAGACCAAGACATTACAGAGACAGGAGCTGAGACGAGACCAAGACACTACAGAGACATAAGCTGAGACAAGACCAAGACATTACAGAGACAGGAGCTGAGACAAGACCAAGACACTACAGAGACAGGAGCTGAGACAAGACCAAGACATTACAGAGACAGGAGCTGAGAAAAGACCAAGACACTACAGAGACAGGAGCTGAGACAAGACCAAGACACTACAGAGACAGGAGCTGAGACAAGACCAAGACACTACAGAGACAGGACCTAAGACGAGACCAAGACATTACAGAGACAGGAGTGAGACAAGACCAAGACACTACAGAGACAGGAGCTGAGACGAGACCGAGACACTACAGAAAAGGAGCTGAGACAAGACCAAGACATTACAGAGACAGGAGCTGAGACAAGACCAAGACACTACAGAGACAGGAGCTGAGACAAGACCAAGACACTACAGAGACAGGAGCTGAGACGAGACCAAGACACTACAGAGACAGGAGCTGAGACGAGACCAAGACACTACAGAGACAGGAGCTGAGACAAGACCAAGACACTACAGAGACAGGAGCTGAGGCAAGACCAAGACATTACAGAGACAGGAGCTGAGACGAGACCAAGACACTACAGAGACAGGAGCTGAGACGAGACCAAGACATTACAGAGACAGGAGCTGAGACAAGACAAGACCAAGACACTACAGAGACAGGAGCTGAGACGAGACCGAGACACTACAGAGACAGGAGCTGAGACCAGACCAAGACATTACAGAGACAGGAGCTGAGACCAGACCAAGACACTACAGAGACAGGAGCTGAGACAAGACCAAGACACTACAGAGACAGGGGCTGAGACAAGACCAAGACACTACAGAGACAGGAGCTGAGACAAGACCAAGACATTACAGAGACAGGAGCTGAGACAAGACCAAGACATTACAGAGACAGGAGCTGAGACAAGACCAAGACACTACAGAGACAGGAGCTGAGACAAGACCAAGATACTACAGAGACAGGAGCTGAGACGAGACCAAGACACTACAGAGACAGGAGCTGAGACAAGACCAAGACACTACAGAGACAGGAGCTGAGACCAGACCAAGACACTACAGAGACAGGAGCTGAGACAAGACCAAGACACTACAGAGACAGGAGCTGAGACAAGACCAAGACATTACAGAGACAGGAGCTGAGACGAGACCAAGACACTACAGAGACAGGAGCTGAGACAAGACCAAGACACTACAGAGACAGGAGCTGAGACAAGACCAAGACACTACAGAGACAGGAGCTGAGACAAGACCAAGACACTACAGAGACAGGAGCTGAGACAAGACCAAGACATTACAGAGACAGGAGCTGAGACAAGACCAAGACATTACAGAGACAGGAGCTGAGACAAGACCAAGATACTACAGAGACAGGAGCTGAGACAAGACCGAGACACTACAGAGACAGGAGCTGAGACAAGACCAAGACACTACAGAGACAGGAGCTGAGACCAGACCAAGACATTACAGAGACAGGAGCTGAGACAAGACAAAGACATTACAGAGACAGGAGCTGAGACAAGACCAAGACATTTCCGAGACCAGGGACAGACAAAGACATGGGTAATGTCTTGTTCTTGGTGGTGTGGTCACTGTTTCAGTATGACACAGGAACTGGCTTAAACTCAGTGGCAACAGGTCTGATCTCTGCACAAACTCAAATCTTAGCAAGTATATTTTTCTAATTTCTGGTCAAAATATCTCATCACTCTCAAAATAAGACAAAATTACTTAAAAGCCGCTTTCAGACTTGCACTGGAAAGCGGTAATATTGCAGACTCTGTCCTTTATAGCTCTTGCATTCAGACATGCGTTCCGGTATTTTACCTCGCAGATGTAGCGGACACGTACCGGCTGGTCCACATGTCATAAGAGCGGAAATGTTGCGGCTCGTTGTTTTGGCTGAAAGCACAAGAGAATGTTCCGGACAGAGTTGAAGGGACAGTGGGGGGGCTGTGCTGACTTTTCCGCAACATTTCCTGATGTCTGGAAGCGCCGGGACGCAATAAGTCCACAACAAAGCAAAAAGACGAAGGAGCAGATGGAGTTTACCGCTCATGCTCTGTGGGTCTGATGCTGGTCTGAAAGCGGATACAGAGAAACATTTCAGTGAGATAAAGGAACTTGTTTTAAGACAATGCATCTTATTTTAAGAAATCTTCTCAAGAAAACTTTGCTTGTGCCATTGGCAAAAAAAAAAAAATTTCTTAAAAGAGAAAAATCTCCTTTTTTTTTTTTTGTTTAATTTACTGATTTTAAGAGTGGCCAAGATTCCTTTTGCTGGTAATTAGCAAAAGAAATTCTGCCAATGGGACAAGCAAAATTTTCCTGATAAGATTTCTTGAAATAAGATGCATCGCCTTAAAACAAGTTCCTATATCTCACTGAAATGTTTCTCTTTAAGTAATTGTGTCTTATTTTAAGTGTGATGACATATTTTGACTAGAAATGAGACAAACATACTTGGTAAGATTTGAGTTTTTGCAGTGATGGATGATGACTCACCAGAACCTGGACCTCAACCTTATTGCAGCAGTGTGGGATTATCTGGAGAGAGAACAGGGCCAACCATAGAAGAGCTTTGAAAAGTCCTTGGAAAAACCTGGAGGACTATTCCTGAAGACTACTTAAAGGAGTGATGACATCATAGCAGTTAAAAACTAGTTTATGTTGTTGGCATTACTGCATATGTAAATACTCCAAAAGAAAAAAACGGCATTTCTTACAGCGGAGTATTGTTTTGAAACGCCAGACCTCATTTCCTCAGTAAAACAGTTGGGTCCGGTGATGATATGGAGCTTTACCCGGAGACCACGTTGACTTCATTTTGATTGGCTACACCTTATTTGGCTATGACCTTATTTGGAGAATCTAGGTCAAGCTGCGGTCGGAGTTTGCTAAAGGCTAACTGCTAGCAACATGGGCATTTCAGACAGTGTGAGCTACGTTTATCAGACAAGACAGCATTTAGAAAATAAATAAACTTACAGGTAATGACAAGGTTGTGGCCCCCTCCCTCAGTGTTGCTGCAGAAGTTTGCTTTTAAATCCATTTGTTTGAAAATCCAGACCTGACTGCAGAGAAGTTACTACTAGCTCCATACACGAAGCTGAATCAATCAGGGAGGGGAGGGGGGAGCGGACGGTGCATAAACCGTTAGGAGAGAGGGGGGGGGGCTGTTTACTTGATAGTGTGCTCTTATTGGAGCAATTAAATTACGTAGAATGATAGAACTACGTAGAATGATAAGCTGCTGTCTGATTCAACTGTTTCTGAGCAGAGAGACAAAGCTGACAGACCATAAACAGGAACTTTGATTCTCACTCTGGACATTCACATGACCTCATCAGTGCACAACAGATCATATTATACACCCAAAACCCCAGAAAAGTGAAATTTGATGTCATGGCACCTTTAAAGAAATTACAAGAAAACTTTTCCATGTTTGTTTGTATAAACTCACTACATCGTTTTCCAGTTTCTCTTTCAGCTGATATGAAGAAACTGGTGTCGCGCGAGGCTTTGGCCACAGCGCTGAAGCTTTCGGTGACTGTGTGTCTTCTCCCCTCTGCAGAAAACGAGTATAAAACGGATGATCGCTGTCTGATCCACATGTTGAAGGGTCTGTGTTTCAAGAACCAAGGTCTCCTCCAGGCTGCTGAGGAATGCTTCAACAAAGTGTGTTCAAGGTGAGCTGGACACTGAAACACACAAAACCACTTATGAAGGACAGCTTTCTTTATGTTCAACCTGCACCTTATTTCTAGAAGTTTAATCATGCATTTACTCACTGGTTACATTTCTGTATCATTGTGACTCCTTTGGAAGATGTTATGTTGAATCGTGCATCCATATAATGAGAGACGGGGCAGCCTCTCTATCAGACATTATCTGCAGCAAAGCTCCTTCATTTCACCAATACTTTAGTAGAATGAACGAATGAACAAGTACTATTGTCCTGTAAGTTCAGAGTTTTGTGGATTCTGGATTTTTGTTGTCTGGGTAGCAGCTGCTCTTCTCAGCTGTTCTAAGGAAGCGTGCATCAGGGATGCACCTGACCCCGAAAAGTGTGGATAGCACCCCGAAAACTAACGGAGAGCTAACTCTGGATTCATGGGACAATAGTACTCATTCATTCATTCTTTAAAGGAATAGTCCACCCTCAGAACGACTTAACTTTATTTTCCACTTCCCCTCATGGTGAGAAAGACTCTGGAGCACTTTTTTAATATCTCAAATGCAGCCGGCGATCAGGAGGGCTTCTCGTTTCCCCTCCATCTTTCATATAATGGAGTTCACCGGGGTCCGAGCCAAGAAGGTCCATAAAAGTCCACAAAAACTTGTCAATATTCCTCCATACTGCTCGTCCCATGTAATCCACGTGTCCTGAGTGGGTAGCGTCCAGAATTTACTGGAAACGAGGCCGTTTAGTATATTTTTAGAGTATAAACAGTACATCGCATGCCCTGCAAGCACGTCGTTGCGCGTTCACAAAACTACGGAAGCCGCAGCAGACGAGATCGCGCGTTCTCTTAAATTTTCTTTCTTTCTTTTAGATCAATATCCACCCCCTCCTGTGTTTGTCCCAGTTTGTCTGCAGCTCTGTCGCTCTTAGCACAATGTAAACAGTGAATTTCTTCTTCTACGCTTGCATTATCGGCACAGTAGGCTCTGAACACCGGGGCTTCCGTAGTTTTGTGACCGCGCATGTGCGCGCTTCATGGACGTAAACAATACTCCTTTTTAGGCTCTAAAAATCTACTAAATGATGGTTTCCAGTAAATTCTGGACGCGACCCACTCAGGACACTTGGATTACATTGGACGAGCAGTATGGAGGAATATTGACAAGTTTTTGTGGACTTTTATGGACCTTTTTGGCTCGGGCCCCGATGAACTCCATTATATGAAAGTTGGGGGGAAACGAGAAGCCTTCCTGATCGCCGGCTGCATTTGAGATATTAAAAAAGTGCTGCAGAGTCTTGCTCACCATGAGGGGAAGTGGAAGATAAAGTTACATCATTCTGAGGGTGGAATGTTCCTTTAAGCAAAGATGAAATGAAGGAGTTTTTCTGCAGATAATGCCTTATATAGAGGTTGCCTCGTCTCCCCCATTATATCGATGCACGTCGAATGGTGACTCACTGTAATATCTTCCGAAGGAGTCAAAGTGATGCAGAAACTTTACCGGCGAGTAAATGCACGTAGAAACTCCTAGAAATAAGGTCCAGGTTGAAAAATAGAAAGTCACCCTCTAACTGTTAGATCCGCTTGTAAATGTCTCACCTCACATCTGTCGGCTACTGTTAAATTTGGCCCTCATACAATGCAGTTTGCAGATTATCCGGAATAACATCTGTATTTTCAGTGCTGAACAGCATCACAACTGAACATACAGTTGTCCTCAAAATTAGTCATACCCTCCAATTTAAGAAAAGGCTAAATTTATGTTTTAAATAACAAGAAACTAATAATAAATAACAATTTACAAAATTATAATTAAGTGAAATAAGATATTGCTTTTGAATTGTGGTAAGAATTAATAATTGCTAAAAAAGGAAACTGTCCCAGACACATTAGAGCATCTTTTCCATGAACATGGACCAAAATACCTGTAAACAGGTGCAGACGTCTGATTGGACGTTACAGAAACACCTGATTGCAGTGATTGGCTCAGTGTTGCTCAGCAACATTTTTGCTTCAGAGCCCCATCATCCTTGTTTACTTGTTTTATTTTTTGTTTTTTATTCCTTTCAAACCAAAAATCAAAATCAATGTCATGATTTTCATAGAACTTTTTATTTATTACTTTTGTCAATTTCAACTTATTTTACCGACAGCTGATTTTTTTTTTTCCTTTAATTGGAAGGTATGAATAATTTTAAGGACAACTGTACATGTGAACATGTTTTCAGCTGTTAGCTTTAACTCAGTACTTTGTGTGTGTGCCAGTGAAAAGAAGATCAGGTTTGACCACTACCTGGTTCCCAACTCTCTGGTGGAGCTCAGTCTGCTGTACATAGACCAAGGCAGAAGAGATGAAGCCATCAAGGTTTTGCACAAGGCAAAGTAAGTTTTACCCAAACGCACATCTCACGTCATATTCACCCTGAAACACGTGCTAGTTTACTGTCTCACAGTTCACTTAGCTCGTCTTCCAGCAGATCCAAAACGCATGCTAAGGTGTGGACACCCCCAGTCACGCCTGCTCTGTGTGAACAGGAAAATAAGTAGGTCCTGGACTGAAAGGAAGGGTGCACCCTGCAAAGTCAGGCTAAATTTTGTTCAATCATTGCAAAGGCCACTTATTGGAAACTAGAAAAGCACATGGAGAGTGCAGACCAGTGCTCAGTTCCCCCATGTGGCCTTATCTCGAAACGATGGCAAAGAATCCTTCGAAAAAGTCCTGGATCCAGATGGTGATCCGGATCCACACCAATATTTAATCAGTTCTTCCTTCTGCAGCCATCAGCGTTCCCTGAAAATTTGATCCAAATCCGTTCTGAACCTTTTGAGTTTGTGTGTAACTGAGGGAACTGCTGTTATTTTTCAATTCCATTACCTCTCCAGTGGAGGTAATGAGCTTTATGCATCCTGCTTACAGGAGAACGTTCTTTTTTTCAACCTGGACCTTATTTCTAGGAGTGTATAAGTGCTTTTACTCACCGGTAAATTTTCTGCATCACTTTGGCTCCTTCGGAAGATGTTACATTGAGTTGCCCTTCGGTGTGCATCCATATAATGGAGGAGACGGGACAGCCTCAATAAGACATTATCTGCAGCAAAACTCCTTCCTTTTTTCTTTTTGCTTAAAGCATTGATGAAATGAATGAGTACTAGTTCCAAATTTAGCAGATCGGAGTTTGTTTGTGTCTAGGTAGCGAGCTGCTGTACAGCCTGTAGAATGCAGAGAAACCCCCCCCATACTTAACAGAGTTAATTCTGAACTCACAGGACAATAGTACTCATTCATTCATTCATTCTACCTAAAGTATTGGTGAAATGGAGGAGTTCTGCTGCAGATAATGTCTGCTACAGTACAGGGGCTGGCCGTCTCTTCCATTATATGGAAGCATGCCGAAGGACGACTCAATGTAATATCTTCTGAAGGAGTGAAAATGATGCAGAGAATTTACAGTACCGGTGAGTAAATGCACATATAAACTCCTAGACATAAGGTCCAGGTTGGAAAAAAGAAAGTTCTCCTTTAAACTCTCCCCAACAGTGAAGTGTCGGCCTCTCTGAGCACATCACTGAAAACTAGCTCAAAATGAGGCAAAAAAAAGCTGGAATGGTGCAGAAATATGAATTAATCTCACTGCAGGTAGAAACTCAAGATACTTCATTTTTTTTTAGACTGCATTACTTTTTTTTCTGAACACATTTTTGCATGTCAGGCCTTCAACACATTAGAAAACTGCAGTAGAGCTCGTACCTCTGTAGTATTTTTGCGATTTCTTCTCAAAACAACTCATTCAGACAAAAGTCATGATGTTTTACTGCTGTTTGTCCGATTTTTGTTGCAAACATGCCTTAAAGACCCACAACGTAACTTTTAGACCTTAAAAATCTGTGTTTCTGACTCGTTTTGATGCCATACCAACATTCATTATGCGCATTTTTGAGCCGTCGCTGCCCAGCGGCGTCCGGAGGCTCAGAAGCTGCACTATGTAACTTTTCTATCTGGAACGCGGTCGTGACGCTGTGCACTGCGTCACTTACTAGCAAATGGATATGAACCAGACATGAACACAGCAGGCGGTTTGAACGCACATCAGGAGGGATTCAGCAAAGAAACGCAAGGAAACATGAGGAGAGGAAGTGACAAAGCAAGAGTCTAGATGAGACGGTCTTTCACTGGCTGGAGGGAATCGCAGCACAGGTAGGATGAAGATGGACGCTAGTTTAGCTGCCGCACTGCAAAAACTCTAATCTTAGCAGGTATATTTTTCTCATTTCTAGTCAAAGTATAATTTTATAATTTTCTTACAAGTATATATAAAAAAAAATCACACTCACAATAAGACAAAAGTACCTAAAGAGAAACATTTCAGTGAGATGTAGGAACTTGTTTTAAGGCGATGCATCTCATTTCAAGATAATTGTGCTTGCTCCATTGGCAGATTTTTTTTTGCTTATTACAAGCAAAATCATCTTGGCCACTCTTATTACCAGCAAAATATATATATATATATTTTTTTTTTTTTTTTTTTTACTGATTTTAAGCCAAAAAATTCCGCCAATGGAGCAAGCACAATTTTCATGATAAAATTTCTTGAAATGAGATGCATTGCCTTAAAACAAGTTCTTACATCTCACTGAAATGTCTCTCTTTAGGTACTTTTGTCTTATTTTGAGTGTGATTTTGACTAGAAATTAGAAAAATATATTTGCTCAGATTTGAGCTTTTGTGATGTGATGGGGGTGCATCACTGAGAAAACTGCTAAAAGTCCCATTGTGGGTTTTTCAGTCGTATCAGAGCGGGGTTGCCCGTTTCTTATGTATCATAGTGCAGTCAACCCTCCTCCTCCTCAGCCAGGCCTTTGTAATGAGTTAAAATGTGCTTTTAAATGTTCTCTTCATGGACATGGAGCCGCTGAACCTAGACTCCCCATCTGTAAAGATACTAGCTGCCAGTTTAGTTGTTACTGTGCTGTTCCAGTTTCTGCACAGAAATGGTGCAAATCTGATGTGAATTTTTGCTCCTGTTCCGACTCGCAGACACAACTACAAAGAATACTCGATGGAGTCGCGTACGCAGTTCAGGATACACGCTGCTCTGGCTAAGCTCAAGGCCGACCCCGGTGACGAGGACACCCACCTGTGAAGGAGTTCATCTTCATCAACTACAGGATATTTACCATGAATTGATATGCTGTTGCCATGGTGACACATCATTGGACCAAAGGACTAGAGTGTGGATACAGACGATATTTTATAATATATAAATTAACATTAAATGAAGTAAATATTTTACATTGAACACTAAATCTCACCTGAATGCACAAAACTTAAACGTTTTAGAGCTGTGATTGCTGCATGTTTGGATTTAAAGAGAATCATTTTAAATAATAGTTGGTGTTTGAAGGTTTTTATTCCACAGCTATGCACCACAACAAATGCATTATGGGTAAATAAATTGTATTTGCATGCTAAACCCAAGGAAATAAATCTGTTTCCTAAATGGTGTCTGAACGAGTCAAAGTTAAACATTCTGAAAACTTGACCATGGAAATATTTTTGCATGAATAAATTGTGCTTAAAGGTGTTTTTTGTTCTCACTTACAGAAATGAGGAGTGTTTAGTTTAACATTTCACACAGAAATAGTCTTTTAAGGATTTCTATTTATTTAAGGATTTGTATATGAGGCGGTAAAGTATATTACAGGTGAGAAGAGTAACTCCGTTTATCCAGCAGAGGAAAACTGGCTTTTCAGTTTCCTGGCTCTGATCCACGGGACTGATGTAGAAAACCTCCAGTCTTTATAAATATGGTCAGAAAAGGCTGATATTTTCCACAAAGTTGTCATTTTATCAGGAAAACTGCAGTTAATCCCCATCATGATGGTTACAGAGGATGTGGTGTGATGCTGCTGGAAATTGGACGTATTTGGTTACGTACAGTCTCAAACATGCACATCTCTGCACTACAACCCTGTGGAAGAATATTATGATGCTCCACTGAACAAACTTCAAGTTCAACTTATTTTAGGACTGCAGCAGAAAAGCTGCTAAACCAGCAACTGTTTGACTCTAGAATGACGCAGTCCAGCGCTACGAGGAGGCGGGGGGAGGGCTGGCTGCAGCCGCCTGCTCCTCTCTCAGCCTGCGCTTCAGCAGCTTCCGCTTCTTCTTCTCTTCTTTCTCAATTTCAGCCACCATTTCCAAGAACTTGGGGCTGCGGGGGTCCACGGTGAAGCCGAAACGCTCCCTGGCCTCAGCCAGCAGCCTTGCCCGCCGAGCCTTCTCCTCCTTCAGCTTCTGTTTGGTCTCTCGCTTCTCTCTGCGCCAGTCCGCCACCATCTTGGGCATTTTGGCCATGTTGGCCGCGATGAGTTTCTCTCTGTGATGGAGAGAAAATTAAATCAACTGCTTTGTAGCTGTAAAATGGACACCATAAATAACAAAATGAGTAGGGATGCACAATAATGGAATTTTGGCTGATAACCGATATGCTGATATTTTAAAACTCGTGGCTGATATCGATACCGATATTAAAGCTGAAAAAAAAAATAATGTAACGTTCATTCATTGTGCAAATTTAGAAAAATACCTCAACTTGTGTTATGTATAAGTCAAACTTAATGACAGCTGTTCAAACAAAACTAACAGGATACGGATGACGACCAAGTTGGGACGATTTTGCGGCGAAATGGTGATGAAACTGCAACGTAGCAGTGACAATTTTGCCACAGTGTCGGCGAAACGGTGACGAAGCGACGATGAAACT
Organism: Atherinomorus stipes; assembly: GCA_023101725.1. Lineage (NCBI taxonomy): Eukaryota > Metazoa > Chordata > Actinopteri > Atheriniformes > Atherinidae > Atherinomorus > Atherinomorus stipes. Next base: position 748,430 of record JALJCO010004649.1, read on the forward strand.
GCAATGAAACAGCGATGTAGCGGCAAGGACGCAAAGACGAAGTGGTGACGAGAGGGAGGAAAAATTATTTTCCAGGACATTTGACCCTTTTTCTCATATTCCATGTGAGGTGACCAGATTCCATCTCAAACGTGGGACAAAGACTCCATAAGTGTGGGCCAACATGGGGCAATAACCAAAACACTGACATATATATATGTATATATAAATATAAATGTGTTTTTTATTGCCCCCCAGTTTGTGTACACTCTGTACAGTCGCCCCCAAAATTATTCATACCCTCCTATTAAAAAAGGGGGAAATCTCAGTTGCCAGTGAAATAAGTTCAAATGGACAAAAGTAATAAATAGAAATTCTATGAAAGTCGTGACATTTATTTTGAATTCTGGTTCAACAAGTAAACAAGCAATAATGGGGTTCTTAGGCTAAAGTGGGTATTTTGCTCCATTGTTCATGAGCAAGGGGCTTTAGCTTGTTTGGTACAGTTTTTTTTTAAAACCACAATGTAAAAGTAATAAGCTATTTTATTTCCCTAAATTATAATTTTGTAATTTTTTATTTATTATTAGTTTCTTGTTATTTGAATTACTATTGTCAATTTAGCCTTTTCTTTAATGGAAAGGTACGAACAATTTTGAGGACGACTGTAGGCACATACACACATTTGAATTAAACTTTGCTGATGTCAGAGAACTTGAAAGAAACTTTGATACTTTGTCATGAAAGCGTTCTGTCAAGTTACCACACTTTAGATGGGCGATGTGTGATCAAACAGAATAAGTGGTGAAGGCCTCGTTCTGGGACCAGCGCTGTCTCAGGGTCTGCAATCATGACCGATGCTTCCGTGTTTCCACATTCTGACCCGTATGACTGCAGGGTTGCACAGTGTGACTGGTCATCACTTAACAGCAGCTGTTACCGACTGGCTTAGAATCTTGTTTGGGCTTCAGCAGGAATCTGTCCAAGAAAGATTCCTTGTAAGAAATGTTTTTTTTTTTTCTTTTCTTTAATCTCAGATTATTGAGCTGTTTCACGTCGCGCTCTCTGCTGTGCAACAAGGAGAAATTACTCTGACAAACATGGGGTCTGTCCCAAACCGCGCACTTAAGCACTTCAAACACTGTTTTTCAGTGTGTAGTGCACACATGGTGTCATTTAAGCGACAATTTCAGTGCACTGAAAGTACCAGGATGTTCCCTAATCACAACCAAAAATGCAGCAGAATGAAGCACACTACTCGCACTAAATGGACGCCATCTTGTTGACATGGAGGAAGAGGCGGGACTTTCAAACTGCTTTCAGAGCTGAATTATGGCAATGAATGACGCGGTGGCGCCCCCTGCTGCATTGGAGGCAGTATTGTACTTGATTTAAGTAACGATTATGAAATGATTTAGACGTAATTACTAATGTATATTGTTGCTACCAAGCTGTTCCCTCCCTGATGACTGTTGTGATCTGGTCGTGTGTTTGAGGCCGCGGTTATACCGGCTCAGTAGAGTTAGCTCAGGTTAGCGGGTAATGATAGTCCATCACTTCCTGTAAGTGCAGTGCTCTGTTTGGGTCAGCATTTAGTGACAATAGTGTGCACTACAGACGAAGTACACAGTGCACACTATGTCCTGAATTCCAGTGCACTCAGAAAAGTGCGCAGATTGAGACAGGCTCATGGACCTGCATTAAAGCCCCGCCTCCGAGACTGATTGACATGTGAGTCAATCAAATCAGAAGTCGGGCTGTGATGACGGCTTTCACTGCCGTCCCCATCGGCACACAGTCAATTCATAAATTACAGCTTCGAACACAAAACTGGAGCAACGCGGGACAGCGTCTTAAATTGCGGGACGTGTGAGAAGTGATGGAAATGCGGGATGTCTGGTCTTGTTTATTTGATAGAGACGGAGCATGTTAAGAAACAAAAACTTATACACGCGGCAGATTTAGCTGCAAGGCTAGTTTTCATCTGTTGTCCACAGCCAGATCTTAAATGTCCTGGTCCACCAGCCTGACCAACGCCATGTCTGAGATACACGGCAGGTCAGTCTGGGTTCCCTACATTGGAAAGTGATCTCCACTCCACTGAAAAATTGACTGGACCAATCACAGCATGACTGTTCATGCAACTCAGTTCTGTAACCATAAACGGTCAGAATGGTGCCGCAGAGGAGCCACGATATAACCATGTCCTTTCTGATGTCTTCAATAAGCTGCACGCGTCCTTACAACCACAAAAACTTGCGGCTCTGAGGACTTTCCTCTTATAAAAGACATTTGCGTCACTTCCGTGCTTCTCTGATTGGTTCTCTCCAGTTCCATTTGTTCCCGTTAGTCCCGCCTCTCATCTCGCATTGGAAATCAGTCTCCAGCGGAGGGAACCCAGACCAACCTGCCGTGTATCTCATATGGGGTTAGTCGAGCTGGCGTGCCAGGCTAAAGCTTAAAGGCGCCCTGAAATAAGGAAATGCAGCAATTCAAACAGTTATGAAATTAACCAATATATGAGGCGCCGTTTGAACCAGCAGAATGCTGTTTTTATGTTTGTTTTATTTATTTTTTATTAAATCCATGGCGCATGGTAGCAGCATTAGGCCACATCCACTGTGCAACATCATGACATTTTTGGCAACTGCTGGATCTGAAGCTGATGCAGCACCAGTATTTTTCTAATTTTGCACAAAGAATGAATATCACATCATTTTCAGCTTTAATATCGGTATTGACCGTGAGAAGCAGAAAATTATGGGTTGACAGTTTTCATATGGAGCATCACTAATGATTATTGTCACGTCCAGAGAATTGAACTCATCAAGGTGTAAAGTTCAAGTTCATGTAACGAGTCCAAGTGGATGTCAGTGTGATAATGTGACGAGCAACAAACTGGCATGTCGGCCTGCCACAGAGGAATATTTCAATAGTCGACTAGTCACTGATTATTTTGGTAATTAGTCAAAGAATCGGATCATAGAAAAGGTGTAATATTTACAGTATCAGTCAAAAGGTTGGACATTTTCTCACTGGATCTAATCTAACTGAAAGACGGGTCCAAACTTTAATGCTAGTGTGTGTTCATTTATGACAATATGACAATTCAAGAACAGATGACCGGACAGACAGACGGACGAAGTAGCGGAAAGTAGCCTACAGGGGCAATTTTGAGGGGAAACAAAACTTCGAGACAATAAACGATTAGCTGATTGTGAAATTAGTTGCTGACTATTTTGACAGTCGGTGATTATTGGATGAATGGTGCAGCCCTGCTGGCACATAAACAACAAACATGCAAGCGAGTTCTTAGACAAGAGATGATGGTGCATTTTGCATGACGCTCGCGCAGATTAGGGTCAAACAGCATCAACAAAGACACCTTCTGTACTGAGAACAGAACAATCTCAAATTTCCCCCAAAATGCGCTAATAACAGTAAACAGAGCATCCTGTGAATCACTGGGATGTTTGCGTCTGTCCGTTTTTACGCAGACAGACCGACAGCACTGTTCCAAACGGCTCCTACATCTGCCAGGCTCCTTTGCACCGGTTTATGCGTAAAATGCGCACCGGAGAGATGTCCGCTACTTTCTTTTTCATTGATCAGAGGGCCCTTTCTCTTTTCGGAGCAGAGGAAAGCTGCAGGATCTCTAAGCTCAGTTTAAATGGAGGACACGCGCGTGGTGGGGATCTGGGAGCGGGTGAGCACCTACTTTGCGCGTCGTTTCTCCGTTTCCTCCTTCTCCTTGGCTTCTACGTTCTTCAACATGACCTCTAATGAAGGCTGCCACTCATTCTCCTCGGCAATAATCTTCTCCAGCTCCTCGTGACTCGGCCACAGAGAAGCAGGCTCGATGCCGGACGCCGAGCCGTACCGAGCGAACACCTTTGCGTCGTATTTGCTCGTCTTCTGCCACTGCGGCGTCTTGTCGCTGCTCTTGTCCGGAATATGAGGCTCCCGGAGGTTGAGTTTGAGCGGCTTTGGGTTGTAACTTGCTGCCTGCAGCAGAGTCCCGCTCTGACAGCTCACTGACAGGAGCGTTTTACAGGAGGAAAGGCCTTTTAGAGTCCTGCATAGTTCTGACGTCCTCTTGCACAGCATGGAGGCCGCCATGTTTCCAGGCGTAAGAAGAAACAGGATGTTGTTCTTCTTCTTGTGGAAGAGTAGTGGTTGATAAGCCGGATTACAGACGCATTACCGCCGCCTACTGGACTGGAGAGAAACGGTCGGACTAACTAACTTCACTCACTACTCTGTAAATTCTAACTGGTTTGCTAAATACGCAAACTTGCCACCTAAAAAATAAGTTTTCAGTAATAGGAGTGATTAAGTAGAATAAACTAAAATGATTTAAATTTGTAGAACTTGTTTGAACTTGATAAATCTGATTAAGCTGTAAGTGAATGAGGTTGTGGAGGAAGCTTGATGTGATTAATTTTGCATAAATTAGATTAGATGTTTTACACAATCTTCATTTTATTATTTATTTATTCATTTATTTTTACCAACATGTTTATATCAACTTAATGTCACTGAAAGTAATTAATGAACTCAGAATTTTTACTGTGCAGTAGGAACTTAGTCTGAGTAGTTTTTTATATATATATAAAGGAATAAACAAACAACTTGAGAGAAGTCACATGACACCAACGTTATTTATAAATCCCTCATTTGTGAATTTATCTCTGTTGTTAAAAGAAGTGAACTGCATTGTGGGAAACCTGCTCCCTCATCATCACTAGTTTCCCCGAACTCATTTTAATTAAACTGATTCAACTTAAGTAAATTAAGTTATCTTGCATGTTGCCTTCCAAAGTTCATACATCTTATTGAAATATTAACAACTAAGTTAAAATGAAGTTCTATCTACTAGATATATTCTGTTAAAACCAATATTACACTTTAGTGTAACTAACTCACTAACAAAATAAAAACAAACTTGTTTTTGTTTGTGATTTGGCATAAATTTGATCTAAAAGATGATAAAATGAATAAATTTAAGGGTTAAAATTTCATAAATAGAAGAACTTCTGGACACCAGAGTTATTTTAGGATCTTTTCAGGCTCTATAAGAAAAGCCGGAAGACTCGGCTATAAATATCTTTTAGCAAATCCAAAATAGTAACATTTTCGTCATGAAACAAAGTTTGTTTCCTGTGAATCTTTTCATTGTTCAGACCAAACATCATATGTCTCATAGATACTCAGTGCTGAAGTACAGGGGGCCTGTTGACTCTGAAGTAGTTGTGAACAGGTGGGCCGTAGCCAGAGCACAAAGCAAGGATGGGGATCTGAGATGCTTTTAATACATTTGAGTATTTGGGGACCATCGTAAACCTTTGACAAAAAGGGGTTTTAGCTTTAACCTCCCAAGCTCCTCCGCCCTCCCTCAACTTCTAAATTTAATTTCTTTTGAAAAAGTTTGGCTAGAACAAATGGAGTTGCTCTGGAGTGCAGCACTTACAGAGACAGATGTCACTGCTTTTGTGTTGAGGGAGCATGCAGAGCTCTCCATCGTCATTAAAGATTTAGGGTTCCCATGGCAGGAGTAGCACTAGACTGAAGGTGGGGGTGGGCATGACAGAGGCTTAATTTGGCTTAGGAGCGATCCAGTGCCAAGCCCGCGGCTTTAGGGATCACATCAACGTCAGTCACAGGCAAATAGGCTTGTTAACAGTTAGACGATAAGAGGATGGCAAGATGACAGGTCTATTTCTGAGTAAGGATGTGAGTAGGAGGGATGGATGCTGTGATGAGACATGTTTAGGCAAGTTATACAGAACACACTCACCTGATTCGATTATCTCTTGCAATGTAAATCAGTGTTTACAGATGCATTAAATTTTGCAGAACAGTTTATTTATTTCCAGCTTAACACTTAGAGGTACAGGGTACCTGCTGGTAGGTTCAGGGAGACTCGGGAAGTACAACATGTTGGCCCAGAACAACGTTTAAGCCACCACTGCTGGTCAGAATGTAAGGGCAACTGTCTTTAAAACGAATTACAGAAATGATTCTTTATTCAGATTATTCTGTTAAAAGAAGTTTGTTTTACTTAAACTGCAAAGAGACTGGGGGGCAAAAATGGCTGCATGGCAGAGTTCCAAGACCAAAACCACTGCTGAGCAAAAAGAACATAAAGGCTCGTCCCAGTTTAGCCAGAAAGCATCTTGATGATCCCCAAGACTTTTGGGAAAATACTCTGTGGACTGACGAGACAAAAGTGGAACTTTCTGGAAGGTGTAGGTCCCATTACATCTGGCGTAAAAGTAACACGGCATTTCAGAAAAGGAACATCATAGCAACAGTAAAACATGGTGGTGGTAGTGTGATGGTCTGGGGCTGTTTTGCTGCTTCAGGACCTGGAAGACTTGCTGTGGTAAATGGAACCATGAATTCTGCTTCTACCAAAAAATCCTGAAGGAGAACGTCCGGCCATCTGTTGGTGACCTCAAGCTGAAGCGCACTTGGGTTCTGCAGCAGAACAATGATCCAGAACCCACCAGCAAGTCCACCTCTGAATGGCTTAGGAACAACAACATGAAGACTTTGGAGTGGCCTAGTCAAAGCCCCCACCTGAATCCCATTGAGATGCTGTGGCATGATAAGTAGAAAGAGGAACAAACAAGCAATAAATACTGTACATTAGAAAAAGGTTTTTTTTTCAACAAAAACATTTCAATAAGTTTTATATCAACAAACAGACACAAATGGTTTATCAACTAGTGTTGTAGAGATTAGCGACAGTTTCTATTTATGTGTGCTCCTGTTGGGGTACTGAATGACTGTTTTTCTCTCTCTATGTTTTTTTTTTTTTTACAAAGCACAGTCTGTATTATACTGTATGACGGGGGGGGGGGGGGGGGGGCAACTCCAGTCCTCAAAGGGTGGCATCCTGTAGGTGTTAGAAATTTCCCTGCTGCAGCACACCTGACTCATCAATAGGTAATTGTGCAGAGCTCAATGTGAAGCTCTACGCAAGTAACAAGGTGTGATGCCACAGGGAAACTCCTGATTCCTGCAGGATTCTGGCCCTCGAGTTGCCCCCCCCCCCTGCCGTATGGACCCTCATGCAGTGGTTACTGGTGGATGTGAAACAAGATGGGCGTCACATTTTTGGCACTTGGCTTTAGGTGTACCACTGTCTGCATTTATAGAGGAGGACTGGTGTAGTGTTATAGGTGTACCTATAACACTACACCTATTCTGGTCCCTAATGTGCGTCTGGATGCCACAGCCCACTGGATGGTCATGGATGAAAATAAAGGGAGATACAAGGTACGAGTATGCAAACGTACACCGAAAGCCAAGTGCCAAAAATGGGATGCCCGCCTCTGTTTCACACCCACCAACAACTGCTTCATGAGGTCCACTCTTTCTGTAAGACAGGGGGCCCAAGTCCAGTCCTGCACATTTTGGTTGCGTCCCTTCTCCAACACACCTAAATCCAATGAATGGCTCGTTACCAGCCTCTGCAGAGCTGAATGACATATGCATGAGGGAATTAGCCGTCTGATTCAGGTGTGTTGAGGAGGGGATGCTCTAAAAATTGCAGGATGGTCACTCTTATGGACTGGACTTGGGCACCCCTGCTGTGAGACATCATTATCTTCATTTTCCTCTTCATCCACCGACTCACTGTCTTCAACCTGTAAGCATAAAATTAGAACAGGTCTGAGGAATGAGCCTGACCGCTTAACCGTGTTTCTTACGCCCATAAAATGGGTGCTTCCATTTCCTGAGAAATTGAAGAGTGTACAGCAAAAAAAAAAAAGAGATTATGTTGATAACCTTGCATCTCTACACATCTCCGTCCATGAGCATGTTATAGTTCACGCAAAAGTGGTCTAACTGCACAATGTTGCCCTGTGGCAACAAATGAAAAACTGCCATAGTATATAAATGACAAAAAGAGTCTTTACTCAATCAAATATGCTTCTGCACTTATTCATGCACATCACAGATATTATTTATACAAAGTTACATAAATTTGAACATGTTAAAAAGTTAAATTTATCTTACCCTCTGCAAGCAGTGTGTCCAAGTTGGCTGTGGTCCCAAAAAGGACTGTTTCACCACAAAACGAAGGGTCAAAGCCCCACCCAGCTCAAATTTAATTGGTCACAGACTTGTTATCAGACTTTTAATGTGATGTTTTACTTTTAAAAAATTAAAGGGGCGGTGTGTGGGCCAAAATAGTGGTTTATTGCCTGAGGGCAACACCATGCCATAAAGGGTTAAGGGCGTGTCCTTTTGATTGACAGGCAGCAGACTGGATGGTGGCTAATAGTTAGCTCCCTGTTTGCTCTCAGGAAGGCCTCAGCCTGTAGCAGAGTAGCACACCGGTGGTTTTTAGCCAACTAACAGCAAGTCCAAGTGTGCCTTACCTTTAGCTCAAAGATAAGGGGGCTAATCTTCGTTAGCTCCTGTTAATTCCGAGTTAGCTTGGTTAGCATTTAGCCCAAAGTTTGTTGGCTGATAATCGTTTGCCCTGAGGCAAAAAAAAAATGGATAGTCAAACCAGTGCTTTACACAAGAAGCCCTGCATCTAGTTAAAAAATATTATTTCATATAATTTGGAGATCTCTGAATCACTTTCTAAACTCAAAGGCATCCACAACCTTTTTCTCAAGGCCTTAAGTGCTCTTTAAATCATATTTACACCACAGACTTTTTTCCATTTGACAAATCCATTCATTTGAAATACCATCGTTGTAGTAAAATGTCAGTTTTATGTGTCCATGTGTTTAAGTATCTTACAATTATCCATATTCAGATGATGAAATGTGTGCATGTCCAAATACGTCACAGAAAGAAATAATTTCCTCCATGTTGCTTATTTCTTCACATCTGAACATGCACATGCTCGGATCGAGCCAAGCTTTGGTTTTGTCCCGTCTCTTGAAGCAATTTGCCAAGCCAGCATTACGGTTTGTTGACACAAAGAAGCAATCATAATAAACTGAGTCTAAATGATCCACTCTTTTGTTGGCCCTGAACAATGACAGGGTTTTTCTCTGAATTTTGGCACCAAAAATCCGATTTGTCAGCATCTCTCCAGAACAAGAGCTGAGGACCAAATCCAAATAAAAGGGAGCGTAGCCTTAAAATATCTCCATTTCCTGGTAATGACAGCACTCTGTGGCTATACTGGAAAAAAAAAAAGAGAGGAGGGGTGGGGGAGGCTCCTCGGTGAGACGAGTCCCCATGGCGCTGGTGATAAATTGCAGCTTTCTACAAGAACACCGCACCAAAATTAATAATCTAAAGGTAACTAATGTTGTCCTTGGCAACGGGGATATTAATTGCCCACAGACAGCCTAAGCTTCCCTCTCAAACATTTGAAATCCGCACATCTGTGTTGCATTACTGATTTCTAAATCTGAACTTAAAACAAGCCCATTGTGCTCACTACAATGCATTGTGGGGATTTTTTTTTTCAGCTGGCGCTGAAGTCATGGCTGTGATCACTCTTGCAGCTCCCCGCACGCAGCTTTTTAAACACCCAAACCACCCCCCACTAATGTTAAACTTGGACTTAGCCCAGTTAAGAACTGCCAGCGTAAGCGGTCTGTAAAGGAGGCTGGGGGTGGTGGAGCTTTTTTTTTTTTGGAGGGTGGCTGATGTGTGCTCAAGGGAAAACAGAGGGCAGTGGAAGGTGGAGAGCTTTCAGCAGGGAGCAGCAGAGTATTTTAAAGTAATGGATGTAGCACGTATCCATTTAGGGATGCGATCAGAGCGTAGCTGAGGGTGTGAAAAAATGCAGATGTGGATATTGCTTTCTGAGAGTTTTATCCACCAGGGCATCGAGGTGATGGAGAGACGAGAGTAGTGAACCAGTGTAACCACCAGAGAGCTCTTATTTCTGCTCACTTTGCAGCAAAGAGCGCAGCACAAATGGCAAACTGGGACTCCCTCGACTGCCATTTGCATTTCCTGCCACATAGTGGCTGTAACATTTGAACAAAATTATCTTGGATCACAAATCTTTATATCTCACGCTCATGTAAGCACCTGTGGAGAAAAGCATCCCTATAAACATATACGCACGCTGGGTTTACATAAGGATTTGGCACTAGTTCCCAGTCTGTAATGGCAGCAGATTCCCGGGGTGGTAAACAACTGTGCCGTCTCCGCCCGTGATGCATTAAGATTTTCCTTTTAACAAATGATGAAGCAACCCCGGGGAAATGAACAGATTGCCGTTTATGAAAATTGTGTGTCGTTTTGGACAAATTTGCAAACAACAGCCATAACATCCTCGTGATGTTTAGCTGTGACGAAGCTCGTCACGTCTCGGAGTCTTCGGGTTTTAAAACCCAGCCCGGGGTCCTAATGAGATGATGAATGGGAGCATACGGAGTGATGGAGGCTCTCGATCCACCGGTGGCTGCTAATTTAAGGGGAGATTCATCAAACGTGGGCCTGCACTCAGACGCACCCTCATAAAACATTGCTGGGGTCCGGTGAAGATGAATGGAGGTAATTATCAGCCCTACCTGTTCACGTCCCTCCGTGTGGCTTCCTGGGGTTCCAGGGCTCGTAATCTGTCTGCATGAGAAGCAGATGTTTAAATCAACCTCTTCTTTTTACTGTTAGCTCTCTATTGAGTGTGAAGTGTGATTATCAAACATTACACTAATGCAGCAGTGTTGTTGAAATCATCGGACACAAAAGCGGCCACCCTGAATGCCTCATTCTGCACTTACTGGCACCAGTGGAGCTAATCACTCAGCTTTCTCCACTGATATAGTCAGACTGTAAGCGCCGCTGCCATCAACAAGACTATAACTGTTTGCACTTCCAGTTGGCATTGTTGTAAATGTCAGTGATTTCCATGAAATCTCCTTCCGGAGGCGCTGACTGTGCTGCCAAATGACCAAAATACTGACCCCAGCAGGAGCAGTTAGACAGTATGACACTTCCATGTCATTAGCAAACCCACCTTAACAGACTTCCACTTGAATTAGCAAAAGAGTGAAGGATTTGATGCTGGATATCTGCAGGCTTTACAACAAAGCTGCCCCTTCTGTCTGCAAATGCAGCTTTGCATAGTCAAGTTTTAGTTTTTATGGCAGAGTTCTTCTGTAGCAAGCAACAAGCAGTCGTACAGTATTCTATTAAACTGCCTGTTAAAGGCATATGCCACCCCTGGGTGAAATTTAGCCTCCCCCCGCAGTCCCCCGAGTTGAACAAGTGGGCAGAAGCATTTTCTAGCCGACCCAGTCATTCTCTGAATCTGGCAGCACTGACTTTAGCTTAGCTTAGCATAGTTGTTGTAATCTGGTGGCTAAAGTGAACTAATTAAATTTAGATTTTTGCCAATTATGTTTCGTGACCTGCACATTCTGATGGAGTACAAATGAGAAGCTGATTTCACATCAAAGGACTGACTAGGCGGCATTCAATAGGGGAACTATATGCCGTGGAAATACCGGCCAATCACAGGCAAAGCACCGCAGAAGGTGGTGATGCTGCACATGCGTGCTGCCTTTGCTACAATCCGTGGTGCTTCGCCTGTGATTGGCCTGTATTTCTGTGGCATATAGTATATTAAATGTCACCTAGTCAGACCTATGATGTGATATCGGCTTGTCGTTTGTACTCAATCAGGGTGTGCGGGTCACGAAACATAATTGGAAGAAATCTTGAGTTAATTATGGGCCTTTTCCATTGCAGCTGCACAGGGCATGGGACAGCACAGTACAGCACCACGCTAAAGACGACCAGGATGGTTTTTATTTCCACACAGGAGAAGTAGTAGTCTACTACCTGGAAGTGGGTAAAGGAGGCGCGGTCGAGACTGACGTCTGACTGACGTCACTGCCGTGTCACGTGGTGGTCAGTAAAGTAAAAACAACGATGGAGGCATTGGATGACATGGAGGTGTTACTGCTGCTGTTGTTTTCTCTGTGGCTTGTAGTCAGATATTTTTAGAAGAGGCAAGGCGAAAAAAGGAAAGATGAAAATTTCCTTTGACCAATCAGTGGAGAGGCATCAGGTACGTCACGTTTTGTGTAGGTTTAGCCCGGTTAGAGCTAGCTCTGAAACGGGTGCGGAAAATCGTAACGATTCGTAACAGGTTTTCCCAAAGGGAACACAAATAAAGCATGCCGTGCCATCTGGAACGGTTATGAAAATGTGCAGTGGAAAAGGCCCATTCGTTCACTTTCGCCAAGTGGTGCTAGTTGGATCCACCAGATTACAGCAATTACGCTTAGCTAGGCTAAAATCAGTGCTGCCAGATTCAGAGATTGACTGAATTGGCTCGAAAACGCTTCCGCCCACTTGTTCAACTCATGGGAATGCTGGGGGGGGGGGGGGGGGGGGGGGCTAAGGGGGCTAAGTTTCCCCCTGGGATGGCAAATGCCTTCCACACAAATATCTATGATGTTTGTTGTCATGATGAAGACAACTCTGAAGTTCAATCCGAGCATCAGAATGAGGAAGAAAGGGGACTTAGTGGTTGTTGGTCTCAGTATTTACTGGGCTTTTCACACAACCATCTCTAGGGTTTCCACAGAATGTTCTGAAGAAGAGAAAATATCCAGTGAGCAGCAGTTGTCTGGACCAGAATGCCTGGTTGATGTCAGAAGTCAGAGGAGAATAGACAGACTTTTTGGAGATGATAGAAAGACAGCAGGAACTCAGATCAGCACTGGTTCCAACCAAGATATGCAGAAGAGCATCTCTGAAAATACAACATGTCAAACCTGGAAGCAGGTGGACTCCAGCAGCAGAAGACCACACTGGGTGCCACTCCTGTCAGCTAAGGACAGGAAACTGAGGCTACAATTCACACAGACTCACCAACATTGGACAATAGAAGATGGAGAAATGTTTTTCTGATGAATCTCCATTTCAGCTCCACATCCAGATGCTAGGCTCAGAATTTGCTGGAAACATCATGAAAGCATGGAATTGTCTTCCATTCATACACACCACAAAATTGGATATGCTCCCCAATCTGCCACATCTGTTCAGGAAGTGTGTGTGTGGGGGGGGCAATGCAACTCTGCTGTCCAAGCCTATGCTAGGCTGGCGTTTTTCAAAGATCGTTATCCATGATCTATGGACATATTTCAATAAAACACCACCATCTGACAACGACTGACACCCTGTAGACAAACATATTTTCCTCGTCGACCAGTATTGTCTTGATTTCAGCAAGTTTGAGTGGTCCAATGGTGACTTGCCTCAGAGCGAACGGGAGCAGCACATAAAAACTCACTCGCATCTCTGTGGTACATTAGTGAAGCCACTCATTCTAAGAAAATAAACACATTTTCTAATCTAATGCAGTGATTACACATCAACAGAAACACAGTTTTGAATTATATATCACATTTTTCTCCCACTAACCCTCTGATTTTTTTTTCCTTTTGCATACTGTACCTTTAAGTTCTGGAAGTCGAGTTGTCATAAAGCCCTTCGGAGTTTTAAAGGACTTTCCAAAAAGCATCTTTGGATGTTTCTGCCTTTTGTTCCACTTTCTGTCCAGATGATCTCACACTGCTTCAGTAATGTTGAGATCCGGGTTCTGGGGAGGATTCATTCCTCCATCAGACCTCTAAAGGTCCAGGAGGATTCATTTGTTCAGGTCCAGGTTAGACAGAGTTTTTAGTAATCACCCTGTTGTTCAAACATAGTTTTACATCTGTCAAACTGTTTTCTATCATTTTTCATAGATGAAACAAAAGAAGAGTAAATGATGTGACTTTAAAGACACACTACAGAACTTTTTGCAATTTTCTCAGTGACACCCCCTATCGATGGCTAATGCAGCATCTTTCATCCTACCTGTACCATGATCCCTCCAGCCAGTAAAAGTCTGATCTTGAGTCTTGTCTCATCTCTTGTTCTGTCTCTTTCTTGCCCTCTCTTCTTCCAAGTCTTTTTGGAAGAAGACCCCAACTCGTCATCTGCTGACGCTTGGGCAGGCTCCCTCTGCATCACCTGTCTACGCGTGGGGTATACCCATCTCGTACATATGTGACGCAGCAGGTCTCTCATTGAATGTTATTGAAATCCCTAATGGGTGGTATCTGACAACATTTGAGCATAAAAGAGCAGCCTTTTCCGGTGATTTTGATCAGCATAAAATCTGCTGCGATCAATCCTCCAAAGTCACATGTACTTTAGGGTCATTTGTGCACATCTGAAATTACGCTCTCTTTGAGCGTATTTCACGCTCTCTGTCACCGCTGGCAGCGGCAAGAGGAGAAATGACGGCAAGTCCGACTACAGAGAAGGAAGTCGACTGCAGAAAGATATTTAATACCTGGTTGAAAGACTTGCGGTGTGTTTGGCTCGACTGGTTGGGAAGCTGCTCCAGCCATCAGAGGCTGCAGCCGATCTCGGATTCCCAGCTTGGGACCTGCTGCAGCCCCCCACTCTCTGCCCTTCCCTTCCCTCTTATCCTGTGACATAAAGGCCGTCAAAGCCTGAAAAAACACCTGATTACGGTACGACAGTGTGCATTTATTATGTCGCCTATTTGAATTCTGTTTATTTATTTTCACTGAGGAATGCGCTCGTATATGACATGAATAAAGTTACTGCAAGCCGCTGTAACACCGTTTATCCCTTCCTTCCGGCTGGTTGTAAATAGCGTCCTTAGCAACCACTGTAGCAACAATCACAAAACCTGGAAGAATGTACATCAACATGAAAAAGAACTATGGATCGTTTATATGAAACAAACAGACATTACAAAAACAAACTGTATATTTGAAGCTAGAGAAGTTATCAGAACAAAGCTGAAACCACAATCTATCTTAAAAAATATCGATTTCTACTGAAGATTGACACCTGCCATTTTTCTTTTGGTCACACTGGGGAGGAACTCGGCAGTCACGTAACCACAACTCGGAGGCGCTTTTGGACGACTGATTTCCATAACATTCAACGGGAGACCCGCTGCGTCACATAGGTATGGGATGGGTATACCTCGCACGTTAACAGATGACGAGTTGGGAGTGAGAATGTGTACTGCAGCCATGAGCCAAGCCGTCAGGGGAGCACGCACAAACTGAAGCTATAACGTTGTTTACTACGCTGATAAAGTCTTTTTCTTCATAGCACCACTTTTTAGTGTCTTTCTGTTGATCTGGATCGTTTGTTGACGACAGAAAAATCCATAACTGTCCCTTACAGTGTCTGAATTCACCATGACCGTCTCCTTCCTGCATCAAAACTGTCGGGATGTAGCATCATTTGATGAAATTCGGCCACCGAATTGCATCATCATGAAGCACACAGCCTGTTAAAGGCAACGGAGAGAGACGTGGGTGGAAACTAGTGTTGGCCCATGTAGATTACTTCACGATTCGATTTGATTCCAATTATGGGACCCACGATTTTTCGATTATGGCGATTTATAATGTGTCGATTCAATTCAATTATTGGAACCATAATAGGGGGAGTGGATAGCCCAGTGGTAGCGTCGTGGGTTTGGGCGCGGAGGACCCGGGTTCGATTCCCCGACAGGACCCCTGGGTGAACCACTGTGGACCCCTGAGCAAGGTCCTTAACCCCCCACCAACTGCTCCCCGGGTGCTTTAAGTAGCAGCCCACTGCTCTCTGATACTCACAGTACAGAGATGGGTAAAATGCAGAGCCCTAATTTCCCCTCCGGGATCATACAAGTATAACAAAAAAAATAAATAAATAAAAAATAATCACGATTATTGCGATTTTTAATACTTTTTTGCAATCTAAAATTGTTTTTTTTCTTCATTTGATGCTACATTTGTAAATAAATTAGATTATTAAATCAAGGACACACGGTACTTTGGTTAAAGTTTTCCACTGCTGTTCCAACAACCAAGAAATGTGCACATCTTTTCAGATTTCCTCGATATTATTAAGAATATCGCCCGAATTTCATCTGTTCTAATTACCCATGTACAGAAATGTCACCCTAAGCAACGGCAGTCTGCTGACGGCGTTTTCCCAGATTAGTCTATAAAAGCTTGTAGTTGAAGTGACTACCTACACGGTACAGTAAATAAAAAACAAAGTTAGGAAAATAACAATGGAGGCTTTGCTTTTCGATTATGGCTGACACAGACCCTCTAAGTCCAGAACACTTAACAGCATAATGACGATACCAGAGACCTAACTTGCACAAACAAACAGCCAACAAATATTTACCTTCTCTTTAGCATCATAGATTTTTGGGACCTCCTTCGTTGTAAAACAGGTGCGATGCGGGCATTTGTAACGTGGCTCCGCGGCTCGCAGTATTTTACGGAAAGCCTTGTTGTTCGCCGCTGAATAAGGCTGCAAATCCGTGCCAATGAATCGGCCTATTGCATTTGTGATCCGACAGGCTTTCTCCGAATTCCTGGGAAGTTTAGTGATCGTATAAAAGATGGTCCTCTGTTGTGCTGGGACAGGCAGCGGTGCATTCTCCGTATCGGGATGGAATCGCTGGAGGTGCTGCAGCATGTGTGTTGTATTATGAAGGTACTGAATTTTAATGTCTTGTCCAGAGTTTTGTTAGAGTTTTCCTAAAACCAAAACAACTTCCAAACTTGTGAGCCATACCCAGGTGGCAAAACTATAGGGGATTATCACGCTTCCATGTTCTGGTTTCCGGAACTTGAAACACTTAGATGGTCCACTTCTGGGCCAGTTCAATGTCCCTGCTCTGTTCCACTTCGTAAATTGAATAAACGCTAACCCTACTTAAATTTTCATGGATTCCAGACTGAAGTGTTACTAAGGAAGAAGTGGATCAAAGCGATTCGATAGAGTGAAGGGCCGAACTTTATAATAAAACAATGTAGCACGTTTGTTTGTAGCCGGTGCAGCACAACACCGGCACTTCACAGCTAGCATTAGCATTAGCAGGCTAACGCTAGATGACATGCCTAACTGTGTGCGTCTTAGGCCTGGGATATACTTGCTGTGGACGCCAACGTTCACGCAAGCGGTCTGCGTCGTCTGTGAATATACTTGCTGCAGCACTTCGTGGCCGAAACGCTCAATACTGGAGGCCACCGCTAGGAGGAGTACACAGCACTTCATGAGAATGTAAAAAGGTCAGTCTGCCGGTCAGATTGTTTTTCCGGGGCATACGTGAACGACCCAGGTGTATGTGAAAAATAGACAATGTTATTGCTCTCGAAGAAGAAACGATCATTTTACTTTGCTACTGCGAAAGAAAAACAGGTCGCTGTGCAACGGGGAGGAAATATCATATAAGTGTCTAATTTCGGACCAGGTCCGAGAGACGCTCTTCAAAACTACTCGCCGACGCCATTGTGTTCGCCATTGTGTTTAGCTCTGACCTCGTGTTCACGCTTTTTGTACACACGAGCACCTCTAGCGTTCAAGTCAATATTGCACCACGCGCATGCGGCACGTTACCTCGCGTCAACGCGAGCGACCTACGTGCCGTAGGTACGCTGGGAGCGCATGGGCGCCATGATGCGTACGCGGACGCGTCGCCAACAGCAAGTATATCCCAGGCCTTAAAACACACAAGCAACTGAAAATCAGGTCTGTACCCTCCCATTTCCAGTGGAATAACTGGTAGTGGGGTTCCGTCCACATGTAATTCCTTGTTTTCATTTCAAATTCGTGCGAAAGTTTATTTTTTACTTTCAATTTGTAGATTATGGTCTATTGAACAATTTTAGTTTGAGTGTCAGGAAACCAGAGTGAAGCAAAATATATTTTTTCCCATGTTTCCAAAGTGGCCAAAATCGGATTTTTGTTTTTTGAGCAGTGTCATCTTTCCACAATTGCAGTGTAAAACATTTATTTTATTGCTAAGTTATGCCAATACTGTGTGAGGAATCAACTGGAGTTTAAATATTTATGTTATAAATATTTTAGTATTATGTGATATGGCACACAAATGAGAAAATACAGTTTTATTGGAGATGGCATTTGAGGACTGGGTGGTGGAGAGAGGTGAAGACAGCCCAACATTCAAATTTTGGCTTCTTGTGCTCAAGTACCAACAGCTGATCTTCATGTTTATCCAGGCACACCGCGAACGTAAGGTCAACCTCATGGTCGCTACTCTACGGATGGTTCTGCCTTTGTTCTGTGCTCTTGATCACCGCCAGGTGGGTTCCAGTGTTAATCAGAGACATGGAATGTCTCCCAGACAGCATCTGGGGAGAGTTTGAGGATGGACACCGGACGATAACTCAAAGCACTCAGTGTTTCTCATTCATACCAATCGATCAGGCACACGAGCAAGCCAACAAAAGGGTGAAAGGGGTTGGTGGGATAATTGGTCTGACAGAGAACCCTGGCATGTTGGAACGCTGGATTGTGACTGGCCCAGAAAACAGCCGTGTCATTCAAGAGTTTACCACTGCAAACGACGATGACAATGATGATAGGGAAGAACTTCCTCATCATGAGGAAGGCTCTGCATCTCAACACAGATTTCAACGCCATGCCAAAGACCTGATGGAGGTGTTGCTTAGCAATGGAAATTCCTTTGAGGAGGGTAGTAACGACCTGGTGACATTAGACAACAAAGTGTGTGAGTCTGCAGCTGCTGCCCCATCTGTCCATCAACTTGAGGCTACAGGACAAGAGCAGTACAACAGCTACAGGAAGGGTGCGCTTGAATCACAACACACTTATAACAGCACCAATCAAGTGAAACAACTTATTGTTGCTCCATGAGAAGAAAGCACAGAAGAAGACAGCAATGAAGCTAAAAGTGAAGCACTTTAAACATCATGCAGAGCTCTATGGGAAAGCTTTTACTGTGCTAGACAGCCGCAGGGGAGATTTGGAAAGGTTCTTTCGTTACAAATCATCCCCATACCCTCCTGCATTGTCATCTGAGGGATCCCTCAACTCTTGTACCAAGTCAGATTTGTTGGAATACATTATGGAATCCAATATGAGTACAGAGGCTTCTGCTGAGGAAGAATTAGTTGCACCAAATGTTTACGACTTCATTGTGATTGATGGTGGAGTGCTTATACATTCACTTCCTGGCACAGCTATCATTGCGAAAGGCCTTTGATTCCTATTTCGACAATGTATTCTTCCCAAGAGTTCACCATGACTTGAAACAATCAACAAGAGTAGACATCGTCTGGGACCAGTATCGTGATCTAACAATCAAAGGAGGCACAAGGGAAAAAAGGAGGAACAGGCACCCGACAATGTGTATCTGGGACTGCCAAAATCCCAGGAAATTAGAGATGCAGCGATCCATCGGCAACCAACGCAATCGGCCGATTGTGCCCATATCGGTTTTGATCGGAGTCCTCAAAATAGATCCAAGCGAGCCGATCCGATCACGTTTACTGTACAGCAACTGCAGCGTTTTGGCGTTTGACGCGCCTGACACGCAGCAGGCGCGTGAAATACAGAGGAGACTTCGGTGAATCTCTTCACTCCACGGAGACAGTGGAGTATAAACTGTGATCTGCGTCCAGTCCCGGTTTCCAAACGGCGGGTCGATGATCTGCTGTCCCGGCAGGGTTTAATGGGCTTATAATGATGTCCCGATGCAGGACTGCAGCTTGTTTAACTGGGCCAGTCAGAGGTAAGCTGCACCATCGTCGGTGCGCAGCTCATGGAGTAAATGGTGAAACTCACCAAACTCAGAACACCTCTGAACAATTTGATGAATCCACAAACAGCACAGAAATGCTCGACAACGTCGTTGTCTAGTCTCATGGAGCAAATGGAGCCAAGCAGCTGCTCAGTTTCATCCGTGATTATATAGACACAGACAAGGAAAACAACCGGGTTCATACACCACCACACTCAGGTGCTCCTGACACACATGACGCGCAAGGCTCTGCCGTTTATGCTGCTTAATCAAAAGAAAGCTCATCAATAAAATAATAATTTTATTATATTATTTTGGCTACAGCACGTTTATGCTATTTAATGTCTGCCACAAACATTTAAGGTCATGCCACAGCATCTCAATGGGATTCAGGTGGGGACTTTGACTAGGCCACTCCAAAGTCTTCATGTTGTTGTTCTTAAGCCATTCAGAGGTGGACTTGCTGGTGTGTTCTGGATCATTGTTCTGCTGCAGAACCCAAGTGCGCTTCAGCTTGAGGTCACCAACAGATGGCCGGACATTCTCCTTCAGGATTTTTTGGTAGAAGCAGAATTCATGGGTTCATTTACCACAGCAAGTCTTCCAGGTCCTGAAGCAGCAAAACAGCCCCAGACCATCACACTGCCACCACCATATTTTACTGTTGCTATGATGTTCCTTTTCTGAAATGCCGTGTTACTTTTACGCCAGATGTAATGGGACCTCCACCTTCCAGAAAGTTCCACTTTTGTCTCGTCAGTCCACAGAGTATTTTCCCAAAAGTCTTGGGGATCATCAAGATGCTTTCTGGCTAAACTGAGACGAGCCTTTATGTTCTTTTTGCTCAGCAGTGGTTTTGGTCTTGGAACTCTGCCATGCAGCTATTTTTGCCCCCCAGTCTCTTTCTGATGGGGGAGTCATGAACACTGACCTTCATTGAGGCAAGTGAGGTCTGCAGTTCTTGGATGTTGTTCTGGGGTCTTTTGTGACCTCTTGGATGAGTCGTCGCTGTGCTCTTGGGGTCATTTTGGTCGGCCGGCCCCTCCTGGGAAGGTTCACCACTGTTCCATGTTTTCACCATTTGTGGATAATGGTTCTCACTGTGGTTCTCTGGAGTCCCAAAGCTTTAGAAATGGCTTTGGAACCTTTTCCAGACTGATAACTCTCAATGACTTTGTTTCTCTTTTTTTGCCTGAATTTCTTTGGTGGCCTGATGTCTAGCTTTGGATGATCTTTTGGTCTACTTCACTTTGTAAGGCAGGTCCTATTTAAGTGATTTCTGGATGGAGAACAGGTGTGGCAGTAATCAGACCTGGGTGTGACTTGAGAAATTGAACTCAGCTTTCCAAAGATGATGAACCACAGTTAATTTATGTTTTAACAGAGGGGGCAATCACTTTTTCACACAAGACCACAGAGGTTTGGACCCCCCTTCCTCCCCAATAAAAATCTTCATTCAAAAACTGCATTTTCTGTTCACTTGTGTTATCTTTGACTCACATTAAAAATTTGTTTGATGATCTGAAACATTTAAGTTTGACTAACATGCAAAAAAGTAAGAAATTAGGAAGGGGGCAAAAACTTTTTCACACTGCTGTAGGTTAAAGTGCACATGTCTTTGCAAATGTAATTGTGAACACTAGGTTGACCAGAGTCCAAGATTGTTTAGGAGTTATTTGATTTAAATTTTTCTTTCAAAGCCAATGGCACCGTACTGTGGTACAATTTCTGTTGTTGTGTCTTAGTTTAATAACCATGTTTTAGCTGACAGGAAGTATTTTTGGCAGTTTTGTCTCATTTAGGTGAAATATCACATAATAAAATCATGAAAACACAAATATTTGAACTCCTGTTGATTCCTCACACAGTGTTTACATGATATTTGGTTTCCAGTAAATTCTGGACGCTACCCACTCAGGACACTTGGATTACATTGGACGAGCAGTATGGAGGAATATTGACAAGTTTTTGTGGACTTTTATGGACCTTTTTGGCTCGGACCAAAAGGAACTCCATTATATGAAAGTTGGGGGGGAAACGAGAAGCCTTCCTGATCGCCGGCTGCATTTGAGATATTAAAAAAGTGCTGCAGAGTCTTTCTCACCATGAGGGGACGTGGAAGATAAAGTTACATCATTCTGGGGGTGGAATATTCCTTTAAGATTTAGTCCTACACTTCCCTAAAAGTGTGAGTGAGACACTTGATAACTTTTAAGTGCAACTTTTAATTTTCTAAACATCTAGCACTTTTTGGATAATAGTTATTGAAATCTACAGTTTCAGTGCTGCAGCTCAGTCTAAGTATGGTTACATTTTTATTGGTAGTCATCCTTCCAAATTTTTCCTTCCGCCTTTCCTCAACCTGTGATGCTTTACGACAAGGTCAACGCAAAGGAGCTCAGGAAAACATAAGAAATGCCAGCTGGACGGATCAACATTCATCAAATAAGTGAACAAAGGTCCGTGTTCTCCATCAGAAAGGGCCATGGTCCGAGCTGCCATTTCTAGCCTTCAGGAACTTTGAACCCTGACCTCAGCACCACGTAGCACACTCATTCAGAACCATTCAGATATCCACACACACACAAGAACGAGACTCTCTCCTCTCATTTTGGAGATTTTTGGGGCACTTGGTGGTACAGAGAGGAAACTTAAAAGGGAGGAGGGGTGTTTGTGGCACCAGCCTGGCGCAGACATCATTCCCGTTGCTCCCTTAGCTGCGCCGGCACCATCTGTCATCTGCGTGAACATCTGCAAACCCAAGGTGCCCTTGTCACCCAATGTTAGAGCAGTATGTTTGGCTTTTCCATTAAGGAAACCTGGAGTGATTCGCCCGAACAAAACCTATTAGACTGGATGGTGTAGTGGTGAATCAGCTGGGTTGCTGAGGCACATTAAATCGTAGGATTCCTCCTCAGGCAACGCCGCCCGCCTGTCTAGCATGTCTGGCTAGCATGACATCTCATCTACTAACTGCCTGACAATTTGGCCTGAGTCTGCCGTTTTCTTTATGAGCTTTGGCTCCTCCACATTTCTTCGTCTGTCTGTTTGATTCTGCTGCAAAACAGATGGCTTCACCCCATCCTCTTTTTTTTTTTAATCTTGCTCTTCTTTTTGCACTTGAGGTTATGACCAAAATTGAAATCATATCCTCAGTAGACTCAAGGAGATTTGAACGGCTGCACAATTTGTACTTCATCCTGAATGAAGCTGAACAGCCGCAGCTGGAGAGATGTTTATTTCTCAGTCTGTTTTCTAGAAGAGAGTCGATGCTGCATATTTGATTGTAGTGGAGATATTTCCACACAGAGAACTGCCGGCAGATGGACTGCTTTGCCAAATCTGGACAGTCTTTTGTTCACTGCTGCTGCTCTCTAGAGAGCGTTGTTGTCTATTGCATATGGTGCTGAGCTGGATTACAGCAACAAGATCACAACAATATGCTCATTGTCCACCATGCAGGGATATAATCTCAAGGATTACTCTCAGTTGAAATAGGCCGCGGCCTCTCTGGATGATATTGAGTGATAGGGGAGATTTTCCACAAGCTTTAATAGAAGTATTCTTTCCTTTTTTTTCCTCTTTTAGACTCCAGAGTTTTATTTTAATTGTCCCCATCGTTGTTTCCCACACGTGAATCTGAACGCAAAGCTTTGCCTCTCACAGCTGCCTCTCCAAAAGAAATGGGCAAACATACGCGCACGCAAACAGCAAGCTCTCCGCCATCTGCTGCACCCAACAAGCGCGGATGCTGCTGACGAGTTAGTTGTGAATTCGAAACAGCAGCTGAGAGGACACACTGTGCCCTGACCACACAGAGTGGCACCGCTGCTGCCCGGCTGCCTGGCACAACAGGCTCCATCTGACACATTAATGAATTCACACACACACACAAGTTGGGCGATCCCGGGCCAAAATCAAGGGCAGAATTTCAGTGTGAGATGAAAGTGAAAGCACGCTTTCGTTTTGATCTTAAGTCAAAAAGTTGTGGAGGAAGAAATGTTGAGGATTGACTTGTCGGTGTCTGGGCGAGGGAAGATTTCTTCTTTCTGACTGAGACTCTTTGTGAGAAGGCTATACGTTTGGACAGCCTTTTTACATGGTTCCCACACGTCCTGGAAAACCTGGAAAATGATTGAACATTTTTCCAGTCATGGAAAATACATGAAGAATGAAAAGAAAAGCTTGAGTTGTCCTGGTAAATGATTTTTCCTCCCTCTGCTTCATCGCTGCTTTGACTCTGCTTCGTTGTCGCTTCATCGCCACTTCATCGCTGGTTCATCGGCACTTCATGTCCGCTTCGTCACCACTTCAACTCCGCTTTGTCTCCGCTAAATGTCCGCTTCGCCACAGCTTCTTTGCCGCCGCTTCGTCACCACTTCGACTCCTTTGACTCCGCTTTGTCGCAACTTCTTCATAGCGGCCTTGTCGCGTCCTCGTCGCGTCCTTATCCTAGCTTCTTCTCGGCTTCGTCTCTGCTTCATGTCCACTTCGTCTCCGCTTCGTCGTGGCTTCTTCTCGGCTTTGTCCCTGCTTCGTCATTGTACAAAATATAAGCTAATTGTTAGGGATGCACGATATAATCGGCCCCCTATCGATATCAGCCTATCGGCCTTAAAACTGAGTATCGGACATCGGCCACCCCACTGATATTTAACCGATCACCCGGCTGTTTCTAAAGTAAAAAAAAAAACCCAAAAAAACGTCTTCCTCTTCTTTAAAAACATCTTTTATTACAGACTTTAAAACATCTAAAGACTAAGGGTGGGAAAAAATATTGATGCGCTGAAAGATCACAATATTTTCATATGCTATTATATTGACATTTAAAAACACAGTATTGATCTATTTTACTGACGAAATCTCGCGAAAGTCACGAAATATTGTGATATTTTGTAACAACAACGATGCAACAACAACAATGAAATCTGGCGAGATTTTGTCAGTAAAATAGGTTGATACTGTGTTTTTAAATATTGCTTTGATATTGGCATATGAAAATATTGCGATATTAAAGTGTATCAATATTTTTTCCACCCCTATTTTTCAATAGGGGTGGAACGACTGCTTATTTTTTTCAGCTTTAATATCGATATCGTTATCGGTTATCGGCAACATGAGTTTTACATATTGGCATATTGGATATCAGCCAAAATTCCAATATCGTGCATCCCTACTAATTGTAGAACACTTCTCCAAAAGCTTGGGGTGGAATCTATTAGTCTATGTTGTGATAATTTGACTTGTACTGTAGCAGCTGGAAAAGTCCTGAAAATGTCCTGGAAAAGTCCTGGAAAACAACTTTAAGAAAAGAGTGGGTACCCTGTTTTAAGCTTCTTCTTAAGAGGAAAAATGTGCACTTGCGTAACAGAATAATAGAGAAGCATGTATCAAGCAGGCATAAAGAACCCAAACAAACACCCTGAGAGACCGACATTCAGTTGCAGCCACAAAGTGCCTGTTGGAGAGGGCTGCTCTTTGAAAAGAGCACCTGCATGCAAGACAAAAAACTCCTCTCTCACCAACTCTTTACAACAGTGACTGGTTTCCTTGTGAGCAAATTTGTATTTACGCACAGGACTTCCAAGTTGGCTACTTGTAATCTGTCACCTGGCTTGTTTACTTTTCTTTCCGCTCATTTAGAACTCACCTTTGTCCTAATGGGCTCATTAACAGCGGCCTCGTTCCAGAAGAAACCACCAGGTTTCAGCCCCACGTCTCTGAACCGAACGACACGGCTCAGGCGCCGCACTTTAAATGAGGCTTGGCCTCTTTTCTCACGGGGAGCTGCAAGAACGGGAGCCAATAATGTGTTTTCACTTTTATGTATTTTCATAAGTCATCCAGTTGGCTATTAAAGTTGATATTTTTCACAAGAAATTGATTCTTTTCCAAAAAGGCCCACGTTTGTGTTAAAATTAGATTCCCTTTTGTCTTGTTTGCTGTACTTTCTTTTCTTTTTTTTATCTCTCTCTCAGTCTTAAGGTTTTGGGAATAATCAGAAGGCTGGACAGGAGTACACGTCAGTGTGCAGGTTTGCATCATGGAGGGTCATTTTTTAAACTAATGTTTCCACATTCTGCATCTTCTTGGTCAGCAAAGAAAGCTTTACAATACCGTGAAAGAATGAGTAGCAGTAAGTTTGTAGCTTCATTCAATTCCCTGTGTAACATCACGTCCTGCAAACTACAAATAGTGTTTTTGGCTTATCATCTTGTTTTCACAGCTGTTGCAAAATGGAAAAATATACTTTCTTGTTCTTGTTTTTGTTACAATAACTCATTGACAGCCAATCAAAATGCTTAGCATTTATTTGATTTTATTAACACTTAAATTGTCATCTAAAAATATCCACACAGCCAAGGATAAATCAGCTGAACACTTCACAGTTAAATAAGACCGAGCCACAGCACGACCAAGGCATGGGACAAATGAATCAGCCAATTAGCATCTTTTCCATAATGGTGGTACTAATGGATCCACATTAATCTGTTTAGTTTTACTGCAGTGAAGCTAATGAGGAGTTACAGCTTGAACTTCATGTTGAAGACAGACTGTCAAACTGCTTTCAGACGGATGGAAGAAGTGGACATCGAATTCTGCAAATAAAAAGAAATTGGAAATTTTTCAAACCTACGGTAACCAAGAGCAGCCATAACTGAACATTTTTTAAAACATGACTATCAAATGAAGGGGTTTTTTTCAGTTGAGAAAATGGAATGATTTATATCACTTTGAGAAAACAAAAGTTATCTCTGAAACAGCGACTTGTCTGCTAATTCAATCGCACAGAGAAACGCCTGTGTGCCCGGGGGAAATGATTTCAGAGCATAAATGAACGCCCGGAACAAGGACGTTTCCACACGCCAAGTTTGGACACCGTGCGTGATGACGTATTCGCGGGACAAATCGTTCAGCCAGTGATAGTGCAGTAATAGTGCACTATTACTGAACCACTTCTGGCAGAGAAAGGAGGAACTTTTTCATGCCCACATCTGTAAGTATTAAAAAAACTGGACATGCATGTTTATTCTTTCACAATTCCTGCCTCTAGTCCCTTTAAGACACTGCAGCACTCTGTATTACCCAGTATACTAGTGTGGTAGTTAAGACCACACCACCAAGACCAAGAAGTTTCCGAGACCAGGGACCAAGACCATGACATGGTACAGGACTGCGTAATGTCTTGGTCTCTGTAATATCTCGGTAATGTCTTGATCTTGGTGGTGTGGTCTTGACTACAACACTACAATATACACATCATCATCGTTACTTCTGTTTTTTATTTTGAACACACGGACAAGTGCAAGAAAAATGTGACCTGGACAGTTTCAAATGGTAGATGTCAGAAGTTTGCTACTGATACAGTGCATCTCAGAAGCTAAACATAAGGAAGATGAAGAAGGTAGACGGATTTTTAATCACACAAACAAGATAAACTGAAGTTCTCAGGTGACAAACATTTTTAACCAGAGAAATGTGCGAACAGATGAGACAAATCATCATGATGGAGCTTGAAAAATCCAGATCTGCTGCTTATGATGAAAGAATCAGATCAGTTTGTTTCTTCTCCTTCTTCTAAGGCCCAGGCACCAAAGGGGACATATTGAGTTATATTTTTCCCTTACAATGGGGGGGGGGGTTGGTGGAGCCTATACCAAATATAAGGGGGGGGGGGGGTCGCCCTGGAGAGGTCGCAGTCTGTGCAGGGGAACAGAGAAAGAAGACAACCATCACTCCACCATCAGGGGAAAAAAAACAAACCGATGGGGGGGGGGGGGGGGAAGGGGAGGCGGGAGAACAGGAAGGGAGAACACCAAAACACAGGAGGAGGTCGTGGATCGCCCCCCACGAAACAAGATCTTGAGCTGCGGCACCCCCCCTATTCGAATTGTGTTTCCTATTATTTTTTTCCGTTTTCGTTTTGATTCATATTCATGCCCCAAAACTCACCAAACTTGGTCAGCATGTTCTGAAGGCAGGTGTGATTAAAGGTTAATAAAAACTCTCATAAAGGGGATGCGCATCAGTACTACATCTTACTTTCACGAAGCACACATATGCGCGTTCACGAAACTACAGATGCCTCTGCCTTCAGAGCCTACTTTGCCGATTAATACAAGCGTAGAAGAAGAAATTAGCCGTTTACATTGTGCTAAGAGCGACAGAGCTGCAGACAAACACAAGAGGGTCCAAGAGGGGTTGATGTTGATTTAAAACAAACAAAGAAAGAGAAAGAGAACGCGCGATCTCGTCTGCCGTGGCTTCCGTAGTTTCGTGAACGTGCATCGACGTGCGCGCAAGAGATGTAATGTAGTACTGTGTAGTACTGATGTAGTACTGTTTAGGCTCTAAAAATCTACTAAATGATGGTTTCCAGTAAATTCTGGACGCTACCCACTCAGGACACTTGGATTACATTGGACGAGCAGGATGGAGGAATATTGACAAGTTTTTGTGGACTTTTATGGACCTTTTTGGTTTGGACCCCGGTGAACTCCATTATATGAAAGTTGGGGGGAAACGAGAAGCCTTCCTGATCGTCGGCTGCATTTGAGATATTAAAAAAGTGCTGCAGAGTCTTTCTCACCATGAGGGGAAGTGGAAGATAAAGTTACATCATTCTGTGGGTGGAATATTCCTTTAAACTGGATGTTCCAACCCCCATGAGGGTCCCAAGATAATTTCAGGGTGTCAGAAACACCAAAATATGTTATCTTGGTGGTCGCAGCACAAAAAGTTTGGGAGCCACTGATGTAGAGCAATGTGTGACGTCAGTTTTCAACAGATCTCTTTAAATGCTTCGATTTATCCTCATTTAATAAAGGAACATCTTTTTTTTTATGTGCATTTGTATATACATGAGATGCATATTTTATATACAGTCGAAATTATTTTGAAATAATCAAAAATTTATCTTAAATGATAGTAATTAATAATCAAGGGTTCAATAACAGTGGGTTTGAATGTGATTACAGTGTGCAGCAGGCAGTGGAATAAAAATGGTCTGGAGCAGGCTCCACAGAATAAATCTCCACGGTAACTTCTGCCATAACATATCCCACCTTCTACAATCCTGCTTTTGTGCAGTCGGATCATGGATGAGTTGAGCCAGGATGACCAACTTATTCCAGCTTAATCCCTGATCTTGGTTTTGTGCAATAGAACCTGATCCTGAATACATCAACATATCAATGTTTCACTTCACAAGCCCCGCCCTCTGGCAACAGCAAGTCATTGTTTCACACAGCGCAGTTCAAAAGTGGTCAATGTGATCAAATCAAATCACATTTTATTTATAAGGTGATTTTCATGCAAAAAGCAACACAAATGTTTTACATGATAGTGCATATTAAAATAAAACAAAAATCTCTACACAGTATATCACATAGTATTTTAAAAACACACAGCTCATCATTTCACACAATCACCCATGCCATGCATGCAAACACACAAAACACATGACACACCTCCTCATAACTCCCCACTTTCTCTGCTGCTGTGAGGAAATGATATCTTGGGGATCCGTTAAACCAGGAGCCAGCTGACTCGTGACCTCAGAGGCCACCACCTTTGCAGCCACCCTGATTAGTATGGAAGCAAATCTGTACCATAATCCAAATTAAGTCCTTACACTGGCTGCCTGTCCGTCGGAGGATAGACTTTAAAGTCCTGTTGCTGGTCTATAAAGCTCTGAATGGTTTAAGACCTGACCCAGTTTAAGGGCGCAATCAGAAAGCATAGTCCACTAGAGTCCGTCCGATTGGGGACTCGGCTGGGGGCGGGGGTGTCTTCCGGACCGAGATTGGGTTCACGTTGCACCGTAGCCCAACAAGCCAAACCTTCTGAACAATGTTCCCAATCTCTCCAGAGGTGGCGCTGCATTCGGATCCACCGTAGGCGACGACAAGACATAAAATGAACAAGAAGGTTCTCACAACTTCCGTTTCCTCCACAAAACCACATTATTTTTGTTCGTACTTACGAGGAGCTGGATCTGCTTCCATCACACCAAACATCCATTACAGCTTTTAACCCCTTAACAGGCCCCCCTGTAGGCAAAAACGCCTAAAAAATGCATACCTGAATTAAATTAACTGCTGCTCTTGAACCCTTTGGAGTTCATGCAAAAGCTCGGCCTCTCTGTAAAGATAACACTCTGAATTTTCACTTTGAGCTTTCAAATTCATTGTAACTTTAACTCGCATGTAATTACTTAATTTGGAACACACAGTAATCAAGCTTTTTTTTCCCTCGCCTGAATTTTTTTTTTTAAAATTTTTTATTTTATTTTACAAAGCCCACCCACCACGTGAGGTAGAGTTTGGTGGACATTATTGGTGGAGGAGAGACCATAGATCCACCCAGTTAATCAAATGAGACGTCAATCAAAAGGGATGCCTCTCCTGGTCCGTCAGACGCTGTAGTATTGAAATATGATACATTTAACAGAATTTATACGACTTTATATTGAAAATATGTAAAAAAATAAATAAATAAAAGGCCCATGGACGGGCCCTGGCCAGTTAAGGGGTTAAAATCAGCACGTCCCTACATTCTCTCTTTTTAATCTTAAATGCTTTTAATTTTGAGTCATGCTTCTAATCGTTTTTTCTTTCCCTTTTGCTTATAATGTTTTATGTAAAGCACTTTGAATTGTTCTGTACATGAAATGTGCTATACAAATAAACTTGCCTTGCCTCACTTCCTCGTAATTCCACGTCTGACCACGAGACATCTTTATAAGTACTGCAGTCCCACATGTGTGTTTGTTGTTGTAGCGTTTACCCACAATGCCATGCTAACCCAAATGCAGGAAGCAGCAGTTTGTAGTCCACCTCTGTGTTTGGTCCACTTGAAGCGGACTGAGACCTGCATTTGTAGGCGGACCGAGTCCACTTGTTTGTTCCACATCAGAGTCCGATGGCACACTCACAACTTCCACAAACGAAGCGGACTTTCCGAGCAAACGGACTCTAAGGCTACGTTCACACGGTGACCATCAGAAAAGAAGACGCAAAAGTGGTGTCTCGTCTTCATCTTTTTATCCGCATTCACGAGGACGCAAGAATGTGTGGAACCTGATTGGATATGCACACCAGGCAGTGTGTGAACCATACCGTGAACTTCAGGGGAGCCACATTTGTGTGTGTGTGTGTGTGGGCGCATTTTTGCAACATTGTGGGGACCATGTTCCGGATTTTTACCATCACTGTGGGGACGTCTTGCCCTCGTGGGGACATTTTCCTGGTCCCCACGGGTACAAAACCCCATTTGAGGGTCAAGATTAGGTTTTAGAGATTAAGTTACATTTAGGTTTAGGTTAGGATTAGGACGAGGGTTAGGTTTAGGAAATCAGTTATGGGTGTTAGGTTTAGGGTAAGGGGCTAGGGAATGCATTATGTCAATGGATGTACCCCACGGGGATTTAAAAACAAATGTGTGTGTGTGTGTGTGATGCCAACTGATATTATAGCCTGCTACACAAAATGTGGGCATACCAATGCATAATAATAATAACTAACAACTCAGCCCATACTCAATATAATATAACAAGCAACAATTGTTCGACCCACGGCCTCGGGAGCTCGGTTGTGGGTCGACAGACACCGGGCTGGAGACACGCCAGATCATGTCTGTGATAGTGTATCGCTGTAAAAGCAGCCTCCCGGCTTATTGGGTACTGTCAGTGACCTCTGAAACCAAAATTTGGATCATGTTACATAACGTTAAACAATCATCTCACTTCCCTCCTCTAATCAGACTGATTACCAGCTGCAGACCGACCGAACTGCAGGTGCTGCTGCAAGAGCTGGCAGCCAGCATCACAGCGACAGACGTTAAATAGTCCGCTCAGCTGCTTCTTGTGAAAAACGTATCATTTTAACCGTAAAAAAACAAATATTAACATAGGGCCTAATAGGGATCCATCTAATATTTGTTTATTTCTTAAGCAGCCATGGTATAAGCGGGATAATGCCCTTTGACGTCTACATTGTCAGAAATTAACAGATGACATGGAGGCGTGAACCATCCGGTGCAGAGCAGAGGAACGTTGCATCTGCAAAGTAAATAGACACCTTGTTGGGCATCATCCTTATTTAATGATTAGTTTAACTTGCAGCACAGCCACGCGTCAGTGGACATAATAATTGTAGCATCATAATCATATAGGCTACCGTGAACTTGTGAGCACTCAACATGCTTTATTTTCAGTATTATAGAGTTCCCCCAAAATTTCACAAAACCTGTTGCTAGGGGAGCTCAGGTTTCATGAAAGCAACCCTTACCAATGTTGCAGTGTTACACTATTTTCTTAACAGGGTAAAACGCTCTGAATGAGGTAATGGAACTCTGAAATGAAGACAGACCCACCATTAATTAAAATAAAATATCATTCCAATCTCTAAATATTCAATGAAAACTCCAACCAATCCTTGCAGTGGGGGCACCCCTAGGATTGGCCGAGGGACCTGCCTGTCAGAGCTTTGCTTCTGCATTGGGAGGCAGAGGGAATGGGGGGTGGGTCTTAGGAGTGAGGCGGGACCGTTCAAATAATCTTGTGTTTTCTGAAATGCAAGATTAGCAAGGATTGCTTTAAGGGGAGCTATAGCTCCCCCAGCCCCCCTGTGGTTCACACCCTGATGCCAGGCCGGTAGGTGGTGCTGTGATAAAACTCCACCATGTCCGCGCGCATGCGTAAAATCTACCGTAGATCCGCTGGGTTTATGTGAGGTTTGCACCAAAGACTGTAAATAAACACTACCAGGTAGTGGTAGGCCACATTTCGGAGCCTACGTAGTCCGCACACTTCAAAGCCGTTTGATTATTTCTGAAATGAGACGGCCTCGTAGTCCGACATTGCTTTTCCTTTTTGTGTTTGACGTCAGCGGGCATGCGACATGAGCAGGTCCACCGTCATTTTTGCGTTTTGGACTGTGCACATGAGAACAGCGCAGCCTCTTCAGGAATTCCACTTTGGAACGAGTCCTCAGATTTTTGCGTCTTCAACCCAGAATTACACGGCTGCCGTGTGAACGAAAGGCACTTATGATTAAATATTTTGTCATTTTTACCCACAATCGTCCTCGTGTGAACAGCCCCTAATCAAATAAAAAAAAAACTTTGTGAATGCGGCCTAAACCTACTAGACCCCTCAGGTCATCTGGATCCGGTATTTCATCAGTTCCAGAACCAGAACCAGACCTGGAGAAGCTGCGTTCAGCTTCTATGCTCCACATGTCTGGAACAAACTCCCAGAAAGCCTCAAATCAGCTGGAACACTCAGTTATTTTACATCCATGTTAAAGACCCACCTGTTCTCAGCTGCATTTAAATAAAGTTTTATTCAGGAGTCCAGATCTGCAAAGCCTTTTGAAAGACTCTTTTTAATGTTTCTTTGTTTTACTCATCCTTCTTTAATTCTTTTACTTTTTAATACTTTCTTTTCTTCTGATGTCAAGTACTTTGAATTATTGTGGACATTAAATGTGCTAAACAAATAAACGTAAACATTAATTAACAGAAATGCTTTTTCAGTTTCAGAATATACAGTAGCTGCATTTTTTACTCATAACATTTTGTAACTTAATTTAAGTGATAAAGAAAAGGTGATTTAAGAAATAATTTCCAAATAACCTCCTCATCCATAATCACTATGCTGAAGTGTAACTTGATCTGTGGGGAAGATGATGACCACCGTACACAGAAAAGACTTGGATATGTGAGGTGAGAGCTGCAAAGAAAGATGGCCGCCATGGCTGACACTGCACAGGCTGGCAGCATCAAGGTATGAAAGCCTTCAATGCTGCTTGCAGCTTTCATTTTGATCTTTGTTTTAATTTTGATTACTATTATGCTTATTATATAGTCATATTGATTTTGCTAAATATTAGCATACTTTTTAGTGTTATTACAAAAAAACATAATGAATGATTTGTAGGATTTTAAACCTAAAACCCACTGCAGTTTTGCTGCAATTTTTTATGAAAAACAAAAACAAACAAAGAACGACATTTTAGATCACAACCCCCCCCCCCCCCACACACACACACACACACACACACACACACACACACACTATGCCCTGTGATGAGAGTATAGAGTGTCGAGAGTGCTCGAAGAAGAAAGCTGTTTTCATGAGAGAGAAAAATCAACTTATGGAAAAATGAACTTGACTGCCACCCAAAGAGAAATGAAATGATTGTATTTATGGCTGCTCTAGGCTTCCATACTGTTGAATTTACATCCCCAATTTCACTGCACTCCCAGTGTGTGTTAAGTGTGTGTAACCTCAGGAAGAAAAATCTCCAACCAGATTATTTATGTCAGTTATTTTGTGATTGGGAGTCGAGTGTTGGGAATTGTGGGTTTGTGCACAGCAGACTGAAAAGGATTTTGAATTAGAGACACTCTAGTTTTATGAATGTTTTCTATTTTTTTCTGCAATTTTTCCTCTACTTAATGTGTAAAACAGGCTAAACTGGCCTCTGGAAAAGCAGTAATAACTATAAGAAAAAAAAAAAAGTCACATTACAAAATTGATGGCAGATAATTCAATCATCCCATTTTTGTTTTTACAAAAAATTGAAAAAGAAAATTATGATGATTTTAAATGAATTTCCAATAACTGCTTCTTATATGGACACAACCAGCAAGAAGTTATGACACAATATTAACTTATTAATATTTGGTAAACCAGATACTGTCAGATTTAATAATGGATATTCTAGACACATCATACCTGAAGTTAATAAATGTCCATTATATTTAGTTCTCCTCACTTTTAATTCATTCCAGGTACCTAAATGCTGCCAGCACATGACAGGGAGGGTGTCAAAGCAATCCGATTGGTGGAAAG
The DNA here is from genome assembly GCA_023101725.1 of Atherinomorus stipes. Taxonomy (NCBI): domain Eukaryota; kingdom Metazoa; phylum Chordata; class Actinopteri; order Atheriniformes; family Atherinidae; genus Atherinomorus; species Atherinomorus stipes. Next base: position 782,818 of record JALJCO010004649.1, read on the forward strand.
AAGAGAGAAAGATGGATGAATTGGAATTGCAGAGAGAGGAGAGGATGGGCTGAGAGCAGACAGTGAGGGAGGTAAAACCGAAAGCAGATGGCAGAGCTGGCACCTGTCTTCCACTGAAATCTGTTTGGAGCTGTTTTCCACATGTCTTAAAAAGGGAGGGGGAGCCAATGCTGCGTAGCATGCCAAAGAAAGACACTCTCAGGTTTTAACCCTTTGTGACAATGCCCTTCCTTTAGCTCCTCCACTATAAAAGGATGCCCCCCTCTGAACAGGAGGAGATACAAAACCCCTCTCAAATCCTTCCACGCCGTCTCACCCAGGCCTTGTAAGCAAACAGAGGGGGCATTCAGAACAGGAGAGAGTCTCATTTAAAGCATTAATCTGTGGACCACATGCTCAACAACAGCAGAGGACCAAACATGCACAACAGCGACACACACATGCATGCAGACGCTCGGCGCTGCCAGGCCGGCCTCGGCTAAACGTGGCATGTGTTTGGCAAGAGAGGAGCTCTGTTCCAGGTGGCTGCATATATAAGTTGCAATCAGTTTGAACCCTCTTAGGTCACTCTCATCCACAAGACCCTTCTGGTGTTTTTACATGTTTCAGGGCCTTTACAGCCAATCGCAGGCACTTTACACTCATGCCAAAGCAGCAGCTATGCTTCTGCAGAGAAATAAGGAAGCTTCAGACGGCTGCACGTGTGGTTATGAAAATCTCATTTAAAGCCTCCAAACGTGTTTCTGTAAAAACAATTATACAGTAAACTGAGCTTTGAGAGGGTCATGATATAGGCTGATACTACGGAAGAGGATTAGGGTCATTGAAGAAAAAAAGATTTCCGAGAAAAAAGCCAGAATTCAGACTTTTTTCCAGGACTTTTTTTTTTTCAATTTCTGAAAAAGTCAGAATTTCTCAAAATATTTTTTTTTCTTCAGTGGCCCTTATCCTCTTCTGTATGATACTGATTATTATAAAACAAGAATAAAATATACAAAACACATGGAATCAAATCAGGATTTGACCTCAGCTGATGAAATCAAAACATTACCAACTAAAATTTGGGTCATTTTGAACAATTTAACAGTTAATTTTTGTTTTGAACAAAGGAAAGGAAACAAACAAGGAAATTAGTGATATATTGATAAATCGCTATTATAGCATAATCATAAATAGTTCTGACTTTGATTATTGTAAAACTGTAATATTGTGGCAGCTCTAATTCAGATTCATCATCCACAAGGATTCTAAAAAAAAGGCAAGTTAGTTAGTTTAACACATTTCTAAACAAAACCCCAAACCTAATTTAATATTTTTCTTCTGTTGTATCAGTTGAATAAATATGCATAATTACAAATCCATCTGACTGAATAAAGATTTAAACTTTACTTACAACATGGATTAGTTACGTTCCTCATTCTACGCAACATCCAAAGTGCAAGTTTTGTCATTAAGAAACGATCTGTTTTATGTGATATTGTGTTATTTTATCAACTTCTTCTGCAGAGGAACTGGCATATCTTTGTTTGGTCACTTGGATAAAACTTCAAAACAACTTTAATTCACATTTTAAATGTTACATGTTTATCATAGTATTGCTTTTTAGATAAAAAAAAAAATTCAATCTTATTTGAACAAATTTAAAGATTTTTGAATAATGTAGATATTTATTTAAATCTAATTTGAGGGTGTTAATGCAAAATAAAATTAACAAATGACTAGTGTTAAGTGCCATATGTGGGGGGTATTTTTCTGCAACAGTTTATAATGCAGTGGAAAAACAATCTTTACTCTTTATTTAGAAATTTAGAAATTCTTTAAATGAGACATTTTACAAGTCCTTTTGTGTTTTTCCATTCTTCAGTATTGTATCTTCTCAGTTAATGAATAATTCTTCCATCAAACATGAATTTTGAATTGGCTTCTTGTAAATTTTCACTTTATCCAGTTTAAGAATGAACAATGTGCTCAGTCAATGCAGAGCAGAAACTGTCCCTTAAAAAACAAGAAAGCTTTTGTAAAAAGAAAAATTTGCTGCTGCCGGACGGCGTTTTACAACGCTGTGGCAGAAAAACGACAAACCCCAAACCTTCCAGCGACTCGGGAGGAAACAAGCAGACATGTTTAACCCATACAGACCTGAAGGGATTGTGAACAGGGCGGCAGGAGTTCACACCGTAAATACAAAACACTCGCCAACACTGCCAATAGTCTCTGCTCACTGCAAGAAATCTGCTTTCAAAAACAAGAACAAAAGCTATAAATTACTTGAAAGAAGCGAAATGATCTGCCAACAGAGGGAGACGAGCTGAACTTGCCAAGCTGCTTTTGAAATGAGAAATTTGTTCTCAACTCATAAACCAGATATTCTGAAACAGAAGATGAAAAGCACATTTATGTTTTTTGAAGAAGCTGATTTAAGATTTAATCATTGATAGTCATCGTTGTTCATGAAAAAATCTTTTTAAAAAATCAGAATTTAATTATTCCTGCTATTTGGATCATTAAGAACCAAATACTTGATGCAAGTTAAATGCTTTTACATACAAACATCCTGATTTCATATTTTTAGACAAAGAAGCTGTTTATGTTTGTTTCACATAATTTGGTCTCATAGATTAAATAATGCATGAAATAGTTCATCTGTTATATTAACCGATCATTTCTTATATGAAAAAGAGGAATTCATACATCTTGCACTTATTGATGCATTAAACAGTTATAATCATGCTTCATGATTTTGTTTGTAAAACTGGTTTCATGTAGTTTTCTGTTTTTTAAAAATTGAGGGGAAAAATGTGCTTTTATGCTGCAGAAATGCCAAAATGTCATTGCAGTTCACAATTACACCAGTAGAGTGCGCCAGAGGACACACGTCCTGCCCTCACCACACACTGAATCTGCAACTCACACACTCTCAGCGAACACACACCTGTCAAAGTTTGTTGTCACTCACGTCTTTCGGCTCTCACCAAAACTTTTATCAGCTGAAAATAACTTCTTTCCTGCTCTCCTCTCACTTCTTCTTTCTTCTTCTTCTTTTCTTCCAGGGGAACCACAAATTGTGTCCAGATTTTCACACATAGTAACTCAGTGTTTGGGCCATTTGGACGTGAAACAATTCAAAACAAACCTGTTTTATACCCCCCCTGCCCCCGCCTGGGGGTCAGACTAGAAAAAAGACGTTCTCCCATCGGGTACACCCTAAAAAAATGCTGGGTTGTTTTTTTTTACCCAGCTGTTGGGTTGGGTATGTTTCTGTTCGGGGGGCGGGCTATTTTCAAAACTCAGTGTATCTGTACCACAAAGGAAATGCATATGCAGCAGGAATGTAACCTTTTATGATTGTTATCCTATAAATTTGAAATATGTGTTGGACTGTCTTAGTTATGTTCACATTTAGCCAAAGTTGTTGAAACATTCTGTTCAGTTTGGAAGTTAAAATTGGCACCAAAGGACAGTACAGGCAGATAAACTCACCGCCATAGATGACAAAGCATCAATGACACATCACTGGCTACTAAAGTTAGTGTTTGGTCTCTCGTCATAGAGAAGGTTCAGATGCAGACAACAGAATTTCCCACTTGGCAACCTTTGGTTTGAAAAATGAAAACTTTTGAAACTTGTTCCAGAATTCGGATAGCGCAAATGACAAATGTGCAAAGTCATTGTCAATCTAGTTGTGTTAAAATGTACAAACAATTTTGTTTGGTCAAATTTAGGAAGTCTAAAACAAAAAACTTCTTCTTCTTCTAAAACTTCATTTTTACAGACTTTAAAACTTCTAAAGTACTAGGGGTGGGGAAAAAATATCAATACACTGAAATATTGCGATATTTTCATGTGCTGATATCATATTGACATTGAACAACGCAGTATCAATCTATTCTACTAATGAAATCTTGCGATATTTCATCGTTCCATCAGGAAATCTCACAATAATTCACAAAACTTCACAATATTTTTGATTGCTGATATCATATTGACATTTAAACATGTGGAATCGATCTATTTCACTAACGAATTCTTGCGATATTTCATCATTCTGTTGCAAAATCTTGTGAGAATTCATGAAATATCATGAGATTTTGTAAGTAAAATAGATTGATATGGCATTTGTAAGTATCAATTTGATATCGGCATATGAAAATATTGTGATATTTCAGTTTATTGATATTTTTTCCCATCCATATTTTTCAAAGTGTCGGAAACAGATAACAAAACTGCTATTTAAAATGCCTGCTTATTTTTTCAGCTTTAATATCGGTACCAATATCAGTTATCAGCCACATGAGTTTTCAAATATCAGCATATCAGATATTGGCCAAAATTCCAATATCTTGCATCACTAGTCACCAAGCCTGCCGGGTTGGTGCTATATTGACCCAGCGGTTGGGTTTTAAAATAAGTCAGACTGGGTTATTTTTAACGCAGCAGTTTTTAGTGTGTAGGTTAGACTGTGGGCTCATTTTCTCCTTCTTTTAGCTGTCTCTCAAACATTTTCAAGCTTTAATAAGACTGATCACACCACTGCACACAAAAGGAGAAAAAAATAAACATGTTGCAAATTATTTCTGATTTGCTAACCAGTAACATCTTTATTTTGTGTCTAGAGATGATAAATCATGATCTGAGGAACAATTAGTCTATGAAATGTGTTGAGAGGTTTACAAGCTTGGTGGGAAAGTGTGTGTGCGTGTGTGTGTGCGTGCACGTGTGTGTGTCTATCAAGATGAAATATGAGACTGATAAAGATCAGGCACAAAAAAGAAAGAGGAGGGAAAAAAGAAAACGGGAACAGACAAACAAAAGATGGAAGGTTCATGTTTATGTTGCGTTGCAGGTTGGCACTGCCCCGTGAAGATTCGAGCCTCGTGCTCGTCGTGGTGGTGCCCAGAGGTTGTTGCCATGCAACTCAATGTGACACAACACACACACACACACACACACATGCACACAGACACAGGCACCAACAATGGTCTGCTTTATGAGGTGCCCACTGATGCCATGGTAACCTCCTCGTTCTGGGCAAGACGGGCAGAGCGGTGTGCCAAAAAAATGCCCCGCTTCTTTCCCCCCTCCCATCTCAAACCACGTTGCCCAGAAACCTTTTGAAACTTAATAAGTGAAACCAGTGGGCAGACAAATTACGGCGGGAGTGTGTATGTGTGCGAGGGAGAGCGGGGGAGTTTTCGTTTATCCTGTCTCTGAAGAGCGAAGTTGGGTTTGAGTAGGAAAATTCAGACTTTACGGCACAAACTGGGAAAGTTTTCTGAGCGATGCTTCACTGGAGATGATCAGTGTGAGCTCCTGACCCGTGGGCAGGTTACATCAGGGCCTTTCTGCGGAGGGGGAGGAGCAGTGGACAAAAGGCTCCAGAGAGGGTGCAGAAACCACAGGTAAAGCCCTCTGATGGACTAATGGAAGCACCTCTGTGTGTGAGTGGATTTTACTGCATCCATTTCCCTAATTTCAGGGGTCATCTAGGCAGTGCGCCCAGTCCCTGCGCTTTTTAGGCCCCGCTGAGGTCTGGCAAGAATAAAAACAGACCTGAATCACGACTGGAAGCTGCAGGAGGCGGTGGGGAGGGTCACACAATAGAGCCCCATCTAGTGCTTTTAAATTCCCTTAAAATGGGGATTGGTGCCAAACGTGGCCCGTCAAGCACGCCACTGCACCATAACTGGACCTGTAATTGCCACTCGTCCCACGTTTCCACCCCACTCTTTCACCGCGGTCACCCCCCACTCATGTAAAACACAGAGCCGGAGCGCAACACTCACAGCGGGATCATCATTTGGGAAAACAGGCCTTGTTAATGGTACTCTCCTTCACATGCTGTCAGCACCTGTTAATGAACCCCCAGATAAACAGCACAGAGAGGAGGGGGGGGGGCACAGATACATAGAGACTAGGGATGCACCATATCATCCATCCCCTATCGGTATCGGCCTTTATCAGCCTTAAAACTGAGTACCGGACATCGGCCACCCCAACCATATTTAACCCATCAGGCCGCTGTTTCTAAAGTCTAAAAAACTAGGGATGCACGATAGTGGAATTTTGGCCGATATATGATATGCCGATATTGTAAAACTCATGTTGCCGATAACTGATATTAAAGCTAAAAAATAGATTATGTAACATTTATTCCTTGTGCAAAATTAGAAAAATACCTCACCTTGTGTCACATGTAACAACTCAAACTTAATGACAGTTGTTCAAACAAAACTAAAGGATATGTGCGTGATATCAGAACCACCTGGATGTTCTGCTCCCCGAGAAACGAAACAAACCAAACCAATACGCAAAAACAGGGAGTATTTGGTTATTTACACAAATGACCGTGTATAAACTCTGTTCTCACTAGGGGTGGGAAAAATATGGATACACTGAAATATCACAATATTTTCATATGTCAATATCATATCGATATTTAAACGCGGTATTGATCTATTTTACTAATGAAATCTTGTGATATTGCGTCGTTCTGTCACTAGATCTCGCAGGTTTTTGTGAAATCTCACAAGATTTTGTTGGTAAAATAGATCGATACAATGTTTTTGAATATCAATATGAAATAGGCATATGAAAATATCGTGACATTTCATTGTATTGATCATTTTCTACCACCTCTAGTTCACACACATCCTGAAAGAAACTGTACTTAGAAGTTTTAAAGTCTTTAAAAAAGAAGTTTTTGAAGAAGAAAATGGATGAAAGATTTCGCAGAACGGTGAAATCTTGTGAGATTTCACAAAAACCTGCGAGATCTAGTAAGATTTTGTGACAGAGCGACAAAGTCTCGCCAGATTTTGTTAGTAAAGTCGATTGATATTGCATTTTTAAATATCGATATGATATTGACATTTGAAAATATCGCGATATTTCAGTGTATCGATATTTTTTCCCACCCCTAGTGTGATCAGAGTTTATACACGGTCGTTTATGTAAATAACCAAATACCACCTGTTTTGGGGTATTGTTGTTTTTTTGTTTGGTTTTTTTTTTTGGGGGGGGGGGGCGTTCTCAGGGAGTAGAAAATCCAGGTGGGTCTAGGATATAATGCACATTTCCTTTAGTTTTCTTTTAACAACTGTCATTAAGTCTGACTTGCATATATAACACAAGTTGAGGTATTTTTCTAATTTTGCAGAAGAATTTAATATTACGTTATTTAGTTTTTAGCTTAAATACCGGTATCGATGTCAGTTATCGGCCACATGAGTTTTAAAATATCGGCATATCGGATATCGGTGAAAATTCCAATATGGTGGATCCCTAATAGAGACCGCGTCATATGTTGGCAAGTAAACAGGCAAAGACAGGCGCGCCGATCAAATAGCTACGATGCATCAGATAAAATCCGCCGTTCCGTTGGATTGAGCACACAACTCAAACAAAATGGGGCAGCCATGATTTCCTTCAGACGTTCCTTTTTCTTTTCTATAATAGGCATGACTAAATAAAATCCACAATAATGCTGTCCTCATGTGAAACGTCTCACTGTTTATACCACAGAAGAAAATGACTTTGGTTTGTTTTTCCTGCGTTCATCAGCAACAGATTTCCCTCCGCTTCAGATGCACATGGCGAGGAGAACAGAAACATTGGCTCTGGTGAGGTGAACGGTGCTGAAAGCGATTTCATGAAGGCTTTCCTGGCAAGTTTTTTTCTTTTAAAGTCTGCATATAAACATTTATATTTCCAGCACAAGCGGCCACAGTAAAACATGTTTCTCTTCCTGAGTCATGGAGGCAAAAAAGTTCAAACCCTCACATGCACGTGGATCAAACCAGCTTTTCTCACAATTACATCACAAGAGCCCATCAAATTTCTTGGTTTTGGTATGTGTTGTTGTTGTTGCTTTGATCTTTCAGAAAATAAATAACTAAATCTAACTTTAATCTGAAACTCATAAATCTGTAAGTCCTTGTTGCTCTTTTTGTGTGCAGTTTATGCTTCTCGGTTATTTAACTAAATCATCTGTCTCCTTTAACGCCACTCAGCTCCCTAAGAACATTTAAGTGTCAGTTTATTAATTGGTAGGGATGCATGATATTGGAATTCTGGCCGATATCCGATATAACGATATTTTAAAACTAATGTTGCTGATAACCAATATTGATACCGACATTAAAGCTGAAAAATAAATAATGCAATATTCATTCCTTGTGCAAAATGAGAAAAATACATCAACTTGTGTTTATGTATAACTAAAGGAAATGTGCATTATATCCTAGAATCAGCTGGATTTTATCTCCCTGAGTAAAAAACAACAAAACAACAATACCCACTAACAGGGGATGTTTGGTTATTTACATAAACGCGGTGTATAAACTCTGTTCACACTAGGGCTGGGAAAAAATATCGATACACTGAAATATGGCGATATTTTCATATGCTGATATCATATCGATATCTAAAAACGCTCTATCGATTTATTTTACTAACATAATCTCGTGAGATTTCGTCGTTCTGTCACATAATCTCGTGAGATTTCATCGTTCTATTACTAAATCTCGCGGGTTTTCATGAAATCTCGCAAGATTTCATCACTCTGCAAAATCTTTTCTTCAAAAACTTCTTTTTTAAAGACTTTAAAACTTCAAAATACAGTTTGTTTCAGGATGTTCTGTGTGAACTAGGGGTGGGAAAACATCGATACACTGAAATATCACAATATTTTCATATGCCGATTTCATATTGATATTTAAAAATGTATCGATCTATTTTACCAACAAAATCTTGCGAGATTTCACGAAAACCTGCGAGATCTAGCAACAGAACAATAGATTAATATTGCATTTTAAATATTGATAGGATATTGACACATGAAAATATAACGATATTTCATTGTATCAATATTTTTTCCCACCCCTAGTGTGAACAGAGTTTATACACTGTTGTTTGTCTAAATAACCAAATATCCCCTGTTTTGGGGTATTGTTTTGTCTTGTCTTTTGGTTTTATTTCTCGGGGAGAAGAAAAGGACGATATCACGCACATATCCTTTAGTCTTGTTCGAATAACTGTCAGTAAGTCTGACTTGTTCTACATAACACAAGTTGAGGTATTTTTCTTATTTTTCACAAGGAATGAATATTACATCATTTGTTTTTCAGCTTTAATATCGGTATTGATATCAGTTATCGGCCACATGAGTTTTAAAATATCAGCATATTGGTTATCGGGCAAACTTCCAATATCGTGCATCCCTAGGTTTTTTTTTAGACTTTAGAAACAGCCGCCTGATCGGTTAAAAATTGGTTAAATATTGGTGGGGTGGCCGACGTCCAATACTCAGTTTTAAGGCTGATACAGGCCGATACCGATATAGGGGACCGATTGTATCGTGCATCCCTACTAATTGTAAATGAGTCACTTTCGTGATGATAACACTTATGGATATTAAAAAGTTGGAAATCTTAAATTTAACAAAAGCTCAAATTTATTTAACAAGGTCTTAAATTGGAATAAAATTCTTTAAAAAAAATGCATCATTATTTTCTAATAACAACAAAAGCGGTCACTAAATAAACTGAAAATTGTTTGTTTGTATTTATGTGTCAAACAGATTTAAAATAATCAATTTGCAGATTTGTTGCTTTTTAGAAAACTTCTGCTCTCTGCTCTGGGCTGAAAAGGATTTTACAAAATATCACTTCAAAATATAAACTTAAAATTCATGATAAATGTCCAACATTTATAAATGAGTTGATTTTTAAAAATAAAGAAAAGCCAGGCGTATTGGGGTTTTAGCTCATTGCAGGTTTTGGGACATTTTGATTGGGTGTCACAGATTGAACTGAAAGCAAGCATTACAAGTAAGTGAAATAAGAAGCTAAAAAAGAGCATATCCAACAAGCCGTCTGAGATTTGACCGGCCATGTTGGGTGTTCGGTGGAAGCCCCTCAGTAAGCTGGCTCGGACATCTGAGCTTGGCCCGAGGCCTCCTGGAACGTTCATATCAGTGCTGGTCACAGCAGATAGATATTATTGTTTTTTGACTGACAGTGTGTCTCAGAAACACTCCTGCAGAGAAACGGCGGCAGCATGCAGGTGGGAAGCCCGACGTGTCCTTTTGAGTGCACACCTCTGTATTTGCTGCAGAGTTGGTGGCGCAGTGAGCCTGCACATGGCAGCCGGAGCAGTTGGACCGGAGAAGCGAGAGGCACAGCTGTTTGGACAGGGTCTCCGTGGCATTTCTGTCCCTTCTCCCTCCAAACACACACACATTCATGAGCGCATACATACAGTATATACCCTCACATACACACCCTCCCTATCACTCAAGCTGCAGCAGCATCCTGCTAACACACAGCTCCTGATTGGCGACTCCAGCCGTGTTTTTCCCTTATTGATTGTGCGTTATATATTTATATATTTATCAGCAGTCCCAGGAAGAGGATTTCTGGCTCGGAAAGTGTGTGGAATGGCGTGGGAGAGGCAGAGTGACCCCGGGCTCAGGTGGCAGCTGTGTTATGACCTCTCTGCCAGGTCATGGTGGATGGTAGGACGGATGCTCCCTGTCTCTCCCTCACTGTGTATCGATCAGTACGTCTCTTTCTGTTCTTTCTGTGACATCTTTTTTTGCTTTTCTTTCTTTTCATCATTTGTCTTGGACGAAACCTGTTTCTGCTGCAACTTAAATGTTTATTTTCCTTTTCTCCGCGCACTGCATGCTGCCACAGCGGACATATGAAAGAACCGCATTCAGTCACTCGCTGTGTGTGTTTTCAAGATGTTTGGGCTGAAGGCCGAAGGAAAGCCAACTGCGGAGTGAGGAAAGTGGTCTAGTTTCAGCAGTTAGGACAAGTTAAGCGTCCCTGCTGAGATTACCATGCTGTCATCGGAAAGTCAGATTATGCAAATTTATGTAAACCTGAATGAAGTGACGGTTTCTTTTAGCTATTATAGTAACACTGCTGCTTCACCTAAATACTGAGTTTCTCTTCTTGAATTTTAATTACAAGATCTTTTGGGTGATTGACTTCATCAAAGATATCTGGGTCTTATCCCAAAAGGGTAAGAGTTTTTAATTAAAACCTGTTTTTCCACCAGAGGAGATGATTCTGAATGTTATTAAGGCCATGAGATACTTTTGCGGGACACAAATGTTTATTTCTTTCTCTTTATGAGCAGCCCTGATTTTTATTTTTCACCTAAGTATTGCAGAGTTACCTCATTTGTTATGAGATTTAAAATATGAATCCCTTTCTTTATTCAAGTTTTAGCTTGTCTGAGTTCAGCTTGTGTCTGCTGTAAAAAAAAAGAAAGAAAGACAGTTGCTGGCTTCTGTTCTTCTGACCCCTCAGCTCTTTCCACACAAACATCCCACAGTTTGGATCATATCAGAGAGCTAATTTATTCCAGCTTTCACATATTGACAACATCAATCACACGAGTCTCTGGGTAGCGGTTGCCTTATTATTTCCCCTCATGTGGCGCTTGGTGTTGATCACAGAAGTGTCTCGAGGCCTGACACAGTTTGTAAACCCGAGGGTTCCTGTCAGAGCCAGCCTGCTGCGCTCGCCGCTATGTAGGGCAGAGCTAGGCCCTCTGCCTGGGTGGGAAGGTTGGGGGGGAGGAATGGCAGCCAGCTCTGGGGCCCCATGAAGGGATGCAGGAGATGGAGAGCAGGATGGAGGGGTGGAGGGGTTATAGGGTGCTACAGGGGGCAAAGAGAGGGGCACCGGCTGGGCATGGCTGGCAAAGGCGCATTCCCTCTGCCTGCTGACACGCAGACCCTCGTTTCTATGAGGAAATAAGTCCAGCAGGGGCGCCCGCAGACATTATTTTTAGGGGTGGCAGAGAAAATGTCAGGGTGTCCAAGAGTTATTAAAGGATACCTTTTGTTTCTTTCAACCTGGACCGTATTTCTAGGAATTTATACGTGCATTTACTCACCAGTAACATTTCCGCTTCCCTCTGGCTCCTTTGGACACTATTTACATCAGTCGTAGATCCGCGTATATCCATATAATGACAGTGAAGGGGGCAGAATTAATGGGCCTCTAAATAAGGCGTTATCTGCAGCAAACTTCCTTAATTTCAACAATACACTGTAAAAACTCAAATCTTACCATGTATATTTTTCTAATTTCTAGTCAAAATATCTCATTACACTCAAAATAAGACAAAATCACCCAAAGAGAAACCTTTCAGTGACATATAGAAACTTGTTTAAAGACAAATGAATCTTATTTCAAGAAATCTTACAAGAAAATTTCACTTGTTCCACTGGCAGAATTTTTTTTTGCTTATAACAAGCAAAAAAACAAAAACAAACCTTTTTTTTTAACTTATTTTAAGAGTGGCCAGGATTTTTTTGCTTGTAATAAGTAGCTCAGGTGTGTGTGTGTGTGTGTGTGTGTGTGTGTGTGTGTGTGTGTGTGTGTGTGTGTGTGTGTCACAAATCGTTTGTGTCACATACAAATGACTTTACAGAACTTCACTATGACGACCTCACCTCACTGAAAACCAGAGATGAAGACGCGTCAGTTGTAATGTGAACAAACTAAACTGGGTAGTGTGGTGCCGGGCTAAGTAGGTGCAGATGTGAAAGGGGCACTAGAAACTGGTTGGGGCAGTTCTGGGTGGTGCATTCCTGAAGGGCAAGAGTAAATGAAAAAATATAAATTTGCAGGAATAGCCAGCTTTTTGCTCAGCAGGGCACTCCTTAGTCCTGGAGTCAGGGATGTTGACCATGATGCTGCACAAAACATTCTGCACAACAAAAACATGGAATTAAACAGCTTAAATAAAAAAGAATTTATTACAAAACAGACATAAAACATATGAGAGATTGGAGAGATATGAGAGAGTTTTGTATTTAGAGGGTCAAGCAGAAAAACAGACACGGCGTGTTGTAAAAGGTTTAACAGCAGAAATGATCTCTAGGACCTTCAAGGACACAACCTGGGTGGACAACCTGGCCTACACAGCTACAGGGGGACAAAAACCCTTCTTGGGGACATTTTTATGGCAAAATGATGTAAATCCAAATATTGACACAAAAAAATCATACAACTCTGAAATTTTGGCAGAGAGTATCTTGACACAGGGGGAGGCAGGAAAAAAGGTTCTGAGTCTTGCTGCAAGTCTGTTTTAAGTTATAATCCCCAAAAAGACAAAAAAAAGTCATGTTCACCTGACAAATTGTGATAAAAATGTATATTTTCAGTATTTTATGGAGAATGTCTATGCCTAACATGTACAGCGGGTACTGAACATATTCAGACCCCTTTAAACTTTTCACTCTTTGTTTCATCGCAGCCATTTGCCAAAATCAAAACAGTTCATGTTATTTCTCATTAATGTCACTCAGCTCCCATCTAGACAGGAAAAACAGAAATGTAGAAACCTTTCAAATTTATTAAAACAGAAAATCTGAAATATGACATGGTGATAAGTATTGAGTACTTTGCTCAGTACTGAGTAGAAGTACTTCTGAGCTCGTACAGCCATGAGTCTTCTTGGGAATGATGCAACAAGTGTTCCACACCTGGATTTGGGATCATCTGGTTCTTCTTGCAGATCCTCTCCAGTTCTGCAGGTTGGATGGTGAACGGTGGTGTTCAGCCATTTTCAGGTCTCTCAGAGATGCTCAGTTGGGTTTAAGTCAGGGTTCTGGCTGGGCCGGTCCAGAATGGTCCAGAGTTGTTCTGATCCACTCCTTTGTTATTTCAGCTGTGTGCTGAGGGTCATTGTCTTGTTGGAAGGTGAACCTTCGGCCCAGTCTGAGCTCCTGAACACTGGAAGAGCTTTTCTTCCAGGATCTCTGTACTTCATCTTTCCTTCAACTGCAACCAGTCGCCCTGTCCCTGCAGCTGAAAAACACCCCCATAGCATGATGCTGCCACCACCGTGCTTCACTGTTGGGATGGTATTGGGCAGGTGATGAGCAGTGCCTGGTTTTCTCCACACATACCGCTTAGAATTAACTCCAAAAAGTTCAATCTTGGTCTCATCAGACCAGAGAATCTTATTTCTCTCAGTCTGGGAGTTCTTCATGTGTTTTTAGCAAACTCTATGCAGGCTTTTATATGTCTGCACTGAGGAGAGGCTTCCATCGGGCCACTCTGCCATAAAGCCCCGACTGGTGGAGGCTGCAGTGATCGTTGACTTTGTGGAACTTTCTCCATCTCCCTACTGCATCTCTGGAGCTCAGCCACAGTGATCTTTGGCTTCTTCTTTACCTCTCTCACCAAGGCTCTTCTCCCACCATTGCTCAGTTTGGCTGGACGGCCGGGTCTAGGAAGAGTTCTGGTCGTCCCAAACTTCTTCCATTAAGGACTATGGAGGCCACCGTGCTCTTAGGAACCTTTAGTGCTGCAGAAATTCTTTTGTAACCTTGTCCAGATCTGTGTCTCGCCACAATTCTGTCTCTGAGCTCCTTGGACAGTTCCTTCCACCTCATGATCCTCATTTGCTCTGACATGCACTGTGAGTGGAAGCTTTATATAGACAGGTGTGTGCCTTTCCTAATCACGTCCAATCAGTTTAATTAAACACAGCTGGACTCCAATGAAGGAGTAGAACCATCTCAAGGAGGATCAGAAGAAACGGACAGAATGAGTTAAATATGAGTCACTCAATACTTATAACCATGTCATATTTCAGTTTATCTTTTTTAATAAATTTGCAAAGGTTTCTACATTTCTGTTTTTTTCTGTCAAGATGGGGTGCTGAGTGACATTAATGAAATATAAAATGAACTTTTTTTTTATTTTTATTATTATTTTTAAACTTTTTTATTTTAGTAAATGGCTTCAATGAAACAAAAAGTACAAAGTTTAAAGGAGTCTGAATACTTTCCATACCCACTGTATATCAAAAACTTGCTTAATTCATAAACTTCCATATGAGCCCAAGATGAGTTTTCTACAAGCTACAGGAAAGATACAGGCGGGCTTCAAACAATACATTCATTGTTTGTTTCTTTTTTAAAAAGTAGTACCTAAATATTTAGATTTACATTTTTTCCAGCTATCCAGCAGCTACTGGACTGCGTTTTCCACTCCAGTTGTGGTCTATGAAGGTCCTAGAGATCATTTCTGGTGTCAAACATTTTACAATGCTGTCTGTTTTTCAAAAAAACTGGGATTTTGTCCCCTGGATTATTCCTGTTTCAGTGGAAAGTGATGAATAGATACACTCACGAGCCATCTCATCAGGTCCACCTGTTCAAATGCTTGAGAACATGAATATCTAATCAGCTAATCACATGACAGCAACTCAAAGCATAGTCATGCGGACATGGTCAAGATGATTTGCCACAGTTCCGTGAGTGACTTTGAACGCAGCATGGTCGTTGCTCTCAGTATTCTAGAAAACTGCTGATCTTCTGGGATTTTCACACACAACCATGTCTAGGGTTTACAGGCATGTAGCATGGTTGTTGGTGCCAGATGGACTTGATTTGATGGGCAGACTGGTAGGGAGAAAGCAGCAGAAGACCAGACCGGGTGCCACTCCTGTCAGCAAAGAACAGGAAACTGAGGCTACGATTCACACAGACTCACCAGAACTGGACAGTAGAAGATGGAGGAACGTTGCTGGTCTGAGTCTCCATTTCTGCTCCACATTCAGATGTAGGCTCAGAATCTGCTGGAAACATCATGAACATGGATCCATCAGGCTGCTGCTGGTGTAATGGTGTGGGGGAGATTTTCTTGGCCCACTTTGGGCCCCTTAGAACCAACGTGGCAGTTTAACCACCACAGCCTACCTGAGTATTGTTGCTGACCATGTCCATCCCTTTATGACCACAGTGTAGCATCCTCTGATGCGGCTTCCAGCAGGATGACGCACCATGTCATAAAGATGACATCATCCAGCAGGATGACGCACCATGTCATGAAGATGACATCATCCAGCAGGATGACGCACCATGTCATAAAGATGACATCATCCAGCAGGATGACGCACCATGTCATAAAGATGACATCATCTCCAACATGATGATGAGTTCACTGGACTACAATGTTCTCCACAGTCACCAGATCTCAGTCCAACAGAGCATCGTTGGGATGTGGTGGAACGGGAGGTTCTCATCATGGATCTGCAGCAACTGTGTGATGCTGTCATGTCAATATGGAGCAAAATCTCTGAGTAATGTTTCCAACACCTTGTTGAATTTATGACACCAAGAATGGAGGCAGTTCTGAAGGAAAACAGAGGTATAACTTGGTACTAACAAGGTGGGCCTGATTCAGTGGTTGTGAGGGTTACAGCAGGTTTACTCAACTGACCTATGGCTAAGCCCCCGTAATAGGGGATTATCACGCTTCCGCGTTCCGGTTTCCGGTAGTTGAAACATCTGAAGCTTCCTCTTCCGGGCCAGGAATGGCTCAATCCAAGTCTCAATGTTGCTGCTCTGTTCCATTGTGTACATCTAATAAACATCGCCAGCCGTACCTAGGTTTTCATGGATTCCCGACTGAAAAGACACTAAGGAAGAAGTGGATGAAAGCGATTTGTCGGAGTGAAGGACCGAAATTTAAAATAAAACAAGGTTGCACGTATGTCTGTAGTCGCCACTTCAATGATGCAGACTACACCACAGCTAGCGTTAGCAAGCTCGCGTTAGGTGACGTTACCAACTTTTCACTTGTGAAAACATACAAGCGTCTGAAAACTGGGTCTGTACCCCCCCGTTTCCAGTGGAACAACTGGGGACTGCCAAAAAAAGGAGACGCTTTCAGATGCTTGTGTGTTTTCAGCCGCACAAAGTTAGGCACGTCATCGAGCTGGCTAATGCTAACCTGCTAACATGACTGCGCAGACTGCCGGCTACAAACAAATGTGTGTCGTTTTATTATAAAGTTCGGTCCTTCACCGCGGCGAATCGGCCGTTTTGATCCACTTCTTCCTTAGTATCACTTCAGTCTAGAATGAAAACTTAAGTATGTTTGGAGTTTATCCGATTTAAACAGTATAACAGAGCAGGAACGGCTGTTGTTAACATGGCCCGGAAGAGGAAGTACCAAATTCCAGGAACTTCCGGTAAGAGTGATAATCCCCTATTTCTACTGCGAGTAGAAATCAAGCCTGTGAAGTCTCTGGAATGCAGCTGGTGCGCGCTCCTTCAGTTTCTTGCACAAACTACTGCCAAAAACTGATTAAACAGTCACGGGAGCGGAGTAGAGTCTGGCTGCAGCTTGGAAGCCAGAGGCGTGTCGTTACCCACATTACTACACCACACCTGTACTACACCACAGCTATACTACACCACACCTGTACTACACCACAGCTGTACTACACCACACCTGTACTACACCACAGCTGTACTACACCACACCTGTACTACACCACAGCTATACTACACCACACCTGTACTACACCACACCTGTACTACACCACAGCTATACTACACCACACCTGTACTACACCACACCTGTACTACACCACACACTACACCACACTGCTACTACACTACACCACACCTGTACTACACCACAGCTATAGCTGACCTCTTATGTACCATTACCAAAGTAGGAAACCTAGCACGTTTGGCTAGCATTAGCTAACTTAAACTAGCGTTAGAGATGGTAAAGATAACTTCATATTTCTTTCCAGCAAAGTGACAACATGTTGCCTCAAATACGATGTTTTCTTACCTTAGAACAGATGTAGACATCCTTGTTAATTTTATCCACGTTCAGTTAATGTTGTGGTCTGCAGCATAACTTTATCCAAAGCAGACACGTTTTTCTTTTGAAATGTGACTTGGGAAAGGGCAAAAAATACCCCCAGTCGCCCAGCCTCTCAGGATCCCTAGTGTCGGGGGTTGCATGTACCCCATGCACACCGTTGGACCATTTTAAACAAAAAAAAAAAAACATATTAAGATACATAAAAACAATAAAAAGGAATAACTCCAATGTACTTCAATGGCTGTTCAAGCAGAGAATGTCCGGGTGTCTTGGGTTGGCTGTGCGCACTGTGATTGGCTCATAGCATTTGGGGGCGTGGTTTAGTCATAGGTCAATTCAGTCTACGCGAGTTGCAATCCAGCAGGTTTTCCATGTCTCTGTGCTCCAACATAAGTTAATGAGTCATTAGGCTCATTCGGATTGACTGCGTCTGTCTACCGTCTGACTTATAGTCAGATGAGAGCTGCATGAGTCGTCGGGGGCGGACCATGAAAGCAACACATCTCACCCGAACAAGTTCACCAATGTGAAGACTGCAAGGATGGAGGATCTCATGGCATTTGCCTTTATTTAGATCAAAGTTACTGAACGCTGTGCAGATGTGATCAAGTCTAATTTCAGAGTATGAAAACAGCATGTTGTAGTAGACACAATGTTATTTACCTGTTCAGGTGCAACATAAAGGACAACAAGCCTTTACAACAGTCTGGTAAAGGCTCACATATACAAAACTGTAGGCCTAATGCTTTGCCTTGCCATGAATTTAAAACAAATAAAAGAAATGGAAACTTTATTTATTTATTTATTTTAAATGGGGTAGAAATACAGGGGTTAGACAATGAAAGTGAAACACTTGGTTTTAGACCACAATCATTTATTAGTATGGTGTGGGGCCTCCTTTTGCGGCCAATACAGCGACAATTCGTCTTGGAAATGACATCTCCAAGTCCTGAACAGTGGTCAGAGGGATTTTAAGCCATACTTCTTGCAGGATAGTGGCCAGGTCACTACGTGATGCTGGTGGAGGAAAACGTTTCCTGACTCGCTCCTCCAAAACTCCCCAAAGTGGCTCAATAATATTTAGATCTGGTGACTTTGCAGGCCATGGGAGATGTTCAACTTCACTTTCATGTTCATCAAACCAATCTTTCACCAGTCTTGCTGTGTGTATTTGTGCATTGTCATCCTGATACACTGCACCGCCTTCAGGATACAATGTTTGAACCTTTGGATGCACATGCTCCTTCAGAATGGTTCAGTAGTCCTTGGCCCATCTAGCACAAGTCCTGGGCCAAGCGAATGCCGTAATTTGGGCAGCTGTGGTTTTACGTTTTTTGGATACAATCCGGGTTAGCACCCGAACATCCCGTTCAGACAGCTTCCTCTTGCGTCCACAGTTAATCCTGTTGGATGTGGTTCGTCCTTCTTGGTGGTATGCTGACATTACCCTGGATACTGTGGCTCTTGACACATCACAAAGACTTGTCTTGGTCACAGATGCGCCAGCAAGACGTGCACCAACAATTTGTCCTCTTTTGAACTCTGATACAATGTTGTATGCATTGCAATGTTTTGAGCAAAACTGTGCTTTTTACCTGCTAATTGAACCTTCACACTCTGCTCTTACTGGTGCAATGTGCAATTAATAAATATTTGCCACCAGGCTGGTCTGATTTAGCCATGAAACCTCCCACACAAAAATGACAGCTGTTTCAGTTTCATTGTCTAACCCCTGTATATTACAATAAGTAGTCGAGTTGTAAAAAAGTTTCAGGCGGGATGAAAAAACTCATTTGAGATTCTCTTTAATCTGCCTTGAACGTAAGAATCTTAGCTGAGAATGTAGAATGATTTAGTTTAGTTTAGTTTATTTAAGATCCCCATTAGCTGTAGCAAGCTACAGCTATTCTTCCTGGGGTCCAAAAAAAGAAAAAAATTATATGGACATTAAAAGCAAAATAACCAATAATCGAATATATATATATATATATATATATATATACATATATACCTACACATACACATACACATATACACATATATACATATATATATATATATATACATACATATACACATATATATACACACAGAAATAATCCAAAGTAATCAAAAACAAACTATAAAACACAGCAAGTCAGGAAGATTGTGTCCTTCCTCACAGTCATAGAACTGTGTAATCTAACCAGTTCATTTTACTTTTATCGTTGCCATACATTCTTCTTTACATTCACATATACATATTTTACCTTTGCATTGATGTTCATACACTTCCTTAAACCATGACGCTATATATCTTATATAAACAAATTTCTATATTACACACTTTTGGAATGCACACTCTAATCTACACTTTTTAAAACAATTATATCTAAGTAAAATATATATATATATATATATATAAATTATTTTAATTATGTTTTATATGAAAACCTCTACATTTGATAAATATTCTTTTAATGATATTTTAAATTTTTTAAATCAGTTATAAATTTCGTGCATTTTGGCAGTGAATTCCATGCTTTCATGCCTCTATACACTACAGTTCTTTTTATAGCATTTGACTTTGCTTTAGGCAAACTAAAATTTCCTTCAGTTGCATGTCTGGTTATATATTCATGATTCTCAGCACTAAAAGTAAGGTTTGTAAATAAAGTACAAGGTATTTTTAATACAGATACATTTCTAATAAATACAGTTAGTGAGTATAAAAGTCTGTCTTTGACCAACAACCAGTTTAGCTTTTTATGCATTGTTATGATATTTGTCCTTAAGTCACACTTCAATATTATTCTGGCAGCTCTACTGTATTTTGTACATGTTGTAGTTTGTCTAGCATCTCTCCAGGGGCATTTGACCAAACGACTGGGCAGTAACCCAGTTGAGAAAATATCAATGATTGGATAATAATTTTAAGAATATTTGGGGTCATAAAAGTTGCATGTCTTCTTATGACTGAGAGTCCTCTACCCATCTTTGCAATCGTGCTATTAATATGTTTTCTCCATGATAATTTGTCGTCAACTGTCACTCCCAAAAGTTTGGCCTCATGTACATTCTTTATAGAGACATTATTGATATTAATATTTAATACATGATTACTGTTTACGTTATCATTTGACCTCACAATCATGCTGTTAGTTTTTGATATATTCAATATCAGCTTATTTGCTTTCACCCATTTGTCCACACCTACTAGTTCGTTATTCATAATAGTTTCTAATTCATTATTTGTTTTTGCTGATGTATATATAGTGGAATCATCTGCATACATAATTATTTTAGCTCTTTCAAGTATGCATGGTAAGTCATTCGTAAAAATTGAAAATAATAAAGGACCCAGACAGCTCCCTTGAGGTACACCACATGTCAGAGTTTGTTTATCTGAAAATGAGCCATTAAAATATACCCTTTGTGTCCGATTAGTTAAATAACTGTAGAACCACGTAAGTGCAGACTGTTCAAAACCATAGCAGGAAAGTTTTTCTAATAGTAGATGTGGTCAATTAAATCAAAAGCAGCTGAAAAATCTAGAAACACAACTCCCACCATGTCTTTCATTCCAATACTTCTGAGCCAGTCATCAGACATACTAGTTAGTGCTGTTGCCGTGGAATGAGCCTTTCTATAAGCGTGTTGAGAGTGACAAATAATGTTATTAGTTGTCAGATAATTATTAATTTGTTCAGATACTATGGTCTCTTATTATTTTTCCTAACACAGGTAGTAGACTTATCGGACGACTATTTGAGCTGGAAAAAGGCAGTTTCTTATTTTTTGGTAATGGGATTATTTTTGATGTTTTCCAGGCTTGTGGACACACTGAAGACATAAAATTTAAGTTAATAATGTGAGTAATTACAGGAGAGATTTCATCGGCAACCAATTTGATAAGCCTGCCGTCAAGTTCATTTCAACTCAATAAGTTATTTTTGTGTAATTTGGGCTTGAATCGGCACTCAAGCATTTTCTATGAGCCAAAGGATTTGACTGAAAAGCCACAAGATAAATCTGAAGCAAAATCATTGATAAACAATTGTTAAACAATGACCTGATCAATACTAGCCATGCATGATGAAACTGGTATTTGTTTGGAATGCCAGTTACTCACCAGAACTTCATGCTTCATGCAAAATATGTTTCATTTAACAGCTTCTGTGTTCAGAATCCCAGTTTTTAGCTTTTCTCGGCTAGATATTGTGATTGGGGAAAGAAAGTTGCTGCTTTGCAGGAGAGTGCCTCGGCTGCTTCCAAACCACTTTCAATTCTTATTTTAGACACCAGCTACCAAATCCAGTTGGAATTTTTAAGATCAGACGTGCAGAAGTCTAAACTACTCCTTTAAAATCACAGTTTTAAAGGAGTAGTTCACCCACAGAATGATGTAACTTTATCTTCCACTTCCCCTCATGTTGAGAAAGACTCTGCAGCACTTTTTTAATATCTCAAATGCAGCCGGTGATCAGGAAGGCTTCTCATTTCCCTCCAACTTTCATATAATGGAGTTCACCGGGGTCCGAGCCAAAAAGGTCCATAAAAGTCCACAAAAACGTGTCAATATTCCTCCATACTGCTCGTCCAATGTAATCCAAGTGTCCTGAGTAGCATCCAGAATTTGCTCGAAACAACATCATTTACTAGATTTTTAGAGCCTAAACAGTACTACATCAGTACTACAACTTACTTTCACAAAGCACGCAAATGCGCGTTCACGATACTTCGGAAGCCTTGGTGTTCAGAGCCTACTCTGCCGATAATGCAAGCGTAGAAGAAGAAATTCGCTGTTTACATTGTGCTAAGAGCGACAGAGCTGCAGACAAACCAGGACAAACACAAGAGGGTCCAAGAGGGGTTGATATTGATTTAAAACAAAGAAAGAAAGAGAAAGTTTTGTGAACGTGCATCAGCGTGCGTAGAGATGTGATGTAGTACAGTTAATCCTTAAGATGTTTGCACTGCGGCTTGTGCAGCTCCCTCTGGCATCGGGCATCAACCAATCATGTTGCGTCATTGCATGTGTGCGTGCCCCTGTGCCCTCAGATTGCATTTCTTTTCCTCAACAACCGTACTACTTTCTAATAGCCTAATGAAACAGTTAGGCTATATGAGTATTTGATATATTTCAGGATTTACTGTAAAAAGGGAGGGGATGGAAAGGGAGATGGCAGTTTTACAGAGGGATGATTTTGATTGTTGTTATTTCAGGGGGATGCCATCCTCCCTCATCCCCCCTCAACTCGAGTACTGATTACAATAAATACTGTCCTAGAAGTTGGTTAATTCACATCTATGTACACTGTAGGTTCTCGCTTCATTTTTTAAATCTTTATTCCTTCTAATTGTTAAATGTCTTGAGAGTCTGAAAGGAACCTGCAACGTATAATTATTATTATTATTTTTATTATTAATATTATTATCATTGTTAAGGGTTTGAGTGATCATGGATGGCATGAGGGGGGAGTAGTAAGGGGGTATGTATGGATATACACCAATGAGTCCAACAAATCCAAATTATGAAGAGGATTTGTGAACGTTTTGGCATAACCTCCAGTTATGCTTCATATTTATCTGAGTAGAATAACTTGTGGCTGCAACACGTTTGTGTTACTTTGTTGCAGCAGTCAGATATCCGCCTGTCCAGGTTTGTGAACATCAGCCTAACTGCTGTATGAAACACCAAGGCTGTTTGAAATAATTTTGTAGCCTACTGGAAACAGCTAAATGGATTTATTGCTGCAGCATCACATGGAAGTCCCGTCAGAAAATCGGAGCTTGCGTCAGTGAGAGGTGAAACCAATCAGGACCAGGTTCTGGCGGCGGCAGAGGCAGGTCCAGAAGCTGCAGTTGCTGAGGTGTTACTGCAGTCGGACGGCTCCCGCCATGTTTGATGATCATGCGGTACGGTCATGTTTTCCGGTGCAGTGCAGGCGCAGTCTGAAGTTGGACAAAGTTTCTAACCAGCATGCAACATTCCAGGACCACAATCCCTCACTTCCAGCCGGGTTGCGCTGCAGATAGCCAAAGTCAAACGTGCCTACTGTGTTGAGCTTGATTAGCTGTTAGATCCGTTTAATTTGAGTCAGGTGTGTTAGGACCGAACCGAGTAACCCTGGTATATGGTAATGATATCTGATGATATTCATCTTGCTGAATGCATTGGGCCCATTTTTAGGCAAATAGGATGAGGTCAGCCAGTAGCAATGGATGATAATTACCTGATGTGGCCTGATTGCATCATACTGACTTTTATCCTTTTTTTTAAACACACATTTAAAAAGGTTATGATAAAGTTCATGTCAGAAATAATTTGCATGTTAAAGAATGGTGAGATAAAGAGCTGGTCTTCAGTAATTTTTACACACATGTATTTGGTTTTTTCAGTTTACAATGCTTTTTACTATCAGTATCAGACCAGTATTCCACCATCACCGAATCCCCGATTAAATGTAATCTATGAAATATCAGTAAATAATCATATTCTTCACAATGTGTACATTATTTGGCATTGTTGAATGAATCTGAATCTGAGCCTCGTCCGAGCCCATATCCTCTGTTCCCGACTTCCTGGCATGCCTCAGCTTTAAGCGTTAAGTGTAAAAAAAAGAAAGATGATTCAGGTGATAATGGGGAAAGAAGGGTTACACTATATGCTGTTTGAAACTTTCGACGCTTCCACAACAAAAGCAAAATCTTCGTCATGACAAACCTCAAAGAAGAACAATTTTATAGCAGCTGGATTTATGTAGTTAAGAATTGAAGAAAGTCATCTGATATTTTTCAACTGCCTGAAGCTGACGAAAGAGCGTCGACTTTCCTTCAGAGAAAAAACATTTCGCTTGAAATAATTATGTGTTCAAAGAAAAATAATCAAATACTGTAATTAAAAATAAAGAAGTTTGGAAAGTCCTGAAAATTTATATAAATATTTTTTATAAGTGTTTTCTTTTTTTCTTTCCAATTTTCTCTTTTATTTGTCATCTCACTTCTATCTAGAAAGCTTTTGGGAAGCTTGTGTTCTGTGTT